>CM054183.1:36051474-36248974 GCA_028829895.1 Sinotaia quadrata | reverse complement strand
TGGTGGCTGCGGGCGGTAGGGGTGGGGTGTGTTTTGTCAGGATTTTAGCGAAGCAAATGTAACAGTAATATATTTTTCAATTAAAATTTTATAGATACATATACACATATTATAATCATTATCATTTGTCGGCATCGGTGTTTATTTAGTACCATCCTGGTCCCTGATTGTTGGTGTCCCTTAAGGTTCATTCTTGGTCCCTTTCTTTTTAACTTGAGCATTAATTATCTGCATTGTTGTGATAGGTTTATATAAATCTTTGTTAATGAGACGTTAATCCATCAAACACAAGTCATGACATAAACAGATCAATACATCACTTAATCTAGGCATGCGAGAGTTAGGAGCATGTGATAGTAATGACATAGTGCCATATATGGTCACTTATTACAGACAATAACAATACTTCTTAGAGGTATGGATAAAAACAGAATGAAACCGGCCAAATCTGCTCTTTAATGTGCGTTTAACATATTATGCAAATGTACAATCATTACGCAAACTGATTAGCATAGATATTTTTGGAGAACTGATCGACCATATTCTCAATCAGGCTGCCTCAGATTCAACATTTATCCAAACCGCTATCTCTACAACTGTCAGAGTTAAAAACGTTAACCATGAACCGTGAAGGAGAATGTTGTAATACGTATGTTATAATTTTACTTGAGTAGTGTTCTGTTGCACGAGGCAAATGTGTACCAGCTAACCTTAAACATTTACGTTGTGTTGAAAATAAACGTAATGTAAAATTTATTCCACCTATCCCGCCATTAAACACCAGTGAAATTATTTTGTTGTACAAATACTGACCTTGCAAAACTGTATCCTGTTCAACATTTGCCCTCTTGCACGAAACAGTCTACAAAGACATAGACTTCTCAACTGTTTTTTGTTTCTTGCTTTTAGGATTTTGTAGACCAGTAGCACCTATCATACACATTTATGTTCGAAAAACATAGATATTTTCAGAATAATTTTAAGTTCTTCCGTATGAAATTCTGTCTTCGAATATAGAAACGCAAAGCAAACTCGATTTCACACGTCCGACGTTAGTATTTGGTATTCTGTGATGGTCCAGCCCGCCCTTTCTCTTCTGTCATGTTTAATTGCCCTCATTAATGGTCACAAAAAATGCATATTTGCGAAATACCATGAAATGCATTAATGTGTTATATTTTAATTATTTTAATTGTAATACTATGTACGTTTAAAGCACTGTCTCTGTAATAATGTCTTCAATCTGCATACATTTTTACTTCCTAGAAGAACTTTCGACAGCTCATCATCATTATCATCATTATCGTCATTGTGGTGGATCGTTAATTACGTGTGAATGCAGGAGGGAAGAAACGCAAGAAAAATAAAATATTGGTTAATTATTCCCCTACCCACTTCTGGAAGCTAACTCCACTTCACAGACAAACGCCACACAAATAATCAAGCAGACTCAAGAACGCACAACGAAGATGGTACGTCACAATCTAGTCCTAGTGTAAACATATAATAGTCAGTAACTAGATCTGAGCACTCAGACTCCCGTGGTGGATGTGGCCCCTACACCTAGTACTCAGAGGACGTAATGGGACGATACATGAAGAGTTGAATTTGATTATTTTAAATAAATATTAGAAAGAGAAATAGTATATGAAAAAGGAAAACAACATGATAAATATTCTGAATGAAATGAAATATTATCTCTATGGTGTCATCACTATCAGGAGGTCGTGCACACTATATGGCCTAAGGCAATATTTGGTAAAGTAATGCCAATGTCTGTACAGAGTCTATTGTATTTTGAACTTATCTAGATCAGAGGAGAATCAGTCAGTCAGCTTGAAGACAACATATGTGAAGTTTCCTTAATCCTTGAATGAAGTACATAGTATGGTACCCTACGTAGATACAGACCACAAAATACCTGGTGATTGTGACATGCCTTTCCTTTTGGCTTGGTCACTAATGCACAAAGTTAAGAGATGGTGGTCGAGCGATCAACCTTTCTGTTAGCTTTCTGATCCATAACAATTTGCCAGACTGAGAAGAAAGCAATAAGGTTCCCCTTTTATATATCATTTACAATTGTGCTGCTGAATGCTGTAACTCTCACTCATTCAGACAGTTTTAGAGAGACAAGGAAAAGCTGGACAACATGCTCACACTTACTCCCAGTCAAATAATATTTCCTATTTATCAGTACAGACAATATGATAACGATAAGTATTTAAAATAAACTGTAGAGAAAGATATATTAGTTTAATAATAACAACAGCTAGAGAAACCACGACTATTAACCTTTTGTTGGCATGAATTTGAATTATAAATCCGTGAAAATTATCCCACAAACAAGTCTTCAGACTTACTAGGGGAGGTAACTGTACTCTCTCAATAGGAGACACTGAGTGGGTTGAAGGTAATCTAATTTTAGTTTTACCTAACGTGTCTATTTACCAGCTGTTGACTGCGATTTGTTTATTCTGCTGGCAAATCAGCCTCCAGTCTGAGTGGGCGCTGGTCAAGAGACAAGAATTCGCTGCTCCGGCAGTAAGGCTTTGCACAAACACACGGCTGTCAGTGGGGACAATTTAGGTTTACGAATACATAACTAGCGATCAGGAAGTAACCTTACATTTAATTAAAGGGTCATCTATTAGAAAACTGTTTACAAGAATTTAAAGCGACAAAGTCACAACTTTTAGTATTCATTTAAATTGTCATTATTAGACTTGAAATATTATTATGAATTAAAATGATTTTGTCTTCTGAGTGATTTAATAAAATGTGAGAAGGGGACCAACACGTGACAATCATCGTAGTCGTCATCATCATCGTCTTCATTGTCGTCAACATTATTATTATCATTATTATTCTTTCTACTTTTGCTAGTTATACGTAGATGAAACTGCAGATTTGTAATCAATCCAGTATCTTAACTTTCAGTGTCGGAAAATCAAGATCCCTAAGTTCTCATAGATTATTTTTCCTTCTAAGGTAAGGACACAACATTTCTCTTTATGTTGACATCGCTTAACAACGAAAGTCTGTAAAAGTTCATCCTTATTGATGGAAATCACTTCCAGCCTAGACAATAAACGTATACATTTTTACCCTCTAAGTCCACTCCTCTACAGGCCAGCCCTCTAAGTCCACTCCCCTACAGGCCAGCCCTCTGTCCACTCCCTACTGGCCAGCCCTCTAAATCCACTCCCTACAGTCCAACCCTCTAAATCCACTCCCTACAGGCCAGCCCTCTAAGTCCACTCCCCTACAGGCCAGCCCTCTGTCCACTCCCCTATAGGCCAGCCCTCTCAGTAATACAGTATACAAAAGGCGCTTTTAAGAAATATGCTGGAAGTGAATGTCGACTCAGACAAGACCTTGTCATATTCGGAAACCTGAACAGAAACTGTTAAACCCACAGAGACACAGTTCAAACTGAAAAATCTTATACAATGTTCAGTGCCTCTCTCCCTCTTTCAGTCATTGTCCCACTTTCTTTAAGTTCTCTCTCTCTACTGTATGTCTCTCTTCTTTCAGTGTCTGAATATGTCTCTCTCTGGTGCCCATATGTCTCTTTCCCTGTTTCTCCCATTGTATATATCATCTCTCTTTTAGTGCCTATATCTCTCTAATATCACTCTCAATTTCTGTCTCCATTTCTCACTTTGTATAACTCTATACTTTATGTATCTCTCTGTGCATCTATATATTTAAACTCTCTCTCTTTGTATAACCCTTTCAGTACCTGTCTCACTCTCTCTTAATCTCTCTTTGCATATATCTCTCAGTGCCTCTCTCTCTCTCTCTCTCTCTCTCTTAATCTCTCTTTTGTATATCTCCCTCTTAGTGACTCTCTATCTCTTAATCTCTCTTTGTATGTCTCTATTTTGTATATATCTATCTATCTATCTATCTCAGTGCCTGATTCTCTCCCACCCTGTATTCTTATCTTTATGTCTCTGTCACTCTTTGTATGTCTCCTTCACACTTTGTGTGTGTGTGTGTGTGTGTGTGTGTGTGTGTGTGTGTGTGTGTGTATTCGTACATCTCTTTCTCTCTTCGTATCTTTTTCTTTGAGCGTCCCCTTTCTTTATCTCTGCTTCTCTCTTTGACTCTTATTTCTCGCTCTATCTTCTCACTTTTCGAGTATTTCTCTCTCTCTCTCTCTTTTTCTCTTTGTAGTGGTTGTTGCATCTCTCTCTCTCCTGTACACACACACACATACACACAAACCGCACCACTGTTTAAATGGATGTCTCTGTACATCTATCTGCAATTGGACCTCTGTCTTTCCCCATCCTTCGTCACCCTTTAGTTAAGGAGTTAAGCCTTTATGTTTTCAAAATCTTTTATTTTATTATAGTATAATTTTTTTAAATTTCGAGTATTAGTTTCAACAGAAGTTTACATTTTCTATTAAAATTTGTTTTTAAAAATGTTACAGGTTTTTTTTCTATTGAAACTTTCTTTTCTTTGGGAATAGATTGTGGTCTTCTGGAGTCGCCTTTCAAAGCTTCAATTTGAAAGGGCAACAGTCAGTAACATTAATTGCTGCACTGAGGGAATAAATAATTGATAGGCAATCTACCAGCCATGTCACTGGTACGTAATAAATCGAATTTACGAAACATGAATAATACACGTAAGCATATAAGGCCTTGACACGTGAAGGAGACGGGAACTAACATTAGAGAGTTTGGAGTGGAAGTATTATTTTGCGGAAAAGAATGGAAAAGTGGCTGGTACCATATGACGATCTTAGGTAACCACATCCTCCACGCGAAACTAAAGAAAAAACAAACTGCTGTATAGGTCTAGGTGCGTTATCTAGACGGCCCTTAACGAATGAGGATTTTCGATCTTGATCTGAAGATACATTTTGACGCACACTGATTAGTATGCTTGTGGCAAACAACTCTTATTCCCTCTTTTCCGGTTTTGGTCCCAGTCTTTATTGAGGGCCCGCGCTCAGACTTCTGGCACAGCTTCCTTCAAGACAATCGGGCGGCGGCCACGAAAGCTCAGTCGGAAAGCCGTTATTAAAAGTTAAAGGCACAAAAGATCGCCGACAGATCGTTCATTTTCACTTTAAGCACGATAATTTCCCTTGAGTTCATCAGCCTGCCTGCACGTTACTCTTACAGACCAGTGATAGATCGTGGAAGTGAATGTCTGGATCTAGCGGATGTAAAATGAACCAATTGAACTAATCTCTCTAGAGCTTTTTCTTGTGCTGTACTACTTTAAGAGTTGTACTTAGGGAGCGTTCTCTCTCTCTCTAAAGTATAAAGGACGGTTTGCTGCAAATACCTGTCGAGCACCGAAGGGCAGTGCAAGTGCAAGGAAAACAACTTTCCCGTGCTCTAATTATTTCATTAAGCATCTTTGCACATTATCTGGACTCACCTGAACCAAATGATATGCTTGCACGACTTGAGAAACCTCAATTTGTGCCTTTCTCAGGTAGGTCACGCTAGTCATCAGTCATCCTGTAGGACTGCTTTCATTTTTAATGCAAGATCGTAGTTTTAAAACTTCTGAAAGTATTGCCACTGGTGGCTCACTGATACGGGTTTAGTCTGCCACATGTGTCCGGATGGTGTTTTAAATCGCACTTTTTTTTCTGTTGGTCACTTCTGTCCGGATGGTGTTTTAAATCGCACTTTTCTTTCTGTTGGCCACTTGTGTCCGGATGGTGTTTTAAATCGCACTTTTTTTTCTGTTGGCTACTTCTGTCCGGATGGTGTTTTAAATCGCACTTTTCTTTCTGTTGGCCACTTCTGTCCGGATTGTGTTTTAAATCGCACTTTTCTTTCTGTTGGCCACTTGTGTCCGGATTGTGTTTTAAATCGCACTTTTCTTTCTGTTGGCTACTTCTGTCCGGATGGTGTTTTAAATCGCACTTTTCTTTCTGTTGGCTACTTCTGTCCGGATGGTGTTTTAAATCGCACTTTTCTTTCTGTTGGCCACTTCTGTCCGGATTGTGTTTTAAATCGCACTTTTCTTTCTGTTGGCCACTTGTGTCCGGATTGTGTTTTAAATCGCACTTTTCTTTCTGTTGGCTGAGGTCCATACAAGACTAACCACCTTTGTGCCCTGCCGGGTTATCATTTACGCAATTTTCCGGTTTGGCAAGACACCTTGTGTCAATAACTCCTTTCCACCATACTTATGAACATACTCTAAATGCCGAATGTCTTTGATTTTAGACCAAGTTCCATCAGTGGTTTCATTTGTACGTTTCCATGGCTTCCTGTAGTTCCCAGAGCGAATTAGACTGCATCCTCCTTTCTGCCAACTTTCATGTCTTGTTTGTGCCGAGTTGTACATCCCCACACTTAATTTGCTTCTAGAAACATAAGAACATTGTAAGACATATTATGGTCAAGACCATTATCATTATTAATCAGAATCCCAATACGCAAAGCAGTAACTGTTACCAAGAATATATGTTGAAATTCTCTTTTATGTTTCTGAGATTTATTTTTTTAAAATGGTGTATGCAAAAGGCTCAGTAGACGACAAGAATTGCAGTGATTTATCTTTTTTTTCCCCTTATTGATCTTGTGCAAATAGATCATTTGCTACTTGAAGGTGAAATTACTTCAGATACATGAAGTGGACTTTGGGTGGTAAACGCCTTTTCTTTCTTGATTTAAGAAAATGTTCTCATCATTTGTAACTTATAACTTTGGTATTCATTTAATAAATGCGATGAATGACTTTGATACTTTTTTCAAACGGTTTTCTCCGACTAATTTTATATTTTTTGCTTTAAAAAAAAATCAGCATCTTACCTAAAAATACCCCCACCCCTAAACAATGTCAAACACTAGAAAACGAAGAAACTGGACAACGAAAACATGACAAATACTCAAGTTAATAAAAACCGAAGTAAACAAACAAAAGCATGATTATATAAATATACGCATCCAATGTATGCTTTCTCTAGTATTTAAATACACACACGTACTTTGCTTCATGACTTAATTCCAACCCTACTTCTGCTTCCTTCGGTATTGATGTTTAATCCTGCAGTACACCATTGTCAACCAGAAGTCATAGGAACGGCATTCATGTCGATCTCATACACACACACGCACGCACGCACTCACGCACGCACACACACACACACGCACGCGCACACACGCACACACACACACACACACACACACACACACACACACACACACGCACGCACGCACATTTTTGCATGTCAACTCGTGTCACTCTGTCCGTGCAGAATTTATAATTAAATTATTTGTATTCGTTTTCTTATTTAGCCTAGGGATTGCATTACAATTTTTCTCTGTTTTATTGCATTAAACACGTTCATAATTTGCCAACTGTTAAGGGCATAGAGTTATGCAGCCGACGTGTATAGTTTGAATGCGTTGTTGTGAGTGACTGTGCCATGTGCTAATCATATAAGTCGTCGAGAAAGTTCCACGAAACTTAAACTTTTCGAGTCTTTTCCCACATAATACTCAGATGGTAGAAACTGCCTGAGCTACGTCATTTCCCAGTGACGTTTTATAGGAGAGAAAATTTTGCACGATGAGTTATCCCTACTATTTCGGAGGTCGAGAATGAGTATTCAACGAATATTCAAGGATTTTGAATTAGTTGGTGAGAGATATCCGCCGTCTTGAAATGTGTTGTGTTCAGGGCAACATGGCCTTGACTTTGTTGCGTTGTGTTGACATGAAGATACTTTGTTTTGGATTGGATATGGTCGCTGTCATAAAGTATCACATGTTTACATTTCGTGAAATGTGCTTCAAAAAGATAATTATTTCTACATATTACTAATATTAATTCATAATAATTGTTAGTAATTGAAGTGAGGCATACCTATTTAACCATGGGAGTGGACAAGTACGTCAGGTTCAACTATCGCGGATTTAGATCCTAGTTGAGTTCTCTGTGGTGATCATTAACTTTATTTCTCATAAGCTCTTCTTCTAGGGATGAACACAAGTTCTCTGATATAAATCCTCAATATATATTTGATTTAGGTTATTTTGTGGCGATTTAGTTGTATAATTGGGTTCACTGAAAGCTATTTAAACTGAGCAATACAGTAAGATTAGCGGAGAACAGAATGGAATGGAGGAAACTGGTTGTCAGGTCATCGGTGGTGCTCCAACGGTCGACAAGACCAAGGGATAGATAGATGGATAGTTAGATAGATATATTGATAGGTAGATAGATAGATAGATAGATAGATAGATATATTGATAGGTAAATAGATAGATAGTTAGTTAGATAGATAGGTAGATAGATAGATAGATAGCTATGTGATAAATGGTGAGAAGGGTGATGCATTATTGTAATGTAATCGTTGTAGCCTATTTCCTGTGGATGGTTTTATGCATGTCACGTGTTATTTGAAGTTAATGTAAAGTACATCAAGAAACGTCTTTCTACTTGATTATTTTATAGTTTTATCGAGTTACGCACGCGCACATATACAGTATAAGCACAAATAAATTTAGAACTCTTTATTTAGACCATTTTTAATTTCGTCTCTTCGTAAGAAATAGGTATGTAGTACCCACAGTTTTTGAATTTGATAACGATTTGGCATGTTTTTATCATCGTAGTGTTGAAAAAAAATTAAGGTCATGCTCTCGAGACGTCTCTCTGTCCACATATTTATAACATAGTGACGTCTCTCTGTCCAGATATTTATTATATAGTGACGTCTCTCTATCCACATATTTATAACACAGTGACGTCTCTCTGTCCAGATATTTATTATATAGTGACGTCTCTCTATCCACATATTTATAACATAAGTGACGTCTCTCTATCCACATATTTATAACAAAGTGACGTCTCTCTGTCCAGATATTTATAACAAAGTGACGCCTCTCTGTCCACATATTTATAACAAAGTGACTCTCTCTGACCACATATTTATAACAAAGTGACGTTTCTCTGTCCAAATATTTATTACAGACGTCGACGTCACACTTTGAGGCACAAAATTCATCTTGACATACTCTGCCTAAGATTTATTTGATCGTACTATTTCGTTTTATATGTCAAAGACAGTTGTATGCCTTTATGGCATAGGGAAACTATGACCATATCTTCCTCCAGATTTTTGAGAGTTCATTATAAAGAAATTGGTCGTCTTTATTTTTTATACATATCACACTCTATTTTCATCATTATTCATTTTTTATTTGGTCATCAACACTGAAATGGAGTTTAAAAGGACACATATTAATGATACTTTCAAATGATACTGAAAATAACTCGAAGCAATTTTTCAGTTTGCATAATAGAAGTATTTTAGTGCATAAAAGTGCCATGACCTTCAAGGAAACGAAAATGTCGAAAGTACTGTCAGATTAATCTCTGCGCAAGTGCAGTTCGCCGATGGGTTGAGGGAAGGTTTGTAAATTCGGATGAGAGTTCTCTTTTCATTTTGGATGGAAGATAATTCAGTTTTAATATCCGGACCAGGGATGCAATTGGGCGACTGCGACTTAATCACTATTGCTAGCGGGAGAGACTTTCCTTCGAGGCGTTGGACTGAGTAAACCCCGCTCCAAATTTCTTGGACAAAAATATGACAGCATACCTCGTCCCCGATAAATTGCACTCATCTCGAATATGCACTGGGCAGAAATTGGACTTGATAAGCATGTAACAAGAAACGCAATGTCTGTGCTGGTTATTAGACTACTGTCTACACTTATTGTATAGGTCGGTCCTCTGGTGTCTTCTTGTGTTTTGTTCTTTTTGTCTTTTTCTCAGAGTGTCAGGACATTTTTTTTACAAAATGTACATCGTTAACTTACACGGTCATTAAGGATCGTGGTTGTCGTACAGTTTTTGTCTTAGGTGTCTTCCGGAGTCCTTTAAAAGCTCGACTGGCATTGTTTATGGGTTGAATTGGTGTCAGAGCGCTTAGAGAAATGCGTGACTTTCAAATACATGGTAGTGGTGTCAGAGCGCTTAGAGAAATGCGTGACTTTCAAATACATGGTAGTGGTGTCAGAGCGCTTAGAGAAATGCGTGACTTTCAAATACATGGTAGTGGTGTCAGAGCGCTTAGAGAAATGCGTGACTTTCAAATACATGTATTGCTTTTTTTGTCATAATTATGCTTGTTCATATACTTAGTGGTGAATTTATCCATAGAATGACATATTGGCTACATTGTGCAAAATGAACAGGTACTTTTCCCCTTACATACAAAACAAAATACTAATCGGAATGTATTGATTTCCTTTACAGAAAATGTTTATACACGTATCATACATCAGTTTAAAATTTGTCAAAATTCTTTAACATCAAACAGGAGAAGAACTAGTGAGTGAACAGTAATGGTGGTGGTGGTGGTGGTGGTGTGTGTGTGTATGTGTTAGGGAGTGGTCAGTGTATTGTGTGAGAGAGCGTGTGTGAATGTTCTTTTCTGTCTGATGTGAATGTGTATGTAACCACTGAGAGAGGTGGATGCGTGAGAATGTATAATTGTGTGAACTGTGTTTTCATGTGTATGTGTAAAAATATGGGTGTCTTTGAGTTCGTGTCAGTGTATTATTACTTCGTGAACTTTGTATATATGTGTATGTGTTCGTGCGTTTGTGTGTGTGTGTGTGTGTGTGTGTGTGTGTGTGTGTGTGTGTGTGTGTGTGTGTGTGTGTGTGTAATTATGGGTGTGCGTCTGTGAGTGCGCGTGAATGATGACGTCTTGAGGAGATATAGAAAAGAAGAAATCATGAAAAGCCAGTCAAGCACATCTGAAGCTTCATTCGGTCTGACTTGACGTCACATGTCTTCTCTCGAATAATATTTTTCTTTCTTATTATTTTCATCCTTCACTATTTCTTCCTGTTTCTCTAAGCAGAATTTGGAAGAAAAACAAAAAAAACCCCACCACCATGCAATCAGCAAAGTAAGATTTCCATCTTAGTCATGCGCGCGTATGCACACATAGACATAAACGTATATATGTCTATTCCCGAATTTAAAGAAACAACTCTTTGGAAAACTTTTTAATATTAGCTCTGTTCTACCACCGCCTAAATGCGCCCCTGCCTGTTTACATTTCATGGAAGCATGCTCCATCGAGCTATCTTTTCAAATTTATACAAAACAAATATGCAATATATCTCCTTGTTCAGAAGTGCTCGGGACACGGTGATCTATCAAACAAATCGCGTCGAATCCCGTCACGCCACAAGAATCGATGGAGGAATGTTTAACGTCGGCCGGTTGGTGAAATATGTAAACGAATATCCAACGCGCCAGAACACGTTACAAATAAATACAAGTGTTGATGTTGTTGTTGCCTTTGCACAAAGTAGTGTTTTTATTTGTATGACTTTATGTTCTGTCTTGTGATCAATCATGTTGTCACGCTCCTCATAATTCCCCTTCCTCAGCCCACCCCCACTCTCACTTTATATATTAAGCATTGCACATTTAAGTTTGTAAACTTTTGATGTTATAAATAATAGATTCATACTCTTTGATTTATGCATTTAAAAAATAAAACTAACGCAATATAAATAAATTATAGATGAATAAATTGATATGCGGAAGATAGAAAGATTAGATTGTGTGTGTGTGAGAGAGAGAGAGAGAGAGAGAGAGAGAGAGAGAGAGAGAGAGAGAGAGTGTGTGTGTGTGTGTACAACCTGTGAATACATTATTTTGTAGGATTCGTTCGTTAATGTTTTATCGCATAAATGCTTTCAGACTAAACATATATTATAATAAACCAACTATCCATCAGTCGCTTCCATCCAGTCCTGCAATGATCGATGGTGTGTTATTTTATGAACAGTGGGGATGATTTGTTTCCAAGAAGAAACTAGATAACCTTTACTTGTAATGATGCACTGTGCACCTGCTGGTACATTTGTCTTGAGATGCACTATCGAGCATGCAGACAAGCGAAACTATACATTCACCGGAAAGACAGTACTTCCTTGAAATATATAATCAGTAGTGGCAGTTAAGGCAGCTAAGAAGAGCGTTTCAATGAAAATGACGTCTTTTATGTGACAATGATTTATTGACTCTGTAAAGTTCTGTAAGAAAATTAATAAATAAAATAAAAAATATAAGCCGTTGAAAGAAATCGGTGTAAACAAGTTTAAGTCGTTCTAAATGCAAAGTTATTTCTTATTTCTCTAACTATCTTAGTTTTGAATTTAATGATAATTTGCAACGTTTTGTTTGACGCTGTTCTCACTTCAGCATCAAGAGATGTTCTCATATCTATATCTAGAGATGTTGCTCTCATGTCTATATCTAGTGGTGGTGTTCTCATGTCTATATCTAGAGATGTTGCTCTCATGTCTATATCTAGTGGTGGTGTTCTCGTGTCTATATCTTGAGGTGTTGCTCTCACTTCAGTATCTAGAGATGTTGCTCTTAAGTCTATGTCTAGAGATGTTGCTTTCATATCTATATTTAGAGATGTTGCTCTTATGTTAATATCTAGAGATGCTGCTCTCATGTTAGTATCTAGACATATTGCTCTCGTATCTGTATCTAAGGATATTACTCTCTTGTCAATATCTTGAGATGTTACGCTCATGTCTATATCTAGAGAGGCTGCTTTCATGTTAGTATCTAGAGATGTTGTTCTCATGTTAATAAGCAGAGATGATGCTCTCTTGTCCATCTGTCTTGACAGCTTTTCCATGTTTGTAAGAGTAGCTATCATTTCGGCAAGACACGTACAATAATTCATGATTATTAGTTTTCTGTGTTTATAATAAAAGAGCCAAGGATATTATTTATTCTCAATCCCCACGTATTTCTTACGCATCTCTTTATATATTTGATTTTGAGTGTTCTGTACTTCATCATGTAGATGGTTATCTAGTATTATTTAGTCTTCATTCCAATCTATCGGTATTACTACAGTTTTCTGAGGCAGAAAGAAAAAAAATAAATTATTTACTGCAAAGTAATAAACCGATTCTTTAGTCAGTTTTTTTTTTTGTGCTCGAATGTTACCGTAAATTTCCGGTGAATTTAAAGGAGTGCTGATTGATAGTCTAGATGTGGGCGTATTTCCAGTGCAAAGAGAAGGACCTGATATTGTGATTCTACCTAGCACTGATTAAATTAAAGTCATGACATTTAATTTTAATTAGTGTAACCACGTACGTGCGATTTGCTGCAAACAAACAGATCCCCCCACCCCCCCACAGCCCGAGAGATAAATATATGTATATATGTATAGAGAGATGGGTTAGTAAATAGACAGATAGAAAGAAGGTAGAGAAAAACAGAGAGCGGTGTGTGATCTAAAATGTACACATTTTCATTGCGCATGCCATGAAGTTTGATTCATGATTATTTGGTTTTTAATGTTTGCTCTTTCATTTGGTTTAGAGAGACTTAAAAGACCCCATCTTCTTTGTCTTTTGATTTTTTTCACACACTTGATTAGCATGCCACAATTAACTAATGATTATTTAGCCAAGTTCCTTTCAGTTATATAAATAGAAATTATATTATTTCATTTTGCACATAACATAACATAATCTTTTGTAGAGATTAACAGTCTCGGGTTTCTCACGTGCAAACACACAGTTTGATATTTAAGAGAACCTCAGAATATCTGTTAGAATACATATAGCGTATTGCTAAAGAATGCATTTTATTGGTATTCTGTAATTATTCGAAGTTTGCCTTTGATGTGTCGTATTTTAAGAAACCCTGCGAGAGTGATGTCTCTTTGAATGGCTTTGGTAATTACTAGTCACTCTCAGTTCAGTTAGCCGACAGGACTAATTCCTGTGTGTTTGTGGGCTTTTTTCAGCCGTCCCCTGTGGAGAGTTATGTCCCTTTCATGCCAAACGTCTTGAAAGTCTTCCTTGAAAACGGACAGACGAAGTCTTTTAAATATGACAACAAAACTACAGTTAAGGTGAGTTTATTTTTGGTTTTGCACCAAATTCTGCTTCATTTATTTCTTTGCATTACAGTGTTGACTTATTTTATAAGAATTATAAAACGTTTCTGAGAGAGACGAGAATTTTGCTGGGTTCATTGTATTATGAAATCATTTTTTAAATTCTTCGTTTCATGAGATTTTTTCCTTTTAAAGTTTTATATTATATATTTATGTTTTCTCTGGTAAATATCAGCAATTCACAAAATTTGGCATCACAGTAAATGATATTATTCAATTTTTAATATTTGATTTATTAGGAACAATCTCATAACAACTTATGTATTTTAGTCCGAAGAACTCCACATTATTAACACATTGCAAATAAATATTCAAACCCAACAGAAAACTAAACAAATGCACAATGATAAACACTTTTTACTTTCGAATGAATGTGCCGATCAAACACAACTCACCATCCATACAATAACAACAACCCCAAAACAAAAAAACAAAACAAGAACAACAAAGCACCATAAAATATTGGGAACCATCCACTCACACGGAGAGACCGTCAATATACCCATTAGAGTACCACCGGCACCTGTCTTTGTGTGTGTGTGTGTGTGTGTGTGTGTGTGTGTGTGTGCGTGCGTGCGTGCGTGCGTGCGAAAATTTTGTTTCGCTCTTTCCTTCTTTACTAACCTGACGTGGATTGCTTTGAATCCCGTTAATTGGGTTGACGTATGCCACTGGATATTGGAGAAAGTGCTTGAGCCCTTTTAATTTGCTTTGTCATGTGTCGTTCGTCGACATCTTTACATTTGAAAAAAAAAATGTGGAAAAAATAAATCGACTTCTGAAAACGAAATGCTGTATATTTTGCTTTTAATAATAAGGCATATGTAATGTCCCTCTTGTTCTTAAGGCTGTAATAACAAGGGGATGTTTTCTGCCAGAAACAACGGCACGCTCTCCCCCCCAAAAAAAATAAAAATAAAAATAAATAAATGAAAATAAGAACATTTCTAGTCATACTATGTACCTTTCCTAGGTAGTATGTCAAGTCATACTACGTATCTCTTCTAGGTATGTCACGATTCTAGGCATGTAAAGCCATACAACGTACCTCTTCTAGGCATGTAAAGCCATACCATGTACCTCTTCTAAGGTTAATCAGTTCATGCATATGTTAATTAATGCTTTTTAAAAAAAATTCTCTTTCGTCAGATATATTCAATGTTTTTATTGTTATTTCTTGTTTACATTAATTTCCCCATTTTGTAATCGTTCTTATTGTGATTAGAGGTTGTGTTTTAATTTAAGGATGTTATTCTCAATGCAAATTTTTGTTAATTAAAAACTTTATCACTTGCCTAATACTTTAGTTATATGCAATCTTCGATTGCTTGTTCAGTCTGCTTTAATACCGCTTGCGACGCGCGCACGCACTGCCTCGACAAGCTTACTAGATCCTGTAGTCATCATGATGTATCAGTTTATGACCAGCTTGATGGTGTAGTCAGTCATCATGATGTATCAGTTTATGACCAGCTTGATGGTGTAGTCAGTCATCTTGATGTATCAGTTTATGACCAGCTTGATGGTGTAACGGGGGGCATTTTTCTGATATGAACTTAATGCATAGGCTAGCTTACTAGAGCCTGTAGTCACATTATGATGTATCAGTTTATACCAGCTTGATGGAGTAACGGGGGGCATTTTTCTGATATGAACTTAACGCGTAGGCTAGCTTACTAGAGCCCGTAGTCAGACATCATGATGTATCAGTTTATGACCAACTTGATGGTGTAGTCAGTCATCTTGATGTATCAGTTTATGACCAGCTTGATGGTGTAGTCAGTCATCTTGATGTATCAGTTTATGACCAACTTGATGGTGTAGTCAGTCATCTTGATGTATCAGTTTATGACCAACTTGATGGTGTAGTGACTGTAGTCAGTCATCTTGATGTATCAGTTTATGACCAGCTTGATGGTGTAGTCAGTCATCTTGATGTATCAGTTTATGACCAACTTGATGGTGTAGTCAGTCATCTTGATGTATCAGTTTATACCAGCTTGATGGAGTAACGGGGGACATTTTTCTGACATGAACTTAACGCGTAAATGGTTGCTACCTTTACGACGCAGACAAAATACTTTCGTATTTTACTCCTTTGAATGAAACACATCCAAGACAGATACAGATATGAATGCACACACAAGACAGACGCTCACACATTGTTATTCACGCGAACGTACACGCATACGCACTCAAACGCAAGAGAGAGGTACATTAAAACTGCTTTTGTTCGGGCTGTCTGCATTTCATATTCCAGACTGGTTTCCTGAATATCATTAATTATTTTGATTGTATAATTTAGAATATTTGTATATCTTCTTCCACGGACTGTGTCTGGTACTATTTTTCTGTCTTCCGGTCTCTCACTCTCTCCTTCGCTCTTCCTAACCCTCCATCTATTTACATGCATTTAACCTCGCACCTAATTTCGACAACACTCCATTAATAAAACGTATTTGTCAAGTCAGTCAATGTGGCAATGCCAATAAATGTCTTAGCAACAGCTCGAAAGTCTGACGTCGTCAGCATAAGTTGTTCTAGAGACTAGGTTCCCGTTTCACTTCCTGACCGTCCACAGACAACACCCTTTTTCCTAATTCTTCGCTGCCCTCTGCATCAGATCCATTTAAGGGTTTTTATATGGCGGGGGAGAGAGAGAGAGAGAGAGAGAGAGAGAGAGAGAGAGAGAGAGAGAGAGAGAGAGAGAGAGAGAGAGACGGTCATTGCTCTAAGTCTGGAGATGGTTTTCATATGACTAGTGGACATGGTCATTGCTCGTTGTCTTGAATGTGGGGAACGCTTCCGGCTTCCGCCGCTTTCGCGTGTTATTGCTCGAATTCCTGAGATGGTTTTTATATGGCTAGTGGGCATGTCATTGCTGTAAGACTGGAGATGGTTTTCACATTGCTAGTGGGCATGTCATTGCTCTAAGACTGGAGATGGTTTTCACATTCCTAGTGGGCATGATCATTGCTCTAAATCTGGAGAGGTTTTTCATATGGCTAGTAGGCGTGGTCGTTGCTCGAAGTCCGGAGATGGTTTTCATGTGGCTAGTGGGCATGGTCATTGCTCTAAATCTGGAGATGGTTTTCATATGGCTAGTGGGCATGGTCATTGCTCAAAGTCTGGAGATGGCTTTCATAAGGCTAGTGGGCATGGTCATTGCTCGAAGTCTGGAGATGGTTTGCGTCATGGCATTGGTCATAGGTATACGGGACATATCAGTAGCTCGGAGAGTCGTGTCCTAGTCTTGTCAATCTGAATGGAACTTGGAAATCGAAAAACCTTTCCTGGGTATCGGAAAATCAAAACTGTTAAACGAAAATTACAACGTACTAAAGCAATCAGCTGTCATCTCCACACAGTTGAATCGTATCATAAGCATGTGTGTGTGCGTGTGTTATGTGTGTGGATGCGTGCGTGTACAGTTTCACGTCTCTAGAGAGCAAAGATATAATTACAAAATTGTTGTATTTTAGCTTGTTAAAACCCATCTCCCGCACAGTTACCACTGATTAAAAGCAGAGGTTAGTGTTGCACAGTTTTATAGCTTGTTGAAAATACAGCCACACAGACACACACGATCACACGGAGAAACACGCATGTACACACGTGCACCCATTTTCGCAAAATGTATATGAACTTATATACAAAGACACAGTCACACTGCATACACATACACACGTTATTACTGCAAAATTTCAGAATGTTTTCTTTACACAGTTTGGCATTAACATTATGCACTTTTTTTGTGTGTTGTGAGTTTGACATTGGCATTATGCACTTTTTGTGTATTGTGAGTTTGGCACTGACATTATGCACTTTTTGTGTATTGTGAGTTTGGCACTGACATTATGCACTTTTTATGTTGTGAGCTGGGTTTGGAGCAGGAGATGATGTGGATTCTTTATTAGGAAAAAACTTTGGTGTTGGAAATTGAACAATTTCCTGTTCTGTTGGTTGCAAAAACTCTTGTGGATTTTCTTGGGGATAGAGAAATTGCAGTTTGCTTTCAAAGTGAATTTTGTTGAAGGATAAATTTAAAAAAGAAATACGTTTGTATTTGATGAAGAGCTGTTCAGATTTGTATTTTAATGTTGAAGTCATACTTTAAAAGTAATCCTTGTGTTTAAAAATAGTAACATTTCTCCTTTTCCTGTCACGTGATTTTTGTGTTCTTTTTAGTGCTTTTGTGATAAACAGCAACACACAAAACCACCACCAGCAGCAACAACATAAATACAACACATCGTCACCATCAAAGACATCATTGTATTTTCGTTATTGATCTTTGTATCAGGGACTTCTACTATTTCTTGATTTGCATTGTTTACTATACTTCAAACAGACCATCTCTATCAGTGACTTCTACTATTTCTTGATTTGCATTGTTTACTTTAGTTCAATCAAACCATCTATAAAGCTTGAGGAGGGTTAAGCAAAGTATAAAGCTGTGAATTATTTGAAAACCTTGTTAAATTTATGAATGGAAGTGACAAGTCAATTTAGTACTTGTGAACACTGATGTCAGTGTATGTGCCCTGAAGTTTAGAACATTTCACGCTTTCTAACAGATTTCAGAATTGATCGTTCTACCGAAATAGATTTCCCATGAACTGAACTCTAATGTCGGTGTTTATTGTTGTTTAAAAGTGGAAGTAGTGGTAGACAAAATCTATATTTGAACGTTAGAGTTCTGTTCAAAAGTGTAAATAACTCTTATTAGAGTAAGATAATTAGATACCAACTCTTTCTTCGAATTGCACTCTACATCTTCGTTTCCACTGGATACCACATCTTCGTTCAGAAGTATTAGTCGGAGAAATAATTAGTAGTTTTATCTTTGTTGAAAAATACGAGTTGTAGAAATAATTAACACCTTTGAATAGTTGTTGAGAACGTATGAGTCAAAGAAGCACCTGGGATCGAATATCATTGTTTACGTTGTTGATTTCTTCTAGAAGTAGGTCTTAACCTGACCTTAGATCTTGTTTAGAAGTAAGAATATTTTTTGACTATGGCCAATCAGATATTTTGGTAGAACGATCAATTCTGAAATCTGTTAAAAAGCGATCAAATTCTGACGGCATATATTCTTCCAGGTTTATGTCCCCATCTACAATTCTATATTTAGTTGTGTTTTTTCTATGCAACTTTTTACTTAATACACGCACAGCGCGCACGTACACACACACACACACACACACACACACACACACACACACACACACACACACACACACACACACACACATATACGCGCGCGCTCACACTCACCTCAAACACACACACAGACACACACACACACACACACACACACACATATGCATAGTAGAATACGCATTTTTCACGTTCGCGAAATTATAGGGTTTGAAAGTGGACGCTGTCTAGAATTAAATTAATGAAAACATGCACATACCCCGCTCCATAGACTTACATAACAGTAATTAAAAGAACTTATATGCTGAAATATATCAGTGTCTTTTTTTTTTAGACCTCAATATTGTCTTCGGAGTACTTTGGTCTTACACAGATATATATTAACTTGTGAGCACTCCAGCGTTAAACAGATATATAATAACTTTTGAACAGTCCAATTTTACACAGATATATAATAGTGTGTGATGACTCCAATCCTAAAACTCTCTATAATAATTTCTGAGCACTCCATTCTTACATAGATCTATAATAATTTGTGAGCACTCCAAACTTACACACACACACACACACACACACACACACACATATATAAATTTTTGAGCACTCTAATTTTACACATAAATATAATAATTTGTGGACAAACCAGCCATACACAGATATATAATACCTGAGTAAACTTTGGAATGAAAAACGCAATGGATTTTCTTGAAGCAATTATTTCCTTTAAAAATTCCTACATCCATCCGCGAATTTTGAATCAGAACGCCTACGGGAGAACTGAGAAAAAGCATTTGACAAGCCTGAGAGATTTGGACAATTTAAAAAATATATGTGCATGGGATGAACTGTATATTTGTGGGTGTAGGTGTATGTGTGGACATGCGCGAAAGCGGCGGAAGCCGGAAGCGCCCCCTACACTCCATCCATGTGTGGACTGTTTCATTATATTGTCCTCCCTTTAATAACCACCAGCCCCTCTTACTATCGTCCTCTGTCAGCGTTCAACCGCTCGTTTTCGGGATTAGAAAGGCTAACTCTCCCCTCTCTCCACCCCAACCGTACCCAAACCTTAAAACATACAGACTCTTATATCTCTATACTCTAACTACAGTAGTTGCCAGCGTATTATTGAACATATGAAATTGAAGTGCTGCAGCAATTTCGGCTACGTAATGCATTTCTTTTTGTAGATGACGTTTTGTAGATGACGTTTTGTAGATGGCGTTTGTAGACTGCGTTTTATACATGACTTTTATGTAGACGGCGTTTAGTAGATGACGTTTTGTAGATGGTGTTTATGTAGACGGCGTTTAGTAGATGACATTTTGTAGATGGCGTCCAATGTAAATAATTTTTATTTAGTTATCGTCTTTGTGTCACGCTGTGACCTGACCTACAGTAAAAATGTCTTATTATTCCTGTTGAAAATCTCTTTTCTTTACTTTGGCGAGTTGTTTTGTTGTCCTCATCTTTTTTCTGTGCTTTATTTTGGTGATGTTGTGTTGTTGTCCTCATCTTTTTTCTTTGGTTTATTTTGGTGATGTTGTGTTGTTATCCTCATAACTTTTCTTTTCTTTATTTTTGCGATTGTGTTCAGTGCGTGCATTTCCGAATCCAGCCTGTGTAAGCCTGGACCTTGCTGCCAGGGAAATAGGGGCTACTGATACTATATTCTACTGTGTCTCCCTGTCCTATTAAAGCCCCGATAAGCAAATTAATTCCCTGACCTTTTCCCTGTAAGCTCATGCACGCAAAAAATAATATTTATCCAGCGGTCGGCCGGATGCTTCCATAGGCGAATAGGAGGTTATTGATTTCTCTGGCATTGCTTGTAGCGATCATGGATTAAACTGACTTACACATAAGTCACACTCCTTGAGAGAAGGGGGCCATTTATTCAGAGATGAAGAGCAGGTGATGTATTGACAGGTCTTGGAGGTCATGGATTTGAAGAGCAAGAAAGTTAAATCTTACCGTCGATAGTGGGGAGGCGGAAAAAATATACAAAACATTTCAAGAATTTACGTGCAGTACTCAATACTATAATTAAATAATAATAAATATAGTGCAATTAAATAATAATAAATATATTGTAATTAAATAATAATAAATAGAGTGTAATTAAATAATAATAAATATAGTGTAATTAAATAATAATAAATATACTGTAACTAAATAATAATAAATATAGTGTAATTAAATAATAATAAATATACTGTAACTAAATAATAATAAATATAGTGTAATTAAATAATAATAAATATAGAGTAATTAAATAATAATAAATATAGTGTACCCAATAGCACAAAACCCCATATTGTTCGTCTTTTATAAAAGAATACGAATGTTATACATTTTCTGTACTCACTACAAAAGTAGATAAATAGTTCCTGTACTCAATACAAAAGTAGATAAATAGTTCCTGTACTCACTACAAAAGTAGATAAATAGTTCCTGTACTCACTACAAAAGTAGATAAATAGTTCCTGTACTCACTACAAAAGTAGATAGTTCCTTATAAGAGCGGCTTAAAATCGTTCGCATCACATCCCGCCTTGCATCTTTTTGATTTAAAGTACTTTAGTTTCACACACACACGTGTGTGTGTGTGTTTGCGCGCGCTGCATTTTTTGTGATACCTTTGGTGTATATGTGTATGAAAGAAAGAAAGAAAGAAAGAACAAACAAACAATCGTATTCATACGTGATATCTGAATGATGGCAGGTCATTGAGACACAAGTCAATCAGAAAGAAATCACGAGAGCACATACTATCCTGTTACAAGATATAAATTAACATTTTGCTTTAGGACCATGCATTTATTATCACTTGAAAGTAGAATTATTCCCCTACCTAGCCTTCCTGTCCTTCTTCTTCTTAATTTTGTGTGTGTGTGTGTGTGCGTGCGTGCGTGCGTGCGTGTGCGTGTCATTGACTCCAGTGAAGTCGAGTAAGTGGACGCATCACTTCTCTGTTTAAAGAAGAGTATGGTATATTGTGTTGAGAGTTAATATTGGATTTGTACATAGTCCCAAATATTGTTAGGCTAAAATCAGAGACTTAGATTTAGAATAAGTATTAGTTCAGATTTCCAATTAGGAATATTAGTTTATACTTTGTTTATTATTAGTTCAAGCTTAGGCGTGTGTGCTAGCTTAAAGGGAACGTAAAATTAACAATGTTCGCAAGCCAGAAGTTCTTCATGTAAAATAAATTTCCTCACTAGTGCAAATGCCACATAAACTAACTTATAATTTCGACCATTTTGTCTAGCTTCCTCTGCGTTGTAATCAGAAAGGGAGAGTATCTCTAGAAAACATTCATCACGTGATACAAGAACTGCATTACTAGAATGAACAAATTACGTAGCTAAAATTCTCTTTGAAGTTATAGTGTTAGGCGCACTGGTTTTTTAAAATAAAAAATAGTGTTAATTCCTCACACTGCGTTTGAATGTGCGAACAAGGAGCTATGATTCTCATTATTACAGATCTGCAACATGTCATATCTCTCATCACTACAGAACAGTAAAATATCAAATCTCTCATCACAACAGAACAGTAGAATATCAAATCTCTCATCACTACAGAACAGTAGCATATCAAATCTCTCATCACCACAGAACAGTAGCATATCAAATCTCTCATCACTACAGAACGGTAAACATATCAAATCTTTTATCACTGCAGAACGGTAGCATATCCAATATCTCATCAGTACAGAGCAGTAATATATCAAGTATCTCACCACCTCAGACCTGTAAAAAACCAAATCATTCATCACCACAGAAGTGCAACAAATCAAATCACTCATCACTACAGAAGTAACACAGATCAAATCACTCATCACTACAGAAGTATAACAGATCAAATCACTCACCACTACAGAAGTATAACAGATCAAATCACTCACCACTACAGAAGTATAACAGATCAAATCATTCATCACCACAGAAGTGCAACAAATCAAATCACTCATCACTACAGAAGTAACACAGATCAAATCACTCATCACTACAGAAGTATAACAGATAAAATCACTCATCACTACAGAAGTAACACAGATCAAATCACTCACCACTACAGAAGTATAACAGATCAAATCACTCACCACTACAGAAGTATAACAGATCAAGTCACTCATCACTACATAAGTATAACAGATCAAATCAATAACAAATGAAATCCCACATTACTACATAACTGTTATATACATCACTCATCACATCAGACTGTTACAAATCATTTTTCGCATCCCTACAGACCAGTAGCAAGTCTTTTCTCTCATCACTATATCAATAACATATATCTCTCATCACAACAGACCTGTAACAATAATTAGTACGAGCGTACTTCTTTTTACTCTCTCCCTTATACACGTTTAAAGGTATCCATATAAAGATTGCTCCACACCGATTTATTAGCAAATACGCTGCGTGCTGCAGGCGAGAGTACTAAATTGTAGAATGCAACAAATTTTATATATCTGAAAGCGTGAGGTTTTCAAGACATACTGTGTGGGATTTGAAGCACTTGACGCATTAGAGCATCTCGAAGGAAAAAAAAAATATGTTCATGACCTCTGAACTTTGTACTGTAATATTTATGTCGAAATAGAGGTTCCGATCGGCAAACGTGAAAATGTTTTGCAAACACTAAGCTAAAAAGTCAAAGAAAGCATGCACACGAGTATTGTTTTAGTGAGACGTACGTGAGAATGCTTTGCAAACACTAAGCTAAAAAGGCAAAGAAAGCATGCACACGAGTATTGTTTTAAGTTAGACGTACGTGAGAATGCTTTGCAAACACTAAGCTAAAAAGTCAAAGAAAGCATGCACACGAGTATTGTTTTAAGTTAGACGTACGTGAGAATGCTTTGCAAACACTAAGCTAAAAAGTCAAAGAAAGCATGCACACGAGTATTGTTTTAAGTTAGACGTACGTGAGAATGCTTTGCAAACACTAAGCTAAAAAGTCAAAGAAAGCATGCACACGAGTATTGTTTTAAGTTAGACGTACGTGAGAATGCTTTGCAAACACTAAGCTAAAAAGTCAAAGAAAGCATGCACACGAGTATTGTTTTAAGTTAGACGTACGTGAGAATGCTTTGCAAACACTAAGCTAAAAAGTCAAAGAAAGCATGCACACGAGTATTGTTTTAAGTTAGACGTACGTGAGAATGCTTTGCAAACACTAAGCTAAAAAGTCAAAGAAAGCATGCACACGAGTATTGTTTTAAGTTAGACGTACGTGAGAATGCTTTGCAAACACTAAGCTAAAAAGTCAAAGAAAGCATGCACACGAGTAATTGTTTTAAGTGAGACGTACGTGCTCGTTATAATTCTCGTGGTCAAGAAAGGTTGTTGTTTTCCCAACAACTGAAGAAGTTATTGGAATCAAAGATTAAACTATCGGAATTAACCTATCGAACTCCATCAACAACAACGACTTTCACAGTGAGAAAATACATTTTTTACAGATTTCTTTTTATACGAATTTTCATTAACTACTACCTTTGACCTGTTGAATTAGTCGTACAAGAAAGATGCGTAATGTTATTGTCTGATGTTAGTTTCGTTCTTCTGTAATTATGGGGAAAGAAATAGGCAAATTCTCTTGTTGGTTACAAATGCAGATTTTAAAGAAAAACAATGCTGCGAATAGCCGTTCACAAATTAAATTTTAGATGATAAAATGAGATTGGTTATAAAAACAACAACAACAACACTTATATGCCTAAATTTCAGGCCTGGGTTGAAGGGCAAACATTTGTATAAAGAATCTTCTAGTAAGAAATTTATGGATTAAACAAATGCGCAAGAGATTAATTGTTTTATTAAATAAATTATTATACTAAATAGGCCGCCAAAGAAAAATATCTGATTAATATATTTCGCTAATGGGATATGTTTAAATACAATTTTGTTAGAGAATACCCAGGTAAGTATTCCGCTAAAGAGATATCTATAAATATATTAATCCACTTGAATAAAATTCTATTCCTCCGCAACATAAATATGTCCAGTGATAAGAGAGAGAGAGAGAGAGAGAGAGAGAGAGAGAGGTGGGTGGTTGGGTGGATTGGGTGGATGGATGGATGGAGTGTTGATTTTTAGCCAGTCATGTATTTCTGCAATATCCTCAAAACACTTTTATAAATACAAATGAAAAATAAACCCCAATTTGAATGTGGGCAGCAAACATATTTATATGGATTTGCAGGTGAGTGCATTTGAATAAACATTTATACTTTGGTCAGCAGTTAGTGCTT
The DNA here is from genome assembly GCA_028829895.1 of Sinotaia quadrata. NCBI lineage: Eukaryota > Metazoa > Mollusca > Gastropoda > Architaenioglossa > Viviparidae > Sinotaia > Sinotaia quadrata. Next base: position 36,223,583 of record CM054183.1, on the reverse strand, counting down.
CACTTCAGTATTAAGTGTTTAAGTTCGATCTTTTGGTCGGCAGTTAGTGCTCAGTGTTTTAAGTTCGATCTTTTGATCGACAGTTAGTGCTCAGTGTTTAAGATCGATCTTTTGCCTTCCAACGGCGTCCTTGGCCAGCACCGCCCACGGGATTTGACCGGTGACGTAATTTCAGTTCCCAGAGCACCCGTCTTGTGGAATAGTACAATCCCCAAGTTAGAAATAAATAGGGACTTTTGAATAATATCCGTTAGAAAAAAATGACAGAATTACATTTATCTGAATCTCTTAAGAAGAAAATGAAAAATGAAGATCAGGGGTCTATTAGGCCAAAACATTTGAAATGCAAGCGACAGTAAATACAAAAGATAATCTCTGTATGCAGTGTACAAGACGTTTGTGATAACTATCATCGTCGTCGTCGTCATCATCATCATGCTTTTAGTTGGTTATGGTGGTATTTGTGAAAAAGAAAGTTTGAGGAATGATTTCATTGCATGCTTGTGTATATGTGAAGTTTGTGTGTTCGCAAAATTGCTAATAGGCTGGATTTTTATTTATTACATCTTTATACAGACTATGAGATGGAACACTTTTTCTTTCTTTTCAAATCAACTACTGGTGTGTGTTGTAGAGTAAGACAGACTATTTGTCCCGCTAGTGTCATCACACAGCAAACAACATTAAAGCTAACTGATAAACTGTTTGTGGAGCTACCTTAATTTTTATACAAACGCTTGTGTAGCTACCTTAATTATACAAACGCTTGTGTCGCTTTCAACGAGGATTTGATATTTACTGTCAATCAAAATATTTTACTGCAAGGGTTTAAATCCTGCAGAATTCTGCAGTCATACAGCATTATTGACTACTATCCAGATTGTAAGTGGTTAATAGATGCGTTAAGAAGAGAATATGGATGATAATGTTCACAAATAGTTATTCCTGGTTCAGGCTTCAAAGACTACTTTCAAACATCTGTCCACGATAAGGGACCTGAACGTGTTTTGACAGAGAGATTTAAAACCTCTCATGCAAATATACTTCATCTGCTTATTTTATGTTGTTATATTTTTGTTTGATTTGTTTGTTTCAGTATGTATGTATGAATTTATTTAAACTTCATTTTTTCTTATGTAGTAAATAATTTATTTCTGCACTTAACTTTTATTTTATTCTTATGTATTAAATAATTTATTTCTGCGCTTAACTTTTATTTTATTCATGTAATGGTGCCCTTTTATACCATTCGTTCATATTCATACTTATTTTTTTAAAAGCACTTTTCAAATATTTATATGGCATGGTATTAAATTGGTGAGATCGTTTCTGGATGGGGATAAGGTGGAAATGGAGCCATGGTTACAGGGTTACAGGGTTACAGGTTGTTTCCTGCTTGAACATGTCTCTCGTTCTTGTTTCCACTTTTCATTCCTTTCTTTTCCCATTTAATCTTGACTCACATTTCTCGAGAAAAATATATTCCTCATATCGATTTACAGCCCGAAAAGCTTCGTATGATTAAAGTGATACATTCATCCCCCTCCTTTCCAAGTGAGAGAAAAAAGAAAACACAAGCCTAAAATAAAAGAAATAAACTGCGGTTGTTAGGTTCCCACGTAAAGTCATACAACCGAATCACAGCATTCCGAGTTCGCCACGACAAAAATCGTCGAAGATGCACGGTATTGATTGCACTGTCCTGGGATTGAAAACACTCCATGGAATGGAAACGTCAAACATCGGAAACATTGCTGGATGGATTCTAAAAGCACCCCCACCTCCAACTTATCCTTTCATCTATGTTACGTGATTTTTACACTTGTGTGTGTGTGTTTTCCAGAGGATCCAGAACTCTTGAAAACCTCTAAGCCGGGCGTGGCCTCTTGGTGATAAACTCGTAGTGGCTGCATGAAATACAAAAGGGTTTCTTTTTAGTGTGGAGGCAGTTTGCTTGACTGGAAGTAGATTGTTTCGTTGGATCTGATTGCAGTGTCTGCGCGGAATTAATCTGAGGTCTCAAAAAGGCATAACGAATGTTGATTGATTGATTGATTGATTGTTTGATTAACTGATTGATTTTGTTGGGATGATGGCTGAGCGACCTGTTTGGCGCAGATCTGTAGTTGGTCGAATGATGTATATCGGTGGATTCTTAAAACGAAATTCTATGTTTTCTATGTAGACGTGACAAAAATGAGATTAAGTCATATTATTGACTGATTAATTAATTGCTGGTTGTTCTTATTTTGATTTTTTTAAAAAATAATAGATTAATTGGTGATTAATGCACGGTTATTTTAGTTGGTGATTAATGCACGGTTATTTTGTATTTTATGCACGGTTATTTTAGTTTGTATTTTATGCACGGTTATTTTAGTTTGTATTTTATGCGCGGAACGAATAATGAAATTCCCATCAAAACAGTTGATACGGAAAACATTCTGAACTTTGTCAACAAAACGTTTACTTTGTTTCTGTGCATTGAGATTGTATGCACACATATCAGAACTTCAAGCCTGCCTGTGTAGTGTATCAGGCATGCTGTCTCAAAGTATATTAACATTTATTGTGTATCTTGAAACCGAGACATGGCTCTTGTGTTATTTTAACCAATCACATAGTCATCATGGCGCATTAGTAGGCTTGCTCATGTGTACGTACGAAGATAGAACGTAAGAGTAAAGGGTGGATATGTGTACGTATGTGTCTGTGTGTACGTGCAACTACGCGCATTTGCGTGTGTCTATGTTCCTTGGTGAATGGGTAATGCATCGTTACACCTTAAAATGAATGGAAAGGATTTCTGTTATCATCTCTTACAAGGGAAAAAATTAGCACAAATTTCAAAAGGTTTTCTGTTGTTGCTGCATTCAAAAGAATTTAGTAGTTTAAGAAAAAGAGAAAACTCTTGCAAAATTTATTCATTAAATGTATCTGATGGTCTCCAGTCGAGAGTTAGATGCGGACTGACTGATGCTTCACTATTGTTGAGCAGTTTCCACGCTTCGTTTGTGCTTAGCGATATGTATCGCCGTTAGTTCGTCTCTTGCCCTCTTTTTCAACCCCCACAATTTCCGTTTAGATTTATCCCCTCCCCCTTTTTTATATCTGTATATATCTATGGTTAGTCTTTGAAAAAGTTCTTTCCTTGTTAATTGTTCAGTCATACAAATATAAATTTGGTCGCAACATCACACCAGCCAGCAATCAAGTTGCCTAATTATGTATATGAGGATGGCCTATGTATGTATATGATAGTGGCCCATATATGTTTCTGAGAATAGTTGGCTTATGTATGTTTTTGAGATTGGTTGGCTTATGTATGTTTACGAAAGTGATTGGCCTATGTATGTTTCTGAGAGTGGTTGGCCTATATATGTTTATGAAAGTAATTGGCCTATGTATGTTTACGGAAGTGATTGGCCTATGTATGTTTATGAAAGTAATTGGCCTATGTATGTTTTTGAGAGTGGTTGACCTATATATTTTTATGGAAGTGATTGGCCTATGTATGTGTATGAGAGTGATTGGCCTATGTATGTTTACGGAAGTGATTGGCCTATGTATGTGTATGAGAGTGATTGGCCTATGTATGTATATGAGAGTGGTAGCGACGGGCGTTGGAAAAGGAAGAGAGTAAATTGGAAAGTACTTTTCCATTCTCGCATTAGTAACATTAGATCTATTTTTGCCACACTTTCTCGTGGAAGAAGGCGCATCTTTTCTCCAGTGAAACTAATTTGACATAATACATTAATCTTTGGACATCATTCCCAAAACTATTAAGAAATTGCCTGAAATTTCTCAACAATGTTAACAAGGGGTCTGAGCAACGGGTAAGAAATCACACCTTACCTTTATCTTTAAAATGCATTTGTTATGATAAAAAATACTTTTTGTCCTTGAACAGCAAGTAATTTTATCGCGATAGTGGCATTTTAAACAATAACAGACATGAAATTACTCCAATCGTTCATCTTTTGGGTTCGTCTCACATGTATAAATGATTTAGTGAAACTGCGCTAAGTATATCCTTGAACTAAGCGACCGTGACTCAAATACAACGGTTTGAGTTTTGAATGTTAATTGCTAGATCTATGTGTCTTTTCTTGCTCACAGATGCATGAATACTTTTGCTGTGTATTTGCTATGGAATATCATTCACATATCTGGATCAGGTTAAATTGATAGTTAAGTATGCACACTTATGTAAATAGATTGACTAAGTGTATTCCAGTTTCTCACTGTATTGTACTTGAAGAATTCTGGAATGTCTGACCATCTCTCCTACCGACACTCCACCCAAAACTCCACCCACCCCATTCCCATCGGTAGTCAGAAAAACAAAAAGATGGCAAGGCTGATTGATCCATTATTATTGCTCGATGTCACGTGATTGTGTGTGCAGGATGTGGTGGTGTCATTACAAGAGAAGTTGAACATCCGATGTGCAAACCATTTCAGCCTGGTGGTGCAAAACATGAAAACCAACACAGGAACTGCTGCCAAAATGACTCTCCTACAAGAGCATGAAAGTCTTGCAGAGGTACTAGTTTCATCTTGACATATCTCATCTGTGGTGTGTGTGAGTGTTAATCTCTATATTTTTAATTTTCCATCTGGTCCATGTCTTCATTGGTTCTGTGTTCACATCTGTCAAGAAGTGTTTTATCTCATATTTGTAAACGATTATTCACTTTGTGTTATTACCTGATTGGTTTTAATACAGTACTAAATATGTTTATTATATTTATTGTGTACTGCTGTAGATTTATAGCATCAGTTTGTGCTTCGCTTTATTGTTATTGTACATTTACTTAGGATTCTAAAGTACATAGAGTTTTATGAAACAAAATTATGCTTTCTTAATTATGTCAACAAAATCATCCTACTCCTCATTATATTTTTTTTTTTTTCACGACCTCTGTTGACTATCGGTTATGACCAAAGGTCTCGGAATCGTAGGAATGAGATCCAAAATGGGCACTTCCTAGGAGCTCTGCTGTGAGTAGTGAGGCAGGTCTGTGGTTTTCAGGTAGTTTATTCAGATGGCCTTCCAACTCCTATGTTATGTTCCCCAAGGTTTCTTCTCTCACTACGGGTATCATTTCTGCTTTTTACATTTCAGTCTCTGTGTTGTTATTTAACCCAAATGAAGTCTGTAAACAGATGGGTAAAGTTCAGTATGCCAGAATACTTGGCTACACATACGTAGGCCACACTTGGCGATGTTTATCGCGATTTTATCGGCACGCATTTGTCGATTTCAAAGAACGCGAGTTTGTCGTTGCTCATTTGTCCATCGCGTTTTTGTCGGCGCGCAAGTGTCTTTCGCGCATTTGTCGGTGAACCGTTGAGTATATAGACAGTAATGTTGCATAATGTTGATCATCGCCTTATCAGTTATATTAACTGTTACAATGATATCAAATGTTATCTGTGCATCTCTTCTCAATATGTTGGCCATATTGTTGCAGATTGCTGCCAGACCAGGAGCACGGCACTTTCGATGCCTCTTCCGTGTAACGTTCGTACCTCGAGATGCCTACGACCTGTTAAAAGAGGATCCTATAGCTTTTGAATATTTCTACCTCCAGGTTAGTCATTTGCACGCAGCAGCATCACCAACAGTCCATTTCTTTGGCGGTCGGGTCGGGACCATTGCTTGAGTTGTTTACTCCCAAAATATCACCATAAGAAGTGCCCAAGGACGGGTCTCCTTAACATTTTCAACAGAGATATAATTATTAAGTATAGAAACATGGATATGCAAATTTACTCTGGCTAACATTGTTTTAATGACGTTTTATATTCACATTTTGTGAAATTTATAAATTCTTTGTATAATATAACACTTTTTATAAAGTCACTTGAAATTTGTGATATAATAAACTAGTTAGAATAACTTAAATATGTGATATAATAAACTAGTTAGAATAGCTTAAATTTATGGTATAATAAACTAGTTAGAATAGCTTAAATATGTGATATAATAAACTAGTTAGAATAGCGTAAATTTATGGTATAATAAACTAGTTAGAATAGCTTAAATATGTGATATAATAAACTAGTTAGAATAGCGTAAATTTATGGTATAATAAACTAGTTAGAATAGCTTAAATTTATGGTATAACAAACTAGTTAGAATAGCGTAAATTTATGGTATAATAAACTAGTTAGAATAGCTTAAATATGTGATATAATAATATCGTCAATATAAAGTAAAATGACCTCATATAATTCAGTCGGTAAAAGATCCGTAAATCATCAGATGTGTGTTTGCTTGCTTGTTTTTAGTCTGGACGAAAATGGAATCGAATCATCAGCAATATGCAAAATACATCAATCGTCTAAGAACAGACGATTGAGAATTTTATCAAATTAGTTTAAAGAATAAATTAATTATTTTATGTTGTAATTATAACTGGATTACGACCACTACAGCTACTATATTTGTCAGTCAGTATAACAAATCGTATTTTATTTTATATTTATCAGTCAATATAACAAATCGTATTTTATTTTATATTTGTCAGTAAGAACTTGGAGGTTATTAACTTCACGTTATGTAAATGCTCTCCCTTTTTTTTCTCTCCTTCAGTCTCCTTTTAATCTTATAGTTATCTCTCTTTCTCACTTTCCCTTTTTCTAGAAATCTTTCAATCTCTTTTTAATCTGTAGCTGTCTCTCTCTTTCCCACTTTTTCTCTCTCTCCCTTTTTCTAGAATTCCTTCAATCTCTTTTCCTTTATTTATCCACAGTTCTTTCTCTTTTCTCCCCATTTCTCATTCATTCTCTTTCTCTCTGTTAGATTTCTCTTTCTCTCCCTCCATTCTGTCCCTAATTTTTTTGTGGGCAGGTCGGCCTATGTAAATATAGATATATACTTACGCATGCATTCTTAGCTTACATGCACTCAGTTTTGTATTAGTACATACTTTTTGTATTTATTTTATAGCATTTATTCCTTATTTTACTGGCTGTTTTCAGTTCCAAGCTCAAAACAAGCAATCTGTCGACGCCTTGAAGTGAATTATGCACACTCATAACATTTATTAATTTGGACGTTATGTGGGAGATTTTTAAAGGGGAGAAAACTTTGTTAACTCTGTTTAAATATCTCTTTTGCTCAGTGATTTCATTCTTTGCACTGTGCATTTAAACCGCTAATTATAGAACATTTTTCACTCTTAAAAGTTGTATTGGTGCGAACACAAGATCATGTTTACTGATACAAATTAGACAATAGCATCAGCATCGATCGATTTTTAACGGCTTTTGTCAGAGATGCTAAAGCGAAATTGTTACCTACAAATCCCCTCCCGCAGAATTCACGTTCAGAAGTACATCAACTTCTTCTCTCAAGTTGCAAAAGCCGTGCGCGATTGGCGCGTGCGAGTCAGAATAAATCGATCGTCCTCAAAAAGCGTGCGTCGTCCACAGGGACTGACGCTGACGGCCGTGCTACCATGTACGATCAGACTGAGGGATTAGAGTTAGAATGAAATCCGAGTTAGGATTATGTCTTAGTGTGCGAGTGGTTTTAATTGTGGGAGAAGGCGTTTGCACTTAATTTAATTCTCGGTAGGTTAGTGAGCGTGTATAAAAAAAAGTTGATCGCCAGCGAACTAACTTAATTTTTCCTATGAAGTTAATCGGTACACTAGTAAGATCGCTACCAAGTGTATAGGCGTATTCTACAGTCGGACCGTTATCAGTAGTGCCATAGTCAATAGTTGGACAGTAAATATATAGGTGTAGTCAGTAGAGGGACCATTATTATTTTAGGCATAGTAAATAGTCGGATCGTTATAGTCGAAAGTGCTCTCAGACAAGAACTATCTCAAATCACATTTGAAGATTTGACGCTCAAACGTCCGTGTGCATTGTTACGAGATGACCTTGGTGTTTTTATTTCATAGTGAGGTTGTAACTAAATTACGAGTCTGGCTGACAAGTTTTTGTTACGAGATGTTGGTTTTATTGACTCATAGTGAGATTAGAATTAAACTATTAGCTTAGCTGGCAGAAAACATTTGTTATGAGACTACCTTGGATTTATTAATATATATATATATATAGTGAAATTATAGTCTAGCTGACAAAAATTATAATTGTTGTTATCAATACATAGTGATGTTATAGTCTAGCTGACAAAAATAGTTGTAAACACTGACGTAAGTTTATCACACACTATTGTGAATCGGCATTGTCATTCACGAATCACATTACTTAATTGATATTCCAAAAATCGTGAAAAATAATTATTTCCATTTCCCCCTGCTTTAATAAACATAAGCACAAATTTATTAAATTGCATTCCCCTCGTTCTCCATTCTCATCGGCAAACGCTGTAGCCTCACCACTAGAAGGCATCAACTCTGACACCTCCCATACTCTCCCCCACATATTCCTACCCCCAACAATCCCCCCCCCCCCCCCCGACATCGATCGCAGACGATCAGGATCAAGCATGAGGTATGTGTGCGCGTGGGAGGGTAGGTCATGAGAGCGGATGTACGTTTATGTGCCTATCGATCTCGACTCACGTTTCCAATGTGTCTTGGTTTGGAAGTGAGAGGGGACGTTACTCCTTTGACTGGACTGACCAGCAGCATTTGGGAAGGGATTTCTGAAGTAGGCAGACATAGAGTGTAGAACGTCCGTTAATAACTCAAGACTGGCGTACAGATTGCTTGGCAAACACTCCTTGCAAGGCACTGTCAGTGCGGTTCCCATTTTTCTTCGTTCGCATTTTTTTTGTTGTTGTTGGTAATGGTCCATTCCTCTCTCTGCGGCATCTGAGTGCCTGTACCAGCGGTTTTTTTTTTTGTGTGTTCCTTAAAATTAATCTTTTAGTTTTGTTGTTGCATATTTTGCGGTGGTGACGTTGGCAATTTTCTTATTTTACAGGTTTTTTAAAAAAAGCTCTTTCTTTTTGTCTGTCTGTCTTTTTTCTTTCTGTCTTTCTTTCTTTGTTTCTTTCTTTCTTTCTTTCCATATATTTATACCACGTATTCCTGGCAGTATGTCATAATATGTGGAATTAGTAATCACATTATGGGCCCCTGTTACTAGCGTCATGAATTAATTGTAAACGATGATAATAATAAGTTGGATATTCTGCTCACGTGTTATGTTTTATCCTGAATCCATCTTATTTTTATTGTTCGTGTGTTTCACCTTGACTGTTTTTTGAGCATGGTTTGCAAATTAATTGTTTCAGACTAACAAGAAATGACAAATTTGTGTTCTTTTCATTAGATTGGATCACTGTTCTAAACGAAATAGTTCGTTCTATGTGGTGTTCAGTCTGAAGATCTTAAATAACCTAAAATATAAAACTCAGTCGCTTAAAATTATTAATTCTAACCTAGAAATCTTGACATGTAAAATGGAACATAGAGCATCATATTCCTTCAGTGCAATACACTGGAATTTTACTCCTTACCCAATAATAGTTTTGTTTCGTAAACTCATGGTCATTTTTTTTAACCTTTTATTCGTTGTTGCAGTGTTGCAACGATGTGCTGCATGAAAGGTTCGCATCCGAAATGAAGTACGACACGGCCCTGCGGCTGGCGGCCCTGCATATACAGCAACACGCCCTAAGCAACACGATCTCCAGCAAGTTCTCCATCAAGACAATCATGTAGGTCTTTTCATTTTCACCTCTAGTGAGTTCTCCACCAAGACAATCATGTAGGTCGTTTCATTTCACCTCTGGTGAGTTCTCCACCAAGACAGTTATGGTTTTTTTCATTTCACAATTGGTGCTTTCTCCATGAAGACACTCTTGTAGACTTTTTCATTCCACCTCTTGGGAGATTTCCATCAAGACAATTATGTAAGTATTTTCATTTTAACATTGGTGATTTCTTTATCAAGGCGATCATATAGGTATTTTCATTTCACCTCTTGTGAGTCCTCCATCAAGACAATCAAGTAGATGTATGTTAATTTCACCCCTGGTTCGTTTGCCATCTGGGCAGTCATGTAGGTTTATCATTTCACCTCTGGACGCACATCTGTGTTTATTTTCTTCTTGTGTTTGCTTTCTTTTCTCTCATGTTGTATAACATTACAGATTGCATGCAATAATTGTAACTTAAATACTCATTGTTTTGCCACAGATGTTGGGTCGGAACGAAATGACAACGTTGCCTTAAAATGATCTCCCTTGTTTTCGATTAACAGTTAGAACTATCGCCTTGGTCCAGTGCCTAGCAAGGAGGAATTGTCTCCTTTTAAATATTGCCTATTGTGTTTTTTTTAATTGATCGTTAACTACCCTCAATGAAAAGGTCACGTCCACCAAAGTAAGCCCACGGTAACAAAATGCATTTTATTTCTTTAGATATGCAGGAGAAAGTACAGCCTTTATGCGACTCTGGTAGTTCAGATTAATTGAATTATATCCCTTAGCTGTATGCTGGCAGAGTTCATGGATTTTGCGGAGGATAAAGAAGGTCAATGTAACCTCTTATTTATAATGAATGCAGGATTACGAGCTATGTACATATTTATAATGAATGCAGGGTTACGAGCCATGTACATATTTATATTGAGCGCATCGCATGCACTATATCATGTATAGGCAACAGCCAATAAAACATCATCAACAAAATACATCAACAGCAAATACGATAATTATTATCAACACCTTATTATCAATTAAATTTATCAACAACAAAATACAACATCATTAACAAAGTATATCACAAGTAAAATACATCATCAACAAAACACACCAACAACAAGATACAACATCATCAACAAAATACATCATGAACACTAATGTAACATAACGTTAAAAATACCAGATAATGCCAACACCTCATCTTCTCTATCCAGACTGCACCAGCACAGGTCAGCCATTATTAATCTTTATATCAAATCAACCTAGCAATAACAAAATGCAGACTTTAATGCTCCCGCTTAGAGGAATAAACCAAGCAGTACAGAGACGTCTCTTCATACACTTCAAGTCTTCACGCAGTCTTCCTCAATTAGCCTCAAACGCAGCGACTTAAATATTAAAAAACAATAAATGAGCAACAAACTAACATATAGCTCTTTGCTTGAACGACCGACATTAGGGCCAAAAATCAAAGTTGGAAGCTCTAAAGTCCATAAACTGGCAGCGTACATATACTAAAACTTTGAATTCACACGCCTCGTTGTAGGGAGTACATCAGAACACGCTTTCTGTTGCTTTTATGTACTAAACTAACTAAAGGGTTAGAGTGGGGTTTATTGCACCTAGTGGAGATTGTAGTGGTGTGAGAGGACCGAAAAAAAAATAAAAACGAAGTCGAGAAGCTGGAGTAAAACTCCTTGGGGTATAAAAATGTTTCCATGTTAAGCAGGCAGTAATTTTCATGATATATGATCATTGGAATAAAATAATATTGCTGGCTTAAAACGCTCGTGTCGTCTTTAGTGCTGTGATTGAAACGAACCAATCAAAGAATAATTGCCGGTTTTAGCCTCTGGGACTCTCCTCAGGAAAACATGGCTACAGGTTATGCCAACATCACACGCATTGGAATTAAACTAGGCTACCGACTTTAGATTTTGACCCAGTAAATTGCATTGCAAAATTTTAGTGGGGTATTGGGGGCTTTATGTGTTGATACGTCAAGAGTGCCTGAAGGGGCGTTTGAGACCACTTTCGGATTTGTTGTTGTTTTCCTCTCTAGGCGCTTACTGTTACTACCACAACTGATACCCCCACCCCATCAAGCTTTGCCAAATTCGTGACAATATGAACATTTTCCTCTGATCCAGCTGTGACGGGTTAACGGTCCTTGACTACGTTTGGAGCCGTGATCATCTCTGTGGCTCGCACGCTAATAAAAATTTGATGGAAGTCATGTAAACTCCATTACTGTGAAATCGAGCTTGCCTCTCTTATCTTTTCTTCTCTCTGAATGAAGGAAAGTTTTGCCTTTTGAGCATGGGATTATAACAAAAAAAAAATGGTGTTCATCTTTATTAGCACAGTAACTTTCAGCATAAGCGAAGACTATTTCAACTTTTGAGCATTATATGTATTAGAGTTGGATTTTCTTCACTTGCTGAAATGGAAGAAACGGAATTATTTTATGTTAGTTTAAAGAATCTTTGAGAAATTTAGGTCTTATCCTGTTGAGTTTCTTTGTAGGTTTTTTTTAATGGTTTGTATGTGTGGCAGAATAAATTTGCCTATCCCTATTTCTAAACTTAATAGTTTTATAAATTGTTAAATGTCAATGTAACCCGACCTTGGGCATTGCTTATGCTGATACTTTTAAGTGTCAAAGATTGAAATAAACAACTCAGGTGGAGGATAGGCTATAAATTGCTAATCCAATCTAAACCAGTTCTAACTGGATGAGTAGTTTTTCTGACTAATAGTCTCACACTTGTTCATAACAAATTCATCCGATTGGGATGGACCGAAAGTTACTTTGTTGACGAAGTACTCTATTCTAATCTCTTAGAATTTGGTGTGGCAAAGTTCAGACATGAAAGGCTACCGTTAGCGTAAAGGGAAGAAGCAGTTTGTTTTGTTTTCACCAGAATCTCTCGGTTTACATATTTATAAACCACTAAGACCATGGTAGATGCGAAAAGTATCATCCCTCGGTAAGTAAGTGTAAGGATACACTGCACTCTGTGTTGAATTTCTGGCATAAGAAGAGGGGAAATTGCGCCATGGTCGTTCTGCTTTAGAAAACTAATACGGCTAAAGAGTGCCAGATTAGCCTTGAGAGAAAAGCAAGTCAGAAAGTGGAGTATGATATCACAATAGGACTACCGTTTTGGACGAAGGCAACAAAGTATGCCACTGCACGAAGTGTTGTTGTGTTTTACGAAGTGTTTGTGTCTTTTACGAAGTGAGATGTGGTCCTTTTTATGTCACTAAACCATCCGCTACTAGGATTCATGGGACAGTAAATTAGTAACATCGAAATCCCTTTCTTGCATAACCAAAACTTTATAATCATATGTACAGAAAGAGTGATTGGGACTCTACCTTCTAAATCTATCATTTTAACTAAGCCAACAAAATAGTTACTCTTTTACACCTTAAAGACTGTTATCACGTGACTTATTTTTTTTACACAGTAAAGAATGCGGGCTAGACAAGTTCGTTTCGAAGAGTCTCCTGGACTCCATGAAAGGGAAAGATCTGAAGCGCATGCTGGCGCAGTACATGAAGACGAACCAAAGTCTGGCGGCACCCGGACAGAAGCACCTGACTGCACTGCAGGCCAAGCTCCATTACATGAAGATAATCAGCGAACTAAAGACCTTTGGGTCGCGGGTGTTCATGGTCACTTTGCTGGTATGTATGCAGCACTATATCAGTTCAACCCGCACTTCAAAACATATCTTTTTTGCCTAAACGCGCGCAATGAGAGATAACGTTTGAGAGTTACTTCCCCTGAATGCACTTCCGTTTTGAAAGCGCATGACAAGAAAGTGAAAATTGACTGTGTTAATCCCGAGATGATGTACGTAAATAACACAAAAAGTAAACTTTAATTTGCGTTATCTCTTTATTCAGTTAATAAATATACTATATATGAAGGTGTAAGAACTTGCAGTTTTATGAATTATCTGTCCTTGTGAATGCTAATGTATTTGAATGGAATAATTCTCATGAAGGAATAATTTAATGAATAGAAATAAATGAGTAATTTTTAAAACGAATTTTGTTATTAATATATAGTGAATATATTCTTTTATTTTGATAAAAGAGCAGTTTGAATTGATGTAGCATTTTAGCAAACTGAATGAAAATCATGAAAGTTTAAAACTTATATTGAACGCTTATAATTTTGGAATTTACTGGCAAAACAATCCTAACCCATTGGAGCTCAAGTGCTAAACTGTTTAACTTTTCAGTAATCATTTAATCCTTTGAAATAATGGCTTACATTTATTTTACTATTCTTGAATTTAATGAAATGTCTAAGACTTCTTTTCTTCAGATCAAGTTTCTTAAAAACTGAATTGCATTGGTAGAGTTTTGTGTGGCATGGTCAGATAACTCTTGCGATGTCGTTCTGTAGTCAGTAAACACATCAAGATAACACATTCGAACAGATAGAGATCACATATAAACATGTTAGGGAGGAAATAAATGAATGGCCTTGATTATCAGTTGGGCTATAGCGACATTGCTGTCATGTTAGTTAGCAGTCTAAAGGACACTTGTATAAATAAATGAACGGCCCTGGTTATCAGTTGGGCCATAGCGACATTGTTAGTTACCAGTCTAAAGGAAACACACTTGTATAAATAAATGAATGGCCTTGATTATCAGTTGGGCCATAGCGACATTGTTAGTTACCAGTCTAAAGGAAACACACTTGTATAAATAAATGAATGGCCTTGATTATCAGTTGGGCCATAGCGACATTGTTAGTTACCAGTCTAAAGGAAACACACTTGTATAAATAAATGAATGGCCTTGATTATCAGTTGGGCCATAGCGACATTGTTAGTTACCAGTCTAAAGGAAACACTCTTGCCCAAATAAGAAATAAACTCTTGCACATGAGTTGATGATGAACTCTTCGTTCTGTTTTTCGGGATGACAAGTCTTAAGAAATGGCGACCACTATAGTTTCATTGACTCTTAGTGACGAATCACGATTATTTAAAATCCATGTTAAACCTTCCGCAGCGCATGCTGACTTTAGTAAGACGTACACCAGAAACTTAAATGTTTTACATACCGTTTGGAATTTAAAACACACATTCATTGCACTCACCTCATTCCTGAGTTTTTGTCAGTGTTCTCCACTCGCTACCTAACGGAGCGTTACCACTTAACATTTCAGGACAAGAAAACGGAAGCAATGCTCCTGGTTGGGCCAAATTCTGGCATCAGTATCGTGACGAACATCAAGTCGTATCAGGCAAGTATTTTTGTTTTTATTTATTCGGAGATTTGGATGTTGCGCGTGCTCGTGATGACGGTGGCTCAGTCACGACTTTTAACCCCAGACTGTTGACGTGATTATAAATAGAATTACTACTACTAATACTATAAGCCCAAATCGCTTGATGTTTGATTAAGTTTTTTTGGAGACGTTTATATTCACAATAAATTTAAAACTGAGAAGCAGTCAACAAGTTGTCAGTCACGTGTCCAAATTTGCCACATGCTTCTCTAGACTCCTAGAGAGAGACACTTTGGGTGTGAAATAAAATTAGGTTATAAACTAAGCATAGACCTTTTGATAATATACTGTTATTTTAAATAACTTTGCTTTTTTTCGTTTTCTTTTGATAATATACTGTTATTTTAAATAACTTTGCTTTTTTGGTTTACTTTTGATAAAATATTGTTATTTTAAATAACTTTGCTTTTTTTGGTTTTCTTTTAATAATATACTATTATTTTAAATAACTTTGCTTTTTTTATAATACACTGTTACTGTAAATAACTTTGCTTTTTTGGTTTTCTTGTTGTGGTCAGTAAAAGATAGGGTTTCATTTGTATTACAAAATAGATTTTTATAGCCGGGGCTTACATATCGGGTGGTTATTTCTCCAAAAGAAATATTTTTGGACTGAATTAAAATACTTGAGACTTGTTATAATTTTTCTATGTGTGTTTGTAAAATGTGATATTTACATAGATTAAGCATATCTGTACATATTCTCTAACCGTCTTGGCACTTGGTTTACTTGATTTGTAAAAAATATTGTTGGAAATGTTTTGGTTAGTTAAGTTAGATATTCATGTGGATGGATGGAATGATGGTTGTATAATAGTGTGACACGTGCGCCACTTATTATTGAAGATAATTATTATTATTAATTAATCTTTCATTACTAATTTCAAGTGAAGAAAATATTAATTTTATTTTATTAATGATCCTCCAACAGACACGACTCAATTCACTACTTGGATAATATTTTGACGTTGTAAACGTTTTCACAATTCCACAACTTAAAACGAAGTTTACAGTCACATAAGGTTTCTGCAGGTGGAAGACTTCTTACTAAAGGAGAAGACAACTCCATCTTTAATCTATATTTAGCGAGCCCCCATCTACCCACTTTCTTCTCCAACATAAGATATCAATATCAATATGTGTAAGAAGGTCGATAAATTTAACAATAAATTTATGAAAAGAAAATTAAATATATGTAAGACAATTACAATGAAGCAGATAATTTGACATCAGTATTCGACGAATCCACATTCGGGTAATTATAGTTTACAGTTTCTCTTTCTACATATATATATAATTACAGCTAATTATAGTTCAGCAATAGAGTCAATAAAAATTGCAGGTTAGTCCTATCAGAGAACAGAAATGGAGTTATTAGAATAGGTTATTATAAACTTCACGCAACCTGGATTAAGTACACCTTCCACAGTCTTCTCATTGGTCTTTTTAATCACAATGATTGTGTTATCTTCACTGGACTGATGTACTTAGCATCCTTGCTTTGGTAGATCAAAAGTAGGGTGTAGCATACTCTCTTATGCTTACACATTCTGCAACACACTTTGCAAGTTTCCCTGCTTTCCCAGTCACTCAAGTCACGACTAGTGAACAAACGAAGAGTAGCTAGGAACTTAAAGTTGAACTTGAGGCTCCACTTGAGACTCTCAGCTCAGAGTTGAACTCACACTCAGACAGACTCAACCACAACCAAAAGAAGAAGAAATCAGAAGGCTGCCGCTGACTGCAACATATAATCAAGGAGCAAGCCTAATTTTTTATTTTATTCATTACAATATGACTCCATTCTATCTGACACTCCATTCTCAAACTTTCTACAATTCCTGCAATGGTATTCATTATCCCTATGTATATGAGGTACAATAAATACAGTGTATCAAACAATGTCACATATTAATACACCACATGGGCACAGCTTAGTTCAAACATTTGAAGTAACTAAATCAACTTATATGGTACATCTTTACATAAACCCAAGTATAACATAGCATAGTAAAATGTATGAAATGTTTCTCAGTCCATTCTCACTCAATCAGTCAGTTTAAACTCACCACTCATGCTAATGACTGCCTTCAAGCCAGACTTATCTCTTTGGCTTCAAATTCCAAAGTGAATAGACAGCAAAATTCTCTACTGCAAGTAAACTCCTTAAACTCAGCCCATTGGCTAGTCTTGTTCTCATAAATCATAATCATTGAATAATAAAAAAAAGCCTGCTCACTCAGTTTCCACTAGGTCAGCAAATCTATAATATTCTTCCTTTAGGCTGTTTACTTCAAACTCAGACATTTCAAAATAACACCTTAAGGAGTGCACAAGGTCGGGTCACTCTGACAATTTAGAAACTTAAATAACAATTAAAATTAAAAATAGGGAGGGGCAAATTTACTTTGTCACAGATAGATAGTTTGATTGGTTGATTGATTGATTGATAGAATAAAATGTCTTGAGTATCTCTTGTTTCAGTTTTATAAATAAACTATATTATATCTTTGATTTGATCATGTAAATGTTATTGAATTATGCAGGCACATTTTAAATTGAAGCATTCAATGTGTAGCGAATATGTAGGGAGATAATAAAAACAGACAAGCATTATTATATATGCAGTTTGAACTCTAATTTGTGAGTGTGTGCTTGTGTATATATGCATATGCGCACTTGTATTTGGATGTATATGTTTGTTTATATATATATATATATTTGTGTTTGCAATGTTGGGATATGTGTACGTGAGTGTTTGTATGTATGTATATTTTAATATGTGTGTGTGTGCGTGCGTGCGTGCGCACGTGTGTGTTTTTCGATGACATAAATGTACTAGTATAAATGAGGCAACGAACGTATTTTTATGTTTTGGTGAAAATTATCACGATTTTTCCGTTGAATTAGGTTTGCGTAAATTAATTATCATGATTTTTTCCGCTGAATTAGGTTTGCCTGCAATGGTGAAGTCATGATTCTAACCGACATTAACACAACTCCAGAAATTGGTCGTTCGTTACTTTTCTTTCCTTTCTCATGCGCCTCGTTGTTTTAGTTTTTCAGTTAAAAAAATATGTATTTTTTCACATTATTATTTCTTTTTTTTGTTGTTGTTGCAGTTGTCTAAATTAGCTGAATTTGGGCAAATCGAGAGTGTCAAGGTCACGAAGGATGGTGAAAACATGCAGCGAGTTGACATCAAGTTGAAGGGTCATCAGTCAGAGGTCGCCATATTTGAAGTGTCGTTTTTATTCACTGTATGGTGGTGTGTGTATGTCTCTGCCCCAGCTAAGAAAAAGTGTTGTGAAAAATCGTCAGTGTTTAGGCTGCATTAAGCAAGAAAATAGTTAAGCACTTGTAAAAAGGTCTTTGCTTGAAGGTTTTGTTTTTCTGTTAGGAAGTAATTTTTTAAAAGTGAACGTGTTAATTTTTGTTAGAAATATTTGTTCATTAATTAATTATTCAACAAAATGATCTAGAATTGTCTTTTGGATTGTTCTTTCCCATTCACTGACTCCGTATTCAGGTCATTACTGGCTTTAAAGTCTACTTTCGTGAGTTGACCTTGACCTTGAGAGTGGTGTCTTTACAATAGTCACTGCTTGAAAGTGAGTTACACGATCAGCAAACCTAATGGAGATTGACATTGACTATGGAAAATCTGGTCATGGAACTAAGAAATATTGTTAAAAATGTTTAGTCTTTCGAAAACATTTTCCCTCTATGAGAAGAAGAACAATGCGTTACTTATATATTTTATAGAAAGGTAAATAAAAGATAAATAAGAGGAGTAAATAATTAACGTACGTTTTCTGGTATTACAAGAATTCGAGCGACATTCCTGCACAAATTATTGCACAACATGGGTTTAAAAAAAAGATAAAATATAAAATTCAAGAGACATTTTTGGTCGGTTGTAATAAAAGGTTATAAAATGTAAGAATAGAAAGAAACTAAATCATTTGCTTGCTTTGTTTTCCTATATCATTCGTATTCAATAGAAGCAGTTTTTTTACTTTAGGAGGTTTTTTTAAGTGCACTTTTCTCTTGTCCATGCTTGCACAGACACAGAACTTGTTCATTATTTTTTTCTTTTTCTCAGCCGCCTTAAATTTGTGTTCGTGATTTTATTTCATTTTCCCTTCAACAGATAATCAACTTGGGACTTTTGACAGAGGACTCGCAAAATTTCATTAGCATGGTAGCTGGGTACTTCCGGCTGTTGGTGGACCCAGAGAAGCGTATTGTCGAGAGGACAATGGGCAAGAACACGACGGACCCTGATGGTAGGACCAGTATTTGTTAGAGTGCTCTTGTGTAAGTGTGTGTGCCTTTATACTGAGGTATGTGTCATTCCTGTGCAGAAGCTATTTGGAAAGAAAGGAAAAATTGCTAGGCAAACTGTATGCTTGTGTGCAGTGTGAAGAAAAGAATAGGACAGCCATTTACTCCTCCATTCTGCATAATCTTACGCATTTTAAAGCAAACTTTATGCTTCTCCGCATTGTCAGGCAGTTGTATGTTTTTTCGCATGCACAGGCAAACTTTATATTCTACACAATTTTCCAATTAACTTCCCGTTGTAGTTCTGAGACGAGTCTTATTTGTACTGTTTGTATCTATTTCATATTCTTATTTAATTGTCATTTATGAAGGTTAGATTTTGAGTTATATATATATATATATATTACAATAATGATTGACTGATTGAATAAGTGACTAAATGAATGAATAAGCAGCTTTATAACATTTTCGTACATGATTGACAGATTGGCATGGACGTCTTGTCCCAACTGTCTGAAAGTGACGTACTCCGGTCCTTTATATTAACCCTGACATGACTAACTGGATGAGTAAGGGGCTGGCTATTTGGTGGAGTGGCTTATCAAAGTGACCGATAGATTCATAAGCTGACTGTGAAACATTGATTACATTTTATTATTATTATTACGATTTGAAAGTGTGGTTTATTCTTTTTATAATAATAATAATAATTACACTTCACTACTTTACAGTTCCCACCTTTGAGAGTGTACACAGAGTACTACCAGCACCATGGTCTTACCCAGAAGATCTTGTGTCGGAAGTAGTGATGACCTCAGGCTCAGGCGTTTCTGACAACCAGAAGGTGGTCGATCTTTCACATGATCCGCCAGAATACGTAGAGAATCAGGAATATTTAGCCAGAATCAAGCAGGACTTAGGGAATGAGGTGAGAGGAAGCCAGCAGTAAAGTTTATAAAATTGTTGTCATTGTTCTTTCAGAGATCAGCAGTGCTCACTGTATTTGTTAATAGAACTCGTAGGGACGAATGCATACACATTTTTGTATCGACATATTGGCTTGCTTGGTTTATGTCTGCAAGAACTTAAAACATGCACCCACGCCAGTGTTTCTGACCATATATATTTATTTGTTCATTGTGAATCTGTGCATTAATGTGCTCGCAGCCAGACATTTCAATCCATATGCATTAACCATCCATCCATCCATCCATCCATCCATCCATCCTTCTTTCTTTCTTTCTTTCTTTCGTTCTTTCACTCTGCGGTTATGTAGCTCTACTTTATATGAGTGTAAAAGAAAGTAAAACGAAGACTGGTGAGGGACAATTTTAATCCGCTTGCACTAAGGAACAGTGATGTATCCACTGTCATGACGGCAAACAAGTGGCAGACGACTGGTATTGATCACTCTCTCTAACCCGGCACATTGTGCATCATCTTTGGACATCTTTACTTACTTTTTTGTGGATATTGATAGTGTTTTTCCTGTAGAGGTATTATACACAACTTTATTGATGTGTTGTTTTGAACTATATGACTTTGTTCTTGCATTACTCACATCGACATTGGTTGTAAAGCAAACAGAATGCTTGTGAATCATTTTGTTAGGAGACAAGAAAAAAGTACTACAGATAATATTTTCGTTGATCACCAAGGACAGATCGTATTACTCCACTTCTCCACACCCTCCATTAGCTGCCTTTTCACAGTCTCAACTGACTTTCTGTTCAGTCTCCACTAGCTATCTGTCCACAGGGGAATAACGACACAAGATGTTGTTTTTTGTTATGTTTCACTGTTCTACTTCTAGCCTAAATACCTGCCTGATGTCACGCATGTGTACTGTTCTCCTACACTTCTGTCCTCATCGACAGACTCACTCATGAAATTAGTAGTAGTATATATGTGGTAGTAGTAACAGTAATGTGATTGTAGTAGTAGTTGTATATCTGTAGTAATAGTAGAGGTAGCATACAAACCCACGCATACTTATTTACACAGAGTATATGCTAACTCTTTTGTGTATTTATACACACGTGCATTGATGCCTGTCTTACATTCAAGCTGATGTGTACATTTCTGAGATTATACATGCATCTTTCCAGACTTATAGCTAGAAAGAACAGTCTCTTGTAGCTAGTAAATACAGACTCTTGTAGTCAGAAATGGACAGTCTCTTGTAGCCAGAAAGGACAGTCTCTTGTAGCTAGTAAAGACAGACTCTTGTAGCCAGAAAGGACAGTCTCTTGTAGCCAGTAAAGACAGACTCTTGTAGCCAGAAAGGACAGTCTCTTGTAGCCAATAAAGACAGACTCTTGTAGCCAGAAAGGACAATTTCTTGTAGCCAGTAAAGACAGACTCTTGTAGCCAGAAAGGACAGTCTCTTCTAGCCAGAAATTATAGACTCTTGTAGCTAGTAAGGACAGACTCTTGTAGCCAGAAAGGACAATTTCTTGTAGCCAGAAAGGACAGTCTCTTCTAGCCAGAAATTATAGACTCTTGTAGCTAGTAAGGACAGACTCTTGTAGCCAGAAAGGACAGATTTCTGTAGGTGGTAAAGACAGACTCTTCTAGTTAGTAAAGACAGACTCTTATAGCCAGAAAGGACAGACGCTTGTAGCTAGTAAAGACAGACTCTTGTAGCCAGAAAGGAGAGACTGATTGTAAAAGAACATTAACTTTAAAAGTAAAAGTAAAATTCACTCGGTCGCGCGTGATTGGGCCGATTAACTAGAAAAACTCTACAAACTCTCATATGAACTATTTCCCTTTGTACTGGAAGAAGCGCCTGCAATTGGAATGGTAACTCGTGTTCCTTGCAACCCCCCTCACCTTTTTAACTTTCAGGCCAAGCTCATCGACGCATCACGGGACGTCACCGACTCCAGAGGACTGACCGACTTTGACACGGATTTGAACGCGCCGGCTCAGCCCCAGCCCAACGGTTCGACATTCTCTCAATTTGAGGAAGGCGTGACGTCGTTTGGAGTAGTTTCCCACGGCTCTAACTCTTTCAACAGCTTGTCGACCTCACAAGCCCTTCGTAAAGTTCCTATCTCCCTGTCCAACCAGCCTGTTTTTAATGCCACCATCGACTTGAGGAAAACACCCGTGTCCGCCAACGTCGGCCAACAGGTGGCGGATAAAGACTCCTCTCCACCCGGTTTCTCTGAGGCGGAGCGGTCCTCTGACACCGACAGTCTCTCAGCCGTAGACACCGAGAAACGGCCTTTGCTGGGACAAACTGCCCAACAGAATGGTAACCTACGCAACAGCTTGGACATGGAGAGTGACGATACGGATAGTTTTGGCACCCCTAGTAGCAGTCCTGCGAAAGTTCGGGTGATCCAACGTGTTTCGTCCGTTGAATCAGGTACATCGAAACATTTTTTCTTTGTATTTTCGGTTCCAGGATTGTTCTTGTTTGTTTATAATACCACCCAATCCCCCCCCCCCCATTCCCCTCCACAAATTGATCATTGTAAAGATGTGTGACGTCACATTTACCTTGGCTTATACCCTTCTTCAACGCACCTTACAATCCAACCCACTCGCACACACTGTCCTGTTGAATGTATAAGACATGTTAATGACTTTTCATCTCCACAAGGGGAAAGGAAACAAAATATAAATGTGTTTTCAGAATAAATAAAACTTGAAATTGGATGGACTCAATGTAAAACGTTATGTTTCCCCATTTCCTGCTGCCTGCAATAGATACGCATATAAAGAATTAATTATCAGTGACACTTCAGTAAAGTATATAATTAGCAGGGAAGAGGTTAATCGGTCACATATATAATAATATATTATAATATAATCTCGTTCAAATCCCCATTTGTAATACGTGTGTAAAAATAAATTATGAAGCAATAATTATTTAAGCATGTGCTCTAAAAATCACATTAAGGGTATAATTATAGTAAACATTTACGGCATAAAAGAATCATCTTGGGTTTTCATTTGAATGTTCTTATTTCATTGTGATTTAACTTGGAATGCACTTCAAATATTCAAAAATCTTACTTCTCCTGTTCGTGTGAGGCTCTCACAGTAATTTAACTTGCTCTTATTTTTTTACAGGTATGCATAGTTTTGGTCTACATAGTCCAGACATGCTTCCTGCTGCCGATGTGGACTTCCGTCAGATGAGCGATTCAGATATTGCTGGTCTTCCGCCGGAAGTATACAACGCCATCTATAATCCAGGCTACACGATCTCTGCGCAGAAGTTGTACTTTGACCCTGATATTATAGGTCTGATCCTGTGATAATTATAACTTCGATCAGTTTGTTGCCTTTTAGTTTCGTTTTAAAACAAAGAAATAGATGTTCTTGCCTTAGACGGTATAATTAAATAAATCGAAATACACGTATGTTTTAACGATAGCGAGTGTTGCCATATTTAATGTTTTATGATTAATGCTCAGATTACGTTTTTATAAAGGAATTAGACCTTAGTGGTCCTTGACCTTGAGTCACGGACCCCTTTGAAAATCTGTTGAAAGCTTTGGACCCCCTCCCTAGAAAAATGGACGTAAGCAGAATATAAAATATATTCGTGAATATTTGACTTTCACGAATCCCCTGAAGCCCATTCGTAGATCCCAGGTTAAGAATCCCTGATTCGAATGTGGAATGTTTCTTAAGAAGGTACAAAATAAGCTTTTATTGTTCCCGCATAATTCCTCTTCTTATAAAATATGTTTTGTGTATATGTTGGTATCGTATATTTCTGTGTATTTGCATAAATGTTTGTGTGCATGCTTATGTATATATTTATATGTGTTGTTGGTTTGCCCATGTGTTTTAGTTTATTCCTTATGTAATTGTATGCACCTGTTTGTTTGTTTGTATGTATGATTATTTGTTCATCTTGTGCAATTGTTCCTAGGTTTATTGTTTCCTTGTGCATAATTATTTGTGTATATATTTGTGTATGTTCGAGAGAGGGAAATAACGAGTTACTGAGGAGTATAAAGTAGAAAATGCTTCGCTAATTTCTAGCAATTATATAAATAAATGTGTGTGTGTGTGTGTGTGTATATATATATATGCATGTATGTGTGTGTTTCTTATAGTAGGTATGATATGCTTTATGTAAAGGCTTCATTTAATACTAGCTTGTTGCCATTGAAACAGATTTAACCATGTTTCTTCCTTCTGATGTGCCTGGTGATGACGATTCGATGATCGACTTCACCGCTTTACCTCCGCCCTCCTTTACCAACTCCTCACCACTTGTGTTCAAGTCTCCAGATTCATCTTTACCGTCACTCGCAGGTAAACGGCTATTTATTATGAACAACTACTGTATCAAAAAACTGTACGCGTACAAGATAAATAATAGACAATAACATTTTTCCTTTTACACAAGATTATGTGCACTTGATAACTGTATTTAAAATCCCAACGCTAAAACAAATTAATACTGGTGCACTTAATTTGAAACGTTAGCCCATGAAAAAAAAAATGTACATACACATACACTGACACAGGTGCACATACACTCTCTCACACACACACATTTGAGTTGTCTACATATAATTTGAAATATATGTTTATTGGTATGCTCCTTACACCTAACTGACAGTATAATTATGCTTTTATTTGTGATCACCACACGCGTACTGGGGTCGGTCGTTGGGCCTTTAAATAGCAAATTTCAAGGAAGACTGTACAGAAGGTTACTGTAGATCACATTCTTTAGTTCAGTCTGCCAATAAACCAAAAGTCCCTTAATAGTTATGTCAGGGAGTTAAACTCCATGAAGTTACTTTTTCTGGGGGTTGTGAATTCACGAATGAACAGTTAAATTAAATCTAGGCAATCCGTGAACTGTAGATAAAAAGGGTGGAGGGTAGGAGGTGGGAGGGGGAGAATAACACTGTAGGTTAATATTGATGTTGGTCAGGGTGGAGGTAGTTTTTTTTTACAGTGCAACTGGTCCTTATTTCAATTAACTAAAGGAAGTGTGTATATATATTCTTAGTTGAATGTATTGATTCAAAATATATGTATTGTTCAAAATAATATTGCTACATCTAAAATTATAATAATAATGAGGAAGTGAATAATGGTCACGTGTGTAAACGATTGATGAACAGTTGTATAGTTTATATATTATAGTCATCATAAAGTGTAAATGTAGAAAGCGCCAATTTGAATGGGTGTGCTTCAGTAAAGTGTCACATCCAAGGACATCAAAATCATTTCCATCAGTACTTTTTATTTTCTTACTTTGATTTTATCTTTAAGATTATGGCAGTGTGTCACATCCACTGCAGACGTCATCCAGCAGTGGTGATTTCTTCCAAAGTGACATCGACTCTCTCATCGCCCAGTATTACGTGCCACCCCCGCCTTCCTCTGCAGACTCTAGTTCTTTGCATTCCCAGGTATGTCATTCATATTGCTTTTTGATTCTGGCAGGTTTCTGTTACTGAGTGTACTCTCACTCTTCACGAACACAGGTGTGTCAATCAGAGTAATTGATAATGTTTCCCAAATCACAGGTATGTCAATCAGAGTAATTGGTAATGTTTCCCAAATCACAGGTATGTCAATCAGAGTAATTGATAATGTTTCCCAAATCACAGGTATGTCATTCAGAGTAATTGGTAATGTTTCCCCAATCACAGATTTATAATGTGTAATATTTTTGTCGGTTTAGTGAACACGAGGTCTTCTCATCATTAGGTATTACATTAAAAGGTAATTGTAATATCAACATCTCATTATATGTCATTAGCATTAATTGTAACATAAATGAGATTTTGGTTGTCACAATCATTAGGTGGTTCATTAATATTAATTTTAATACAATTTTATTTGAATTGTTTCAGTGGACACTAGCTTCGTGTTCAGTGGCTTTTCAGTCCTGTTCATTGTCGATCTTGGTCATTGGGCATCAAGTCTTATTAGATACAGGAATGTTACTTCTTTTAGTTTTCGAATATTTCCAGTAACATGTATTTCAGCCATATTAAGTGCTGTCTTGGTCAGCAGAATTCTTTTCAGCTACTTGTTACCTGCCAAACCCCAAGAGACAGCTGTGAGACTTATATTTCAGTATAGTAATATAGACATTTACTTTAGTATCTGCATGTTCGTATGGTTGTTAATGTCGATTGTACAGTATATTTCTTTAGATGAGGTGGTCGAGAATTAGTTTTGGTGTGTTGTCTTTGCGTAGATTTGGAAAACGTGTTTGTGCATCTGATAGAATGAGCACATTTCACAGAAATGTGTGTGATGATGTTTCAAAAATGTATTTGCCTTTATTATGTATTATATTTAAACCTATTAAACATATTAAACAAACTTATTTCATCAGCAACAATAGCTGTGACAACGGCTGCTTATTTAATGGAAGCTCGTGTTTTGGGTTCCAAAGAATCCCTCGATCTCTGATACATTTTTCCATCTCGTCTCTGGAAATCATAAAGCTGTCATTGAATTGTTGAAAATTGCCTTCTTGGAATGACGATTGATCACCAGATACAAAGGTAACCTGCGATTGGCGTATTTGATGGCTTTGCCTGATGGAAATAGAACCGGGTCTATTCCATCATACAAGATGTTTTGCTGGATGAAAGTATTGAACAGCAGTGCTATTCAGAGTTTGCATAATAGTGGGAATTGAAATGATTGACCGTGGGACACGGGCCTTAAGCGTTGCAAGATTGCTGATCGATTTTATTCCTTTCTCTAAGAACATTTTATTATATGA
Organism: Sinotaia quadrata; assembly: GCA_028829895.1. Classification (NCBI taxonomy): domain Eukaryota; kingdom Metazoa; phylum Mollusca; class Gastropoda; order Architaenioglossa; family Viviparidae; genus Sinotaia; species Sinotaia quadrata. The sequence goes on along the minus strand of CM054183.1, from coordinate 36,196,598 downwards.
CCTGTAAAATGTTTGACACGCAACGGTCTGTAAAGTTATAGTTTTGCATTAACCGAATTCATCTTTTCACAGGTGGTACATCAAGGCTTCGACGAAACTGCGCCATTAGCAAACCACTCACAGAACTCTTTCAGTAAAGGGGTTGGGATAGATGAGGACTTTTCTTCGCTCATTATCCCCCCACCTCCCCCTTCAGTGTCTAATGTCGAAGAAATTTCTGTAGTCCCGCCAGTTCCTTTAGAGGCAGTGAAGGAGAAAAGAAAACGTTACACCCATAAGAGATCGTCTTCTGTGGATATTGGAGCGCTCAATCTGGCCAAGAGCCAGTTAGAAAAAGCCGATGTACGGCGGTCTTTGGATAGCCAGCAGCAGAATGAGCAAAGAGAAAAGCCCATCCAAAAGGAAAATGGCTCCAAACGCATGGTACTACTTCGTGACTTAGATGGAACGGGTGGCCTTGACCCAGATTCTCATGATGGACTAGCAACAGAGTCGCCTGCAACAGTGTCTTTGAAGCTGCACAATCTCCTCAGATCTCTGCCAAACTTCGTGCCAGAGGCATCTCTAGTCGGACAGCAACACCATCAACAACATTCACCCTTCATGCGCACGGGTTCCCTCCGGATCCCTCGCAGTTCCTCCTTAGACCGTGCGTCATCGACGTCACCTTCAATCGGCGTCTCGCAGAATGGCAGCGCCATTCCACGGACATGGTTCTCTGGTACCAGCAGCCTCAGTAGGCTGTCAGGCAGAAAAGCCATATCACACGAGGGTTTGTTTTTAGGTGACGAAAGAACCAGCAGACAGTCAGGCTCTATTCTTGATAATGGACCACAGCAGACTCAAATGCCTACTGAAGGTTTTGCGTCTCTGAAGGCAAAGCTAAAGGACTACAGAGATTCTTTACTCAAACGGACCAGTAATTCTAGAAAGAACTCCACCTCGGAAGATACTGCCTCAGATGGCAGTACTGGAGAAAAGGGGAAGAAGGGCAGTTTGAAAAGATCGAATTCATTCAATCGATTGCTAATGCAGCTGAGCGGCAAACAAGGAAACAAGTCTTCGTCCAAAGGGAGTGAATCTGTGGTAGGAGACGGTAACTGGACCTTGAAACAGCGCAGTCCGGATGACAGCTCTCGACCGTCTGCAGACTTACGTAGTTTATTCACTCCTCCTGCTAGCGAATGGGATGACCCAGGGGCAGAGAAGCGAACCCCAGTTGTGAGAGAAACTTTTGCCGTGCCGAGATCATCGTTGCGACCAGTGTCTAACACACCCAGCAGCCAGGTGAGAAGTTTAGATTTTTGAGTCTGTTTATGACTGTAGGATTATCACAAATCCTAGGCAATTGTGTACTATAATAATATAATTGATTGCTTATAAGCTTTTAAACAAAGGCATTGTTTTTTCCTCTAGATTTAAAACTAAAAAGCTGTATCCTCGTTAGTAACTATTCATTGTTTGTGAACGTGTTTAAAACATTAAATATTTTATTTGATTGGTTACTTCGTTGCTTCTTAGCGTTATAAAATATTTCCCTGTATCTTAGGTTGTTTTGAGTCTACGTATGCTTGCGTGTGTGTGGTGTTTTTCTGTTTAACAAGCATTTGCAATTTATCCTTAGAATTTGTTACATTTTATATTTCTAACAGCAGTTTAAATTATATTTAAAACAAACATTTTCATTCCCAACTTCCTCACCACCAGCCCGCACGCACGCACGCACGCACGCACACACGCACGCACACACACACACACACAAAAGTGTGATGTCACTAGTATTTTGTTTAATTTGTGATAGCGGCTAGTGATATAAGATTTTCTTTTCTTATTGTAGCGTATAATCCATTTTAAATATGTCCCTGCTCTTTTCGCTTTCTGCCCAGAATTATTTATTCCTTTAATCCACCAAAAATATCTCTTTCTAATATGTATAATTATTTTTAAAGTGTGTCTTATGTATTTTTCTTTTCTTTTTTAATTTCTTTCTTTCTTTCTTTCTTTCTTTTATTCTTTCTTTCTTTCTTTCTTGCACACACACATACACACTTACACACACAAAAACGCACACATTTACACGCTCCAAGTTATTAATTGTACTTCACTTACTGTGTTTACGGAAATGTATTTTAATGCAATTATGTGGTGTCTTTCCATTACAGTTTATTTTGCTTTGCTTATTTTTAAGCTTAAACATTTTACTTTCTTGTTTGCATTAAAAATATACTAATTGATTGTTGTTACATGAATGTCATGTGTTCACATAATATATTCCTACATGCGCTTACAGTTTTTTGTTGTTTGTATATATATATAGTTAACAGTGTGTTGTGTATATGTAAGTATTAATATTTTTCTTGTCTATACGTAATGTAGACAACACTTCATGTACTCTGTGTTTCTTCCAAGATTGTGTCTTTCGCATTATATATAAAGAGTGTACTAGTATGTAGTATTTTTCATGTGTGTGTATCTCTATAACTATCTCATCACATTTACCTGCTTCTCTGGAGGGAGGATGTACGAAGAAAAGAAGTAAAACCAAAACAAACGAACTAACCATCTTAATTAACCAAGACAGAGCAAACAAAATCTAACCTAAAATATAGAGAACCAACACATCTAAAAATCTATTTTAAAAAAAACAAAAAACATTCGTATCTGCAGACTCGAAAGTACCATATATGTATTTCAAAACATCAGTTTAATTTACACTCTGTTGACCTAATGGCTTCTGTCCAGAGATTTCGGACTGTGGGTTCTGTCGGTTCCTTGTTTATTTATGTCCTGCAGTTGGTGTTTTTCGTGCCTTATTTCATCATTTCATCATTTGCTCTCGTCATTCCTGAGATCATCTCATTGTTTCAGACACAGGTTTCAGCTGCAGGGGATGAGGAATCTTTACAGGTAATCCTGGCTGCCCAAAGTGCCTGTTAACCCTTCACCTACTACCAAACGGGACCAGCAGTCTTATACCATATTGTATGTGTACGCTTTTAACACGAAACGCTACTCTCTGCATGCCCGAGGGAACAAAGGGATAGATTACGTTAACCCGCTGAGTGCCAAAGTTTTAATAGTAATTTTTGCCCTTTTTCTTAAGTTCACTGCTTTATAGGTAAAGGAATGTTAAATAAAGTTAGTTATTTCTTTTACTTTGGCTGTTCATTCGGGATTGTTGTTTCTTTTGGAAAAAAACACGAATTACATAGTTTTGAAATCCCCGCAATTTTTTATGTTAATAATGGCTTTGATTGCTTCTTGCTTGTCAGTTCATAATCATCTTTGAAATCCCTACTTCTTTCAGGCCCTTTGGGCGCACCACACATAAAATGAAATAGTTATTCGGCAGACTCTCTAAAATTCTAAGCCAAAAGTGAATGTGCATGATAACTCCACACATCTCCCTTAGACTCCATGTTCCCTTCATCTCTGATAAATAAGCATCTCAAACAGTGCATCTATATGATCTCTGCTCAGTGTTCCTTTTTCTGTACAAATATGAAAATTAGTTAGGAATGAATGTAAATAGTATTTATGTTTCCCGCGTTTGCCCGAGAGTCGTTAAAATATAAACGACAACATGAGTATGTATGTGTAATCGGCATAATGACTCCTTATCATTGTCCACGTGACTGGTGAGATTTACACTGTCGGTTGTTTGGCCTTGAATTTTCCGAAGCGACTATTACACATCACGAGTAGAACAGGATATGTTTTTTCAGTGTTTAGCGCTGTGTATTTTGACAGTTTACACGTGCACTCAGTGGGTTAATTTGTTGTGGTTGTCTTTAGTTTTTTTTAAGTAAGTTGCATGTTCTTCGTAAATATTTAGAGAAGAGCCGAGATCGCTTGTGTAGCCATTCGTATATAAACGCCATGACGTAATCACGAAATAACATCGATATTAACTTCAGTATATATATATACCATAAACCATATACTTACAAACGCAATCAAAATTAACTTCACTATTTACACATCCTCATGGTAAAAATTTAACTTCACCATATACACATATTCATATATGCTTACAAACGCGATCACAAGACTGAGAGAGGTTGTTTTTTTTCAGAATGAGTCCTTGACACGATACCTCCATAGCAATGACCTTTCTGCACAGTCACGATAAGCTGCATGTGTCTAGCTGGTGGCGGGCTTTGAATGTATTGTTTACGCCAAACGCCCTTGATAGCTTTTATTGTTTTATTTTTAGAACATGGAGCATTGCACGGTTTTATTATTACGTAATAATTTTGAAACACTACTATACACTGTATGCTTTTAGATTGCAAAAAATCCCGTAAAATATTTGCAATGGAAGCTTTGGTTTGAGCAAAGGGCAGTCTTATTTGTAATTATGTCCATTAACCCACAACCTTTGCAGTGGCTTAGCAAGCATTGATACCTGTAGCAGTTACTGCATACTAGACATATTCTGGCATACATTAACTAATAATTAACTAACATAATTAACGTTGGTATTTATACTTACATTCTACAATTTTAATTTCACTAAAATTATTACAGTGTGTAAAAAATAAACCCAGTTCTTGATGGCCGGCTAATATGCACGGCTCTAGTTTTGAATCTAGAATGAATCTCAGTAAAAACAAACAGTAATTCAGTACGACTGAATACAGGTTTCAGGTGTTGTTGTTATACTAGTACTTATCTTTGCGTCTCTGTGTATGTTCATGCGTGCATTTCCATGTGTACCCATTCTGTTTGAAGAAAAACTGCTTTTAACTGTTGTACCTCCTATTTATTAACAATTTTGAGAACGTCATCACGTCCCGTAAAAAAAAAATATTGCAAATTTATACTAAAAGAAAAATATTGACAATTATTAGTGTGTAGAGTCAAAACACTATTTTACTAATACTGAAAATGATCAGTTCCTGTATAATTTAGGTGAATATTTACGCTGACAAAATTCTCTGGCCTCAGCTAAATCGTGAACACTATGAAATACAGTTCTTGACGTTTAATTCAGCATGAAGGTTTATAATGCCTAAAAGGCATAATTCTTGCGAATATTTGATTAGCAGATAATTCTCTTACTGAATAGCAGTTGTTTCGAGTACGTTAATTTTCTAGCATCCACAGTCATCAGTTATTCGAAAGGAACGACAGGCAGAGAGGAACCAAACAAATGTATACAAGCCACATTTCGTTTGCGATTGATATTTCCTTTCAGATGAAATTAGCCAATTAATCATTCCGACATAAAATGGTGAAAATAACCCTTCCCAGTTCTTTTTTCGGCATAACAGATAGAGTCAACCTGAGGTAGAAAGGTGCTTGTATATCCATCTGTTTCACTTTCAAATAGAAATTATTACTATTAAAAATTTTTTTTTCTCGCAGAATCATTTGAAAAACACAGAAGAAATTAACAGTATAACTTTGTATCATGTGAAAAAACTTCCCTCAAAGGACAGAGAATAGGCCATTTAAGTTCAATTGCACTTGACTACGCGTATGTCGTCTTTTTACTTATGTGTTATGTATACACCTGATTGATTGATTGATTGATTCATTCATTCATTGATTCACTAATTCATTCATTGATGGATCCATTCATTGATATTTGTGCGCAGCGTTCTCTTCGATCGCTTCGTGTTTAAATGTTTCACAGATCTGTCTTGAAATAAGTCTTGGACACGACAACAAGCATTTCTTCCTTTTGTCCTTTGCTTTCGGTTTCCCGTTTTTACCTCCCGGTTACTTTATGTGTTTGTGGCAATTAAACAAGAAATAGACATCAATGACAGTTTAATAGTTTGGAAGATTGTCAGTGTGTGTGAAACGTGGCTTTGGTATTAACTTTCTTTCTTTCTTTCTTTCTTTTAAAAAATCCATTCACTAATTTTTAAATGAACACTTTTAATTTATAAGTGAATAATTAATGTTATCAATTGCAATCGCTGACAGTGATAGAGAAAACACATTTATTTTACGTATTTTGTTTCTTTTAATAACAAAAAGAAATACACACAAGACAAGTTATTGTCAGAAAACGTTAGCAGCCACCCATACGCGATGTTTCGCGCGTTACCTGCAAGAAGGAAACGTCACGAAACGCGTCACCTTTTCCTTTTCTTTGTTTTTTTTATTGTACTCGCCCCAGGGAAGACCGTCCTTGTTAAAACGTCAGAAGTGAAAGCGATTATATTTTATCGTCAAGCAGCTTTAGCCTACACGTTACGTCAATGCTCAGTTGTTAACTGTTTCTATTTTCGTGCCGAAGTTGAGAAAGTCCATCTTATGACACCTTCCGAAAGAAAGGGTTCATCTTGCACTCCATAACCTCGGCTCCTCATATCCCCCCCCCCCCCCGATTTAGTTTAGTTGTTAAGTGGAAGAGAGAACGACTGGTTTTGTTGACTATTGTCCGTATAGGTAAATACCATCAGCAAATCGACAAGCACTGGTACACACTCTTGAATGAGTTAAATCAGTCGTCCAAGTGTAACTCTCTAGTCTACAAGTTGCTTTTGGACTCGACCCGAGCGTTCTCTTTGACACTTTACAAAGGAGACAGAACTTAGGTAATCTAAGTGTAGTGACTCAGAAATCCAAGCGTGAATACGTATTAGCTTTTACAGGAGGGGGGGGGGGCATTATCTTATAACTTCTTGTTAGCGAGCATGTGGAGGGTGACTGCAACCACTAATATCAAAAATCAAACGCGTGCACATTTCAGAGGTTGTTGGGGGTTTTATCCCTAGCATTCGTTTAGTAAACAGCAGCACTGCTAGGGAGATAAGAGCAGGCGGTATGTGTATACGTATATGAGGGTAAATTGTACAATCATGAAATATGGCACAAGCAAGATGACTTTTTTTTTTCATTCAAGGGAGGTAAACCCGCTATGGGTCACTGCGCCGTTTTTGAATCCCTTTCAGTGTTCATGTCAAAGTTCGTGATGTGTAGATCGAGAATCCCAATCCATTTCGTATTCATGTTGAACGGGACGTTACCGAACCTAACGCGAACAAGACAGAACTATTATCGCAAAGAAAATAAAGCGTTTAAAAGTAATAATTTTACACATTCCAAGTCGTACTATTATCGCAAAGAAAATAAAGCGTTTAAAAGTAATAATTTTACACATTCCAAGTCGTACTATTACTGCAAAGAAAATAAAGCGTTTAAAAGTAATAATTTTACACATTCCAAGTCGTACTATTACTGCAAACAAAATATATATATATATATATATATATATATATAAAAGTAATAATTTTACACATCCAGGCCGTACTATACAAGGAACATGATTTATTCCATAGGTAGCAGCATGAGATATACAACGCCCATTTGAAATGAAAACACAGTAAAACGCCACTCCTAGTGTGAACTAATAAGCATATATTATGTTTATTCTTTTTCACTAACATATAAGAGATATAAACAAAGGATTTTCTTGGGGGGGGAAGCCGTTTCGCCCCTATTCTCAAACGATGCGCATCCCTTTACTTAAAAAAAAAAAAACAACATGCCCCTCCCATGTGAAGTTTGTAGAGATTTGATTGGTTAATCTAACTTACGAGCTGATTGGATTCTGAAACGCCATCATGAGTAGAAAGCCGTGTTCAATTATACCCTTTTCCTGGAAGGTCAATGTAGACTCTAATATTACCAATATCGCCATTGTTAACCAAAAAAGAAAAAACTGTATCATGTTGCTTTCATAAACAAACTAATGCATACCTTTACAAACAAAGTAATATGTACCTTTAAAAACAAGCTAGTGTGTACCTTTACAAACATAGTAATTGTACCTCTAAAAACAAGCTAGTGTGTACCTTTACATCATGCATATTTAGAAACGAACTAATGTGTATAAACAAGTGAAACGCACGTTTGCCTTTACAAATAAACTAATTTGTACACAAAATAATGTATACCCTTTGTATACCCTTACAAACAAACTAATATCTGCTGTTACAAATAAAATGTGTATCTATGTGTGGCGGAGTAAAGTTTTCCTTCCCTATATCTATACTTAATAATTATATCTTTGTTGGAAATGTTAACGTGACCCGACCTTCAGCATTGTTTATGATGATATTTTTGGAGTAAACAATTCAGGTGGAGAATGTACTAGAAACTTGCTGATGTAATCTAAACCAGTTTTAGGTGGATGATTAGATTCTATTTTCCAATTATTAAGATGTACAAGAACGAGACCAGCCAATGGGCTCAGATCAAAGTTTAACTATTGAAAAGAATTTATTTTCTAATCATTTTGAACTTGGAGTGGCAATTACATTAGGAATTCTAGCACATTCTCCACCTGAGTTGTTTACTCCAAAGATATCATCATAAGCAGTGCCCGAGGTCGGTTCACGGTAACATTGGCATCAAATATATAATTATTAAGTATAGAAATAGGGATAAGCAATTTTACTCTGCCACAGTTTGATATTAATTTATTCCCTTCATAACTTCATCTTTTCTCCACATTATTACCAGAGACTGTTCATTCGTATGTTCCAGGACATGGGTTTTTAAATTGGCTATGGTGACGTCATCAAAGCTCAAAAGTGCATCTTATTTTAGAGCAGAGTATGATTGAATCATGGCGTCTTTCTTTTTTTCATAAATTCACTGTATTGTGATCGATTTATTGTCTTTTATTTTTGATTTGCCGTTTCGTGCATACACATTAGTATGATGTAATTTGTTTGGGGCATACAGGTTTAGCATAGTTATGTAATACATAAAAGTACAATATTATGATGCAATTTGTTTGGGGCATACAGGCTTGGCATAGTTATGTAATACATAAAAATACATTTTTGTGACTATTGAGAAAGTATATGTGCGTGTGTGTTCTGTATTGTTATTTCTGTCATTCTGTAATAATGATTTGGATTTTTTCGTAAACCTCGAAGAACTAATTCGCAGTAGATTTTGGTGTATTCTGGTGTATTTTGGTGTATTCTAGTGTATTATAATGCTGATGTTTTTGAGAATTTAAAACTTATATGGATTGTTTATTTATTTATTTGCTTGACTTCTTTGGGATTTTTATTCTGCTTTCTTAGCAGGATAATAATTTTCTGTAAGAAACAAATCAGAAATCAAACCAACAAATCATAGTGCTAATACAAATTAACAAAAATTGGTTGTAGTCGTCTATTTTAATAATTACATGTGAATTCCTGTTGTTTTAGCATGTACACACACATACGCAATTATATTTACATTTATATATAATCGAAACAGTTAGGCTGACCTTTATATAAGGCAGTTGTGATCGCATCATGAGAGACAACAAGCGATAGCTTGATCACATCTGAAAGGTAATATGCTAGTTAATTATTGACTGACTGAATATAAAGCAGATAACTGTTGTTGCTGACGAATGTTCTAGAGAGCTTCATGTTAGTCTTGAACTGTGCCTTCTAAATGCCTGTTCTAACAGCCGCACTGCAGTACCGCTTTACTTTTTCTATCAGTTCTGGTTTAAGCCTTCTTTATCAAAGTATATCAGTTCTGGTTTAAGCCTTCTTTATCAAAGTATATAAGAAATAGCAAATCTTTCACGAATCTAAAAATTAATATAATAAATATAATTTATCTGCGAGAGAAACTAATGTTATATATTAACAAAAATCAATCTAGCATGCTCAGTCCACGTAACCACAGCACATATAAACAAAGACTATATTATTAATTTCACAATTACTAATAAAGTGAATAATAATATAGGCCCTAAGTGAATTTTTTGTGGGATGGGTGTACTTCCTCGCGGATAAATACATAAACTGGAAGATAGATAGATAGATAGATAGATAGATAGATAGATAGATAGATAGATAGATAGATAGATAGATAGATAGATAGATAGATAGATAGATAGATAGATAGATTGATTGATGGAAATGGGACGGATGAAATAAATATCAGTATTGAAACAATGTAAAGAATTATTTTGTGGATAGTTCTAACACAACGAATGGTAGCGCACGCATGGTTTATAAATAGTACATTTCCAAGTGCAAGGTCAATCACTGTATAAAATGTCAGCGCAGAAAGTAATGTTGTCAAAGTAGGAATCGCGCTAACAATCTGGAGACGTTTTTCACAGCCAGCAGAGTGCCACTAACGTTGTAAACTCAATAACGGTTACACATTATTGATGTTAGTGATGTGCCACTCAGAGAGCAGGAACACTTTTGGAATATTTGATTTTCGAGAACATAATCTAGAGTTATTACCCTTTAAATCTCCTGTTACTTCACTTCAATTAAACATTTGGACTGAATCTTGCTGTCGTAAATCTGAGATTTTCTCTTTAAACGTTGGACTGTTCTAGTGGGTTGTTTATTTACTGCAAACGCATTGCAGAGTGCGGCAGAAGGCATGTAATATTCCAAGCGTCTGAGATATAATCAGTGAGGTATTTCGATGTCTCTGGAGGTTTTTTTTTTCTTAAAGATTTTTATAGCCTAGTAAAATAATAGCGACTGCTTTTGAAACAAAAATAAAGTTTTGTTTTATGTTTTTAGGTAACATTTTCTGTTGTTTTATTCCTGAAAAAGTGTTTATTCTAACTTTGCTGTATTTTATACTTATTTCACTTATTTCAATGCAACTGCTTTTCTATCAGATCTAGATGAAATGTAGAGCAGAAATCAGTGTAAATGCAGTATCAGACTTTCATATATGTGTTTCTAAGAAATATGTTCTCAAATATACTTTATTATAAGTTATATTTTAGCATTTCGAAGATACTATTAAACAGTTAAGAATTTTGAGCATTTTTTCTTTGCAACTATTATTTATCTTTTATACTTGAAAAATCTAATTTACCTTAAAAACCATATTTATACGACGCAACAGTCATTTCTTAACCTTAAGTAACCAAGCATTTTGCTCGTTAGAGTTTATCATTTCTAACCAATAAGTAAACAATCAATTGCTCTCTTGTCATATCTTACCCACCAGTAACCAAGCATTTTGCTCGTTAGAGTTTGTCATTTCTAACCAATAAGTAAACAATCAATTGCTCTCTTTGTCATATCTTGCCCACCAGTAACCAAGCAATTCTCTTGTCATATCTTACCCACCAGTAACCAAGCAATTGCTCTCTTGTCATATCTTACCCACCAGTAACCAAGCAATTGCTCTCTTGTCATATCTTACCCACCAGTAACCAAGCAATTGCTCGTTAGCGTTTGCTCCGCATCTTGTTAGTACGATAAAACCCTATACATACACACGGACAGGCAGCAGACAGATACATTCATGCACCAGACAGGGAGGAGACAGATACATATATGCATAATTCTCACATCTGCATAAGAAAGACCGTATTTATACACACATCGATCTTAGGACATAGGCTAACCAATCTTTCACTTGCCCAAGGACAGGTGCATGACCCCAGTAAGTAAAAGTCCTTATTTACAATTTAGCACCATACTATTGACAGCAGCGCTAACTAAGAGGTGAATATGAAATAATCTACGGATTTCCATTTGAATCATAATCAAAATAATAAATTTAAAGATCTCCAGTTCGTGCTGGATTTTTAGTAATAGTTTTTTTTGGACTGCACCTTATTTAGATAAATGTTTACCTTGAGATTTCTTTCTTAGTGAGAGTTCCCCAAATACGCCATGCTCGTTTTTTTTGGCATTCGTAACATCATACTCAGGCGACAGTACTGTGTTAGGAATTTTCCGACACTGTTTATTTTCAATCTGTCGTGTGAGGGAACTAGTGCTGCACGAAGTGAATGACGTCTTCCCTCAGAATCTGCTGTCGATGAAACCAAAGTCCGTTTTGCTGCATTGCTTATAGATTACTTCTCCTTAGAAGCTGACTGCGACTAACATAGGTGTGTTGGAAAAGGACATCATCCAACAGTCGTTCATCCAGTCACATGTATAAATTCTTATTATGAAATAATCTAACAGGGAATTCTTTACTACAATGCGAAAACCGAAATATTTATTTACCATTATGTTTCTTTCACGAATCGTGCAATTCTTGTATGAATACATTGAATACTTGAGGACTTTTCTTTTCTAAGCGACCAGATTGAAATTAATAATAATACATGCACTAGTTTAGTTGACATCAGGACTTTTCTTTTCTAAACGACCAGATTGAAATTAATAATAATACATGCACTAGTTTAGTTGACATCAGGACTTTTCTTTTCTAAGCGACCAGATTGAAATTAATAATAGTAAAAAACAGGGAGGCATGAGTGGTCCCCAACCCCATCACCACCCGGATCCAATTCTCAGCAGTTGACTAATCGTCAAACGACGCTTGTTTCATGTCAGTCAAATTCTTTTGCCAGATATTTTTAAAAATATTATTATTATTTTTTATTAAGGAGACATGTCATTTCTTTTTTAATTTCATATCACAGTGAGAGCGGGTTCCTTGAGTTTATTCCATTTCCATTTTCTTCTTCTTCCTCCTCATTTTCTTGAAATTAATGCACTTCACCAAAAATGACAGTCTGGACATTTTAACTCTTCCGGTTCGAAGTCCTCCTATTTCAGTAAGAGTTCAAGTCCCTGTAGGAGAGTGACGTGTTATTGTGAAATGGATGTCGTGCAATAATCGACAGTTTATGTGTATAGCGATCGTACTAGTTAGAACTGGTTTTTATGACAGCTAGAATGTTGAGACTAGTTTGAACTGGTTTTTATGACAGCTAGAATGTTGAGACTAGTTGCATGCGTGATAGAAGGCGTGTGATGTCAATGATGATGGTGGGAATGCTGTCATTGGTCTCATTTCTTAACTCTGATTTCTCACAAACGTGTTGTTCGTCACACACACACACACACACACACACACACACACACACACACACACACACACACACACACACACACACACGCACACACACACACACACACATATATATACGCACACAAACACACAATCACATAAACTCTCTTGACTTTTTGGGCAAGAAGTAAATCTATGTATTCGAGTTGTTATACTGTAAATTGATCATGAGGCATATGACTATATTCCGGGCAGGGTGTGTGGCTTTCTTAATTTATAGGCTAGAACAAAAGAAAAAAGAACGTATTTTGCAGTGCAAACTACTTATGATATTGTAGAGACATAGTTCTGTAGCGTAGTTTAATAAAGACTGTGATAACAAGTTGTCTCCCATGATCAAGGCGTGTCAACACGAGATGAAAAGAATTTTTCTACTGCACACACACACACACACACAAAAGGAATAACTCACAGGAGCGTGATTTAGTAATACAGGTATTCTTGCATAACGAGTTTCTCTGAACAGCTTCTATTTTTGAAAAGGTGTAGTTGGGGCATTGTGGTGTCAAAATGGCCGTGCTTTTGAATTTTTTCTTCTTCTTCTTTTATTTTTTTTTTTTTTGAGGGGGGGCTGCTGCTTTACACTGATTTCATTGCTAAAGCGTGCAGTCGACAATTTATTGACGCAAGAAGTGTTTAATGTGTTCATAGACTATTCTACGAGAAAAATAAAGAATGGCGTGTTGATATCTGCTCTGTGTTACATGAATGCAAATAACTAAATTAAATAACTAAAGAAATAACTAAACTAATAACTAAATTAAATAACTAAAAAATAACTAAACAAATAACTAAACAAATAACTAAATTAAATAACTATACAAATAACTAAAGAAATAACTAAAGAAATAACTAAACAAATAACTAAATTAAATAACTAAACAAATAACTAAATTAAATAACTAAACAAATAACTAAACAAATAACTAAATTAAATAACTAAACAAATAACTAAATTAAATAACTAAACAAATAACTAAACAAATAACTAAATTAAATAACTAAACAAATAACTAAATTAAATAACTAAACAAATAACTAAATTAAATAACTAAAGAAATAACTAAACAAATAACTAAATTAAATAACTAAACAAATAACTAAACAAATAAATAAATTAAATAACTAAACAAATAACTAAACAAATAACTAAACAACTAATCCATCTACCTTAGAGATTTATACCTTCCTTGTTTGTTCTTCACATGAAATTCAGTGTATTTGCTTGATGACGTCATGCAGTATTTTTATTTAGAGACAGATACTCGACGGAAAGACAGTTGCATATGACGGAAAAATGATGAATGGCTGGCTAGCTAGCTAGCTAGCTAGATAGATAGATAGATAGATAGATAGATAGATAGATAGATAGATAGACAGACAGACAGACAAACATATAGATAGATAGATAGATAGATAGATAGATAGATAGATAGATAGATAGATAGATAGATAGATAGATAGATAGATAGATAGATAGATAGACAGACAGATAGATAGATTCCTTCAAATCTTTGTATTGTGCCTACAGAATTGAATTTTGTTTAAAGGATTGTCCCTGGAAACGGATTAGCAATTACATTTTCGACATCTACTGAGTTATTCTTACTTACGCTAATATTAATTACGTTTTTAATATTTTTCTAAAACACACTTTTTTCTGACACTCGAAGTGTGTAAACTGAATAATTTCACACTTTTGTTCGTGGATATGTTTGTGTTGCTTTATTTTATGTATATAATACAAAATTACCGGAGAGTAAAATGTAACAAAAATTTAAGAGATGAAAAGAATGAATTTTTTTAGAAAGCTAGCATTTTTATTTTGCCCTGTACGTATAAGTTCTTTAATCTTTAAAAATTTTAATTTTAAAGTATACTTTTATTTTAATCCTATGTGTGAATCAGACATTGAGTAAAAATAAAATTAACTGACTACCCACTGTGATAAGTTTTGAAGTAAAATGGAGCGACCCACTTTTGTGTTTAGAATTAAAAATGTGAAATTTTCCATTTCTCTCAGCCGGAACTACCATTCTTTCATCAATAAATTATTTCTGACATAAATATATGTTCGATATGTCAGTGGCTTTTAGTTTTAAATATGTTATATAACCGTCAAGAAGCCCCAGGCTTTGTACACGATATTAGACATAGCCGTCCCGGGGGAAAAAATCAACCCATCTCTGCAATGACTTAACAAATTTCCTCAGCTTTTAAGTGCAGTGTTAAATAAAATTGGCTGCGTTGAAAAAACACACATAAAAAATAAAAACCAACCTGCAGATCAATTTTACTTTCTTTCATAATTCTTGTAGGTCGGTTTAGTCTTTGCATAATTATGGATTCACACCAGATTGATCTATAATAGCGATCCACTTTGACCTTATCTCTTGACCGCAATGATGGATAGATTAGTATAAGTTTTTGTTGACGCTAGTTTTGTCCAGCGCTGTAAACAGACACCTAAATATTTTGGGGTTTTTTTTTTTGTCTCGTTCACACCAATTATTTGTCGTATGTTTGTTATATTTTTGAAAATAGTTTGCGTTACACAGGTGGTTTTTATTGTTTAATTTTAATATTTATAAATTATAACACTCTCTCCGGCTCACACAAAACTTTCCTTCTTACAGGGGAACATGAAAGAAAATATTTAATCACCAGAAGAAACATTCTCGAGAAGAAAACACAATAGATATTTCTTTGTTAAATCCAGTTTCTGCGCAGTGTTATGTAAATGAACATGAAGCCGTTTTCTCTTTAGATTTCCACTTGAAATTTTTACCTGAAACTGACTCAAGAATTGTGTATGGCAACAATTTTCTGACACAAAGTTTTGCAAACTGACAAGTGTCGCCGAGATAGGAACTGGAAAAAAAAAGGGAAAGTAAAGAGGGGTGAGGGGAAAGGGTGACATGATGGCGGTGAATGTGAGACTGCGTAGGGGTATTAAATATCGTTCGTGACCTTAATCTTATCTCTTCCGTGTTCAGTGGGAGCATATCATTAGTCGGTCCACTTCTACCCCCCTCACCAACTCCCAATCCCGGTATGACCGCTAACAAGATCTTTTACCTGCTGTGATTTACCTGTTTCATTTAACCTGATGCGTTGCCTGCGTAAGATTCCCGATTGAGCGACGAGTGGGGCGTGAGTAAACAGCACACAGTTCTTTAGTGTAGTACCGTGTCTTGTAAAGGCTCTTGAAAACATCATCTATACTTTCAAGACGTGTCACGCTATGTATACGTGTCTGGTTGAACGATGTGTCATGCCCTGTGTGCATCTCTCTGGCTGTATTATGTGACACTTTCTTAACGCGAGCTACTGATAGCGCCAGTCGTGTTTCCCACCGGTAACACGGAGGTACGTGTGTGGTAACCTTTCTGAACAGTTCTAGCTCCGCGTACGAGTAACACACTAGACATTTTTGAGCACAGGATTATGTGAACAAGGAATGAAAGAGTAGCGATTTATTACCATGTCACCCGCAATAAAATGTCATTTTGGAAAGGATCTAGTACCACCCACACTTGAAATGTCATTCACTATGAACCCATAGATGTTCACAGCGATCGTTCTGTGGGCTTTGCTTGAGCTGAAAATACGTACATCTAACCACTCCCCAGTATGCGGCTCCCGGGTAGTTATGCTCTCTCAAACAAGCAGTTATACTAAAGTAATCATAAAGCTTACAGCAGGAAGGACTCTGTCGGGGCCCGCGAGTCTTTCACTTCAATAGACAGTAATGTTTACGCAGTCACGAGACCAGAGGCCTTGGCAAGTACTTAGACCTCTTAGACTTAGAGAGTATCGTTGTCCGAATGATAAAGCGGCCCGGAACTGTCGGTGTTCCTGCAAGATCAACGCCTGAAAAGACGCTCATACATGCCTATACAAAAGTAAGTTTTTACTTGCAGCTACCTTCATATTACGAACACCCCGGTTTGCAGAAGTGTTTCATCTCTTGGCTAGTATCACCTTAAAACTAGTACCAGTTTAAGGTAGATATTCTGTTTGGAGATACAGCAAACACAACTCTAGCTGTTATTGAAGTCTTGTTTGTTATGAACTACACAAGTGCACTGACACGGATTAAATGCTTTTCACTAATCATGAGACTTTTAACTTCGATTCTTAACAAAGTGTTGTCAGCTGTGCGCCGAGGAAGTGATTTGTGAAGGAGACGTTAAGTTTATTTTTGTAAAGAGCAGGGACCTGGTTCAGGGTTTATGAGCTGTTTGCAGTCTACTTTCCCTTGGTCCTGGATAACTTCACAGGAAGCCTACTGCCTGACGATAAAAACACTCAGCGTTGAAAATCCTGACAATTATTACCAGCTTTTTAAAACAACGCTGACATTGTAGGTGATCCTGTGTTTCGTGTACACTCCTTGAATGTTCATCATATAGCCGGAAAACGGCGAAGGTTGTTTTAAAGTCTCGAACATTGAAAAGAAACATCGTTATAATTTTTCCCTAGCCGCGCAGTGCCAGAAGGAAAAGAAAGACGAAATTAAATTACAAAGGATTTGCGTGTCGTTGTGTAGATCTCGATGCTTGTGTAGGTCGCGAATCATCGCAAGTCTCTTCCAGACAAGAGAAGACCACACCTAACTTTCAGGCGTAGCAGCATGTTCTCGCGACTCAGGGTGAGTTTACTGATTACCGAAAGGGCATGTGTGTACTTCTTTGACAGTATATACCTTTATGACTGTATATCTCTATAACAGGACACAATTCTTTAAGTTTAACAGTGTATATCTCTATGACAGTGTATATTTCTTTAACAGTGTCTACCTTTATGGCAGTGTATATCTCTTATGAGTGTATATCTCTATGACAGGGCATATTTCTATGACAGAGTATGGCTCTATAACAGTGTATATCTCTATGATAGTGTATATCTCTTTAACAGTGTATATCTCTTTAACAGTGTATATCTTTATGACAGCGTGTATATCTTTAACAGTGTATATCTTTATGAGAGTGTGTATCTCTTTAATAGTGTATATCTCTATGACAGGGCATATTTATAGTATAGAGTATGGTTCTATGACAGTGTTAAGTGAGCTTTTTTTTAATAAAAAAAACAACTCTTAAAGAGCCAACGTCGAAATGAATGATCGGATAGAGAAAATTAGGTTGCGAGAAAGAGAGTTGGTACATAAAAGGTAGATAGATAAAGAGATAGAAACGGTTATGTAGTTAGATAAATAGAAGGCTGGCTGGATAGATAGATACATAGATAGATAGATAGATTTTTCATGATTATTGTTAAGTATGCCTACATTATCAAACACCTTAAATACCCCCCAAAAGCATAAAAATAAAAAAATAAGAACTAGAACAAATAAAACAATAAAGATGAGATATATTTTGAATTCTGAATTAACAGTTACACGATTTGTTATTTGTATCAGTCACCTTCCATTTATACAGTTACCGTGCCGCGAGCGTTTCCTAATGACGATAGATTAAGTGTTTGCTTAAGTATATTAGTAGATACTGGAGTGAGTCGGCTTGTTGAATGAAAAAGAGAGAAGAAAGCAGATAAAACCGATCATTTTGTCATTGAGATATTGACATTTTAACATTGACATTGACGTCTTTACTATTCGTGTAAGGTTGAAGTAATGTGGAATTAATTTGACAACAATGAAAGGGACGAACATCTGCGGTTGTGGTGTTAACTCGTTTTGTTTCTTCCATATGAGATTTGTGTGATGAACTCTGCAAATGACGCCTACTTTTGCATCTACACCATTCTTCCATTCTCTCACCTCCCCCCCCCTAAACTTAGCCTTGATGGTAGTGGGCCTCATGGGTAGAGTACATTTTCAAGATTAAAAAACACTGATTAATTTGCATAATACACGAGTGTAGTTTATCTGGTGCTTGTTAAGATTTTTTGAGTTTGTGTACAATTGTCGGCATAAGGATTAATTTCTTTAACGCCTTGATGTATTAAAACTTGTTTTCGTACAAGAGAGTGGGTAAGGATTAAGAGCGTATAGCCTTTACGACGTGACTAAACAAACCATATATATATTGACACACATACACATATTTATATATACACACGCATATGTACACATTTACACACACACACACACACACACACACACACACACACACACATATCGGGTGCGGGTGCCGTCACTTTAGTAAGGTGAGACTTAGAACACTCGGGTTGTCTGGCAATCGTAGTTTATTCTGAATACGTGCAAATGAACTGTAGAGAAACACTGTGCAAATATTAAAGCACATCTCACTATATGCGAACTGATCAGAAGCAGCCACGCCTAGGACTACGATCACGACTTCTCGTACTGATAATAATTAGTATCACGCTTGCTGGGCGTTATCTCTCGTGACATTCTTTCACGGGTTGGAATAATATTAATAATTACTAAATAAAATACTGATTGAAATAACGGGCGTTAAGTAGGTGTCTCACATGAACCGGGTGCTGTCGTTAAACGGATAGGCACGCTGATTTAATATGGCTCTACTTGAAACCGGTTTTTACAGTGGACGATAAGGAAAGACGGTGCACTTGACTCGTAAGAGAACTACTTCACGAGACCCGGGTGGCTTGAGTCAAGAAAGCGGGGTACATCGTTTCGACATATTTCTTTGTTAAAATGTCCGGCAACTTTGCCCCGTGTTCACGGAAAGTCTTACATCGGTTTTTGTAGGAGCAACATAACTACGGCTGAGTTCAAGGACGCTCATTAAGCATTGTTCCACTCTGACTCTTCAGACACCCAGCGTGGCGGTTAGTCGGCGTTTATTTCTTTACTCGTTTACACGTACTGTTTATTGTTTAAACGGGTACTCGTGTTTGTGTTAGCTTTGACATTTAACAAGTTATATATCAATTAAGTTTTGAAATAGGTGATAGGCAAATTTACTCAGCCAAAGCTAGTAACAACAATAAAAACAACTTTACTAGTAACAACACTAATGACTAATACCAAATATCAGCAAGAACAATAATTATAATAATAATAATAATAATAATAATAATGGAATAAATAAATAAACATAACAGCTATTACTAGTACTACTACTGACATGAAATACATGTAATGAATACTACTTCTACGACTGTTATTACTTCTAAACCATATTCTCTTGTTTCAAGAACAAAATAATAACTCAGTCTGTTTTGAGAAGTACAGTGGAACCCCGCGATAACGCGAATTCGGATATAACGCGGTCGTGGCATGGGTCCCGAAATATATATCCTTATAATGCACTCTACTGCAAAACCCCGCATTAACGCGATCTAATTTTATGGACCCCAATTATCGCCTTATAGCGAGGTTTCACTGTACCTAGTTTAACACACACAAAATTAGGCTAGCCTAACTTTAAAAAATAAATCAAAGAACTGTGCACTCGTTGCAGGCTTAGCCTTCCCAATGAAGGTCAGTGGGGTTGACAAATACTTTTGACAAAACGATGAATTCACACTGACTTATCCATCACACATTTTCGAACAAGTCACATGAATTTGAAAGAGAGTGTATGTTGAGAAATTATTATCGGATTAATCGTGAGTCTTTTAACGTAATTGTCTAAGGCTTGTCCATGTGAAAACGCGCACTTGTCCTTGTTAAATCTTTTTTTTTAATTTTTAAACAACATCTTTTCGCCATGCCTGCTATGCATTATGCTACAAAGAAATTTCACATGTTCTGTGGCTGGCTTGTAAAAGTTGTATACATTTCACTTGTTCTGTCGTTTTATGTGAATTGTACACTTAGCAAAAGAATTATATGATACTAGTAATACATATTCTAGTAATGCCAATAATACAGAGAGCCCACAACATTAATACAGGCAATACTAATGATACAAATACCACTAATGCCAATAATACAGAGAGCCCACATCATTAATACAGGCAATACTAATAATACAAATACCACTAATGCCAATAATACAGAGAGCCCACATCATTAATACAGGTAATACTAATAATACAAATACCACTAATGCCAATAATACAGAGAGCCCACATCATTAATACAGGGAATACTAATGATACAAATACCACTAATGCCAATAATACAGAGAGCCCACATCATTAATACAGGCAATGTCAGTTATACAAAGAATAGTAATGCCAAAAGTACAAGTAACAAGAAATGCCCGAATTTATTAATACCAGTAACTCCAATAACAATAATAATATAATTAATAATAATATCAGTAATGCCAATAAAGCAAATATATGTACTATAGATAATACAAATAATAATGCAAATATCAATAATATAAAATAAGTTAATACCTTTCATACAAATATAAATTATACTAATTCTAGTCATACCGATAATAAAGCATTACCAGTAATATAAATGCTAGTCATACCAGTAATATAAACATAGTAATACCAAAATACCAATACCTATAATATTAATAACAGTGATACTAAATATCATAACTGTTAATACTAATATGAATAATAGCAAGAGTATCCCTGCTAATATCATAGCAATAATACGAATGCCAGTTATATAAATAAAAAAAATACAGTAATATAAATACACTTAATACCAATAATACCAATAGTGGTAATACCAATAATAGACATTATTTTCATACCACTGTTAGTAATACCAATTCCAGTACTATCTCAGGATCTGTAATAAAAACACTAACCAGTAATACTGATATCTTTATTGTCTATAATACCCATACCAGTATTACCAATAATACCAGTCCAAGGAGAGCCAATTCTAAATAATTTAAATACTGTACCATCGACACCAATAATATCAATATTAGTAATACCAACAAATACAAATACAAGTAACACTAATAGTGAGTAATAAAATTAATAACAATAATGCTAATCCTGATACTATCAGTAGTAGCATGAACACATATTATACCAAAATTAATAATACCAATAAAATAATTTCACTATTACAAATACAACAACACGTTGATATTTTAATGAATTAATTGACTCATTGATTGCACATTAAATGATTCGTGAAATATCGCGTAACTTTTATCAGAATACCTCTTGAGGTTATGATATTATTGTTGGCTTTATTATTGGATTGGAAGAGAGAGTTATTTCGTTTGTTGTTGCACAATATCCACGAAAATACCGCAACATGCCTTCTCACAAATTCCATATTGCTCCCCTTGCCTTAAAAGTTCCAATAGTTTCACGCACGTCGCACACTACGATAGGCGTTTGAACGTAATCTTTTGATGTTTTTCCAGGAAAGTGCTGAAGTGCGGAATTACGAGGTAAATTAACTGTAAACATAGGTGAAAGGAAAACAAATTGGAACATCTCTGGGAGATATATTTAAATTTGAAACAGGTCTCGAGAAATAGAGTTTACGTATTTATCTGAATTCTTCTTGCCTTTCATTGCTTTTCGTTCTGTCTCGCTTTTCACGATTTTAATAATAATGGCGAACGGTGTTACGACAAGTAACTCACAGGACTTTTGTTGTTCTAATTTTATTTTAAAAAAGACAAATGTGTCTGACATCATCATTGCCACGCGTGACAGCACCTGAAGGTGACCCAGAAGGGTATGTGTTAAACTGGAGTTGAGAGCTGGTGACCGAATATGGTAATCTATGCAAATTAGTTTCTATCTCTCAGTATCTGTCACGCACTTTCCCATTCGTCTTCTCTGACATACTAAAGGTTGAACAAGCCACTCCCCCCCCCCTTCCTCCCCGGGAGGTTCAAGCCTGACTGAGAATAATGATAGAACAGACGAC
This sequence comes from Sinotaia quadrata, assembly GCA_028829895.1. Lineage (NCBI taxonomy): Eukaryota > Metazoa > Mollusca > Gastropoda > Architaenioglossa > Viviparidae > Sinotaia > Sinotaia quadrata. The sequence goes on along the minus strand of CM054183.1, from coordinate 36,173,995 downwards.
ACTTATCCATGATTGAGGTCGCAGGAAGAGATTTTATTGTTCTGATAAGTACATTTGGAAACTCGTCTGCCTTCTCCATATTCTCTAAAGTGGTCTTCACCCCATATTTTTCGCTCTATATAAACACACTGGCGCACACCGAGTCAGGATGCGTGAATATACTGGTATTTGCGTTGAAGTGACTTTCACTTTTTATCTATCCAAAGTATGTGTGTTGCTGTTGCTCCGATATCTGAGTGGGTTATGGGTATAACATTGTTGAAATATTCCATCCTGTTACATAGACTGCGCTGCACAGTGTGTAGTGTGAGCTAAACGACTGAATACATAAAAGCCTTTAAGGCCGTCTCTTTAATATTAGGTTTGATTGTTAGATATATGCTATAGCCAGGCTTAATAGTTACACATACTGTAAATAGCTAGGTTTGTTAGTTACATGTAGTTACATGATATAGCCAGGCTTCGTTGTTACATATAGGCTATTGCCAGGATCGATTATTACATATAGGCTATGACCATGCCTGCTAGTTACATATAGACTATAGCAGGCTTGAAACTTACATATAGGCTATGACCAGGCTTGATGGTTTCATATATACCATAGCCAGGCTTGATATTTACATGTAGATAATAGCCAGGTTTCATAGTTTCATAGAGAGTATAGCCAGGTATTATAGTTACATATATACAATAGCCAGGTTTGATAGTTACATAATTACAATACCCATGCTTAATAGTTACATATAGGCTATGACCAGGCTTCATAGTTACGTATAGACAATAGCCAGACTTCATAGTTACATATAGGCTATGACCAGGCTTCATAGTTACGTATAGACAATAGCCAGACTTCATAGTTACATATAGGCTATGACCAGGCATGATTGTTTTATATAGGCTATAGCCAGGCTAGGCTATGACCAGGTCTGATAGTTGCATATAGACCATAACCAGGCTTGATAGTTACCTATAGACTATAGCTAGACTTCGTAGTTATATACAGACTATCGCCAGGCTTGATAGTTGCATATACGCTTTTACCAGGTTTGAATGTTACATATAGACCGTAGTCAGGCTTCATAGTTACATATTGACATAGTTGCATATAAGCTATGACCAGGATTGAGAGTTTCATATATATAGCCAGGCTTCGTAGTTACATACAGACTATGGACATGATTCTTAGTTACGTATAGACTATTGCCAGGACTCGGAATCATATACAGACTAAAAGCCAGGCCTCATAGTTACATACTGACTATAGCCAGGCTTGATAGTAAGTGTACATCATCAGAATCCTAGTGACGTCATATTATTTCACTTATCTCTGTTGACCTCTGATCTGTCGGCGACTCTTCTTAAGAGCATGATGGCAATCAGCTAATTAGTGCACGCTCGGAATACACGATTTCATTTCATATTTTTGTCTAGACCAGTGGTTTCAACTCTTTTACACCTGCGGACCGCTGAAATAAGAGAAATAGTTCGCGGACTGCTATTAGTGCTAAGGCAGAAGAAATAAAAAAACATAATTAAAATAGTATTTTGTGTATTAGATTTTAAATCTAATATAAAATGAAACTTGTATAGTTATTTAAAATAAGCAGAAACCGAGCAGTAAACAAACTTGCTAATAGTAGAACGTGTTCAACTTTTGAGAAAACAATATTTAATTCAAATAAAATTAGTGCAAAATCTGCTGCTGTTTCTTTGCTACAATATTTGACAACCGTGGCTGCAGCATTGTTCCCGAGAGATAAAGCACTGCATTGACATCCATTTTGTTTCTCAGTTTGTTTTTTATGACTGTGTGGCGGAGTAAATTTGCCTATTCCTGTTTCTAAACTTAATTATTATATAAAATGTTAAATGTCAAACTGACCCGACTTGGGCACTGCTTTTGCTGATATTTTTAAGTGTCAAAGTTGGAAGTAAATAACTCAGGTAAAGAATGTGCTAGACTTGCTGATATAAACTGGTTTTAGGTAGATGAGTAATTTTGAGTAAAATAGTTAAGATTTACAAGAACGAGACTAGCCAAAGGACTGAGATCAAACGTTTACCAGCTGTAAAGAAAATTCCATTGTCTAATCACTGTGAATTTTGTGTGGTTTAGTAGGCTACTAAGAGATGATAATGAGGTTTACTTGGCTACTAAAAGATAATATTGAGGTTTATTAGCTTATAAAGAGGTAATGTTGATGCTTATTAGGCTCTTAACACTTAAATGATATCTTCAAAGAATACTTTATTTGTTGCTTTCCAGACACACACACACACGCATACTTATCTATCTGTCTGTCAGTCCGTCCGTCCGTCCATCTATCTATCTATCCTGACATTGTTTTAAACCGATTACTTTCCTAAAAGTATTTTTATCTATGTATTTTTGGAGACTGCCGGCCGTCCTGGGCACTTGCACTTAGAAATAACAGTTCTCGAAAATCGCGAACTGATCAGAGAGTCGGTAATCATTTGAGTGGTAAGGTTTTCCGGATGAACGGGGAACAAACTTTATCGGAGACCTGCTATTTGTAAAATTTGCCACTTACAAACTTTATCGGAGACCTACTATTTGTAAAATTTGTCACTTACAAACTTTATCGGAGACCTGCTATTTGTAAAATTTGTCACTTACAAACTTTATCGGAGACCTGCTATTTGTAAAATTTGTCACTTACAAACTTTATCGGAGACCTGCTATTTGTAAAATTTGTCACTTACAAACTTTATCGGAGACCTGCTATTTGTAAAATTTGTCACTTACAAAATCAGAAGGCGCATCTTCTGTAGGATTACCGTATGTATGTATGTATGTTAGACAGCCAAATATTAAAAAAAAAATATCTGATTTTTTCAGTGCCATATATTTTATTGCATTAGCTTATCAAGAAGATTGGCAATTTCACATAAATTATTTTACCACATACACCCCCCCCCCCCTCGATAAAAGGAAAACCATAGCTTAACGCAGAGCAATAAATTTATTTGAATAAATCATAGATCAACACTGCTCATATCGATAGTATTAAGGTTGACTTTATTTAATTTTGAAGTCCTTTTATTTCTTCTTGGTTTATGCAGCTTCTTGTATTTATTAAAACTGCTTTCCGTTAAATTTTCCAGTTTTTATATATATGCAAAGAATGACTGTACATGTGCTTTTAATGCTTAATTAACATTTTCCAGTCTTCGTATGTAAGCAAAGAATGACTGTACATATGCTTGTAATGGTTAATTAACATTTATCCTGACTATTATTCACTCATTACTACACGTTTGCGTGTCACGTGCTGGACTGGTGAGCATGTGTGTGTGTGTGTGTGTGTGTGTGTGTGTGTGATATTGATGAACTTACAGTGAGATTTATTGTTGTATAAAATAATGGAATGAAAATTACCTACCCCGCTTAAACACGCACGCACCTTCCAAAGATAATTTCTTGCGCTTTACTGTTAGCTTCTGAAGATTGTAACACGAATGGAAGGCTCTCATGTGTGAAATGTTCATTGAAAATGATGATCATGACTACACAGAGAGCACTTGTTATTATTGCATTTTTAGTGTTTCTGCTCTGGTGTTGATTCAGATTTCATTCACTACACGATTCGACTGTTGCTTAAGGTCTTGTTTCTTGCTTGTGTCGATGATTTCGACTCAGATTCTCACAGAAATTGCTAGTCTAGTATATGTCATATAGAACTTATGTATGTTTATTAAGTCGGAAATTGCCCGTCTAATATATGTTATCTTTAGCTTATGTATGTTTATTAAGTCAGAAATTAGTTGTTTAGTACATGATTTCTCAACCGGGATTCAGGAGAGGTCTCGAGGATTTCCCGATAAATCCGTTTTGATAAAATATAAACATCATAGATAAAGTAATTTCTACGCAAGGGATCCCTGAGACCTAAAAATGATTTCAAGGGTTACTCCGGTGTAAACTGGTTGGGAAGGGCTAGTGTATATCAACTAGAACGTATGTATAATTATTAAATCAAAAATGTATTGTCTTGTATATATCATCTAAAACTTGTGTATGTTTATCACATCAGAAATTTATCGTCTATATCATGAGAACTTATGTATGTTTATTACATCAGAAATTTATATACATGTACTTTATTTCATCTGACACTTATGCATGTTTATTAACTACTTCCCCTCTCTCTCCCTTTACCCCCGCCCTCCAGTTTATGATGTATTTAAAAGAAGCACTTCTCTTTTGCTGTAACTTTTAAAACGGTTTGGCTTTTTAGAAAAGTGAATGCAAATTGTAGTGTTGGATCATTGCTATTTAGCTCTTCTTCTGGTACTTCTTGCATGACTGATTTCCTTACAAATACATGTGAACCTTGGACTGTAAAGTGTAGCATTTCATTTTTATAAATTTGTATGAGGATGCATGTTACATATTGATTTTGAATTCACATGTTTCTCATTTATATTGTCTATAAAATATGTAAAACTGTCCCTGTAGTCGACTGAGAGACAGATTTGGATTTCTTTTTCATTTTATCGTATCAGCATGTTTCCTCTAATTTTCAACGGAATAATTTTAAGAAAAATAATTTAAAGTGTTGGTTTTTTTCTGATTGTGTTCTGCTCACTATGTTTGTTTTTAAATTATTATTATTAAATAATAAATATGACTAATATTTCATTGTATTCATTCGATTTAGGTCAACACATGTAAGTATGTTTTGAATCTCGCAGACTGGAACTGCTTGTTTGTTTCTTAGTTTGTTTCTTTATGAGAGCTAATGCTGCGAGCTGGAATCTATGGATTTCTATTAACAGACTCAAGACTCTAAGTCTGCTTGTCTGTTAAACATTTGTTTGTGGTTTATTTATTTTTTTAAAATTGTTTTGCGGGAGTACCCCGTAAACAAACAATTTTAACATTTAAAAAAATGAGCCAAAGCGAGCGAATTGTGCTTTTCTCGCACCATTTTTTATGCGTTTCCCAAAATTTGACTGTCACTAATCTTAGACTTTGTTTCCACAGAGCAAGTCCAAAAAGAGCGGGCCACTGAAAGCCCTGTCCTCTGTCTTCACTGGCGAAGAGAACGGCGACAAAGCAGCAGCAGAAGGCGGCTCTGGTAGCGCTGCCTCCGCTCCCCACAGCAAGAAGCAAGGTAAATCCTCCGCTTCCAAGGACGACCTATCGATGATGAGGAGCGGGAAAAAGAAGGACAAGTCCAGCACGAATCCGTACGCAACCATCAAAATATGGCGCCCGATCTCCATGGCGTCGAGCGTCTCCATCGACGATGAAAGCGCTTATCACAATTTCACGAGCTTCGACGTTCCCATCGCCGATAGTAAACTTCCGGCTACGGGAGATCTCCGCAATGCCAACTCCACCAGTTCTAATTGCCCAGAAGTTCCCGCTGTGGCTTTTGGGGACGAAGCTGATAGAAAGGCGTTAAGTTCACCGGGTTTCGCTAAAGACATTTCCTTTTCATCACTTTTGAATTCCAGCCAGAAGCTGTCCGGACCAGCTTTGATTGGCAGCAACGACGAGAGTGGGGACGGGACCGTGCCGGGAAGAAACTCACTCCGATCTCCATCTCCAACTCTCAACGGCTTGGCAGAGTTGAACTCTTCGTCCTTCTCGACGTCAGGTAAGCCTGCTGTCTCGCAAGCAAGCGACGATGACAGTAACCCACAGCATCGCAGATCTCGACCAGCTAACCGGTCGTCCAAAATTCCAGTGGCAGTGGGCGCACAGACCATGAATGGCGGCGCGGACATTCCGACGGACTACTCTAGAGATTCTTCCCCAGCTTCTTCAAGTAATCGCTTCCGGTCTCTCTCTGCAGACAGAAGTGACAGCTCTGAACGCCGTGGCCAGAGCATCTCCTTGAGCAGCTTCAGTGTGGTGAATCCGGTTGCTGCGGAATCAGTGAAAGACGTATTGGCTAAAACGTATGGGCCGGAAGGCTTCGAGATGGCCCAGAAAGATGTGGACAAGATGCTGTCTCGTTTCAAAGAGACCATGGACTCGCTGAAGACTTTGCAGGCGAGCACGGCTAGCAGCCCCAGCCAGTTCCAGACAGTAAAGCAAGAGCTGCTGCTGCAGACGCGCCAGTTCGTCAACGACGCCAAATGTTTGGTCTCGACCGCCACGGGAGCGCGGAAAGTCGTCGCAGCACACCTCAACGTCAGTATGCACACCCTGGCGCGACTGTTCCTGCACGGTCAGGCCCTCATGGTTCGCATGAGCTCCGTTCACCACGCCCAGCACTTGGGCATCGAAATGCTTAAAGTCTCCAATTCTTTCAAGAGCACGGTGGCAGCGGCTAACGCTGCCATCGACAAACCCCTTGATGACCCGCATGTTAAGTATCTGATGAGGCAGGCCACCAATTTAGCGGGGCTTCTGAGCATGTTGCTAAAGTCTTTGAAAACACTGGAGCAAACCTAAGCCGTGCGAGAGGTAGATGACTGTACGTAGTAGTGGCCACATTTCTGTGCACGTAAAGACGATGATGATGGCCCTGGTGTGTTTGCAGTTTGTCAGCTAAAGCAACTGATTTGTCATTGTGCCAACACCGGTTAACCGCTATGGTTGAATCGATATAAGTGAAACCATGGGATTATACCAAAGTTAGAAGCAACTGTGGTATTTCGATTTTATTTTTAAATGCTAAGAGCAGAAAAGTGCTTTAGTTTGAGTGAGATTATGGGGAGCGATGTCGTAGTGATGCGATTTATCCGAAACTTACTACACAACACTATGTTATGTTTCATTATAAAATTTTTTAAAATTAAATTAAAAAATTAAAATTTGTTTATAAGGAGCAGCTTTGTATTAACACATCATTCCGAAATTATCAGTGACACAGACATTAACTGATTACAAATAAGTATGTGAAAGGCGTACTTGGTTTATATTATTTTTTTCTAGCTACCGTGTCCATGTCTATCGAACGTTTGTTAAGTTGAAAAGCTTCACGCTTGAATGCGAAGTGCAGGCCTGGAGATAGCAAGACAGTTTTCCAGCAATGGTACCGGGATGGTGGGCGGGGGATATTCTATCAGATGTATGTAGAAGAATTCTGCTTTGACGTCATAATGCAGTGATTTTGTTTTTCTCGCATTACCTTACTTTTTCCTGTGTAATTATAACTTTCTATGTATACGGTTGAATGCATGTGTTATACGAGCATGTTTTATGAATGTGTACGCGTGTGTGTGTGTGTGTGTGTGCGTGTGCGTGTGTGTATTTTCATGAATCAGATGGCTGGGTTTTCCTTCAGACCTGATCATGAATACTAATTTTCCTGGCCACTGAGCACTTGAGATGTATTGACACTCCTCTGTCTGCAAACACTTTATCTCTGGATATGGACACTTAGGGAGTCATTTCATCATGAATTCCTGTTTTACTCATTTTGCAGTCCTTTTGTTTGTTTCTCTTTAGCTGTGACTTGGTTTTGTACAGCTGCTACTGTTATCACCAGTGTAATGTTTGGATTGTCTCCCTTTATTAGCCGCCATTCCATACCTATGACCAACTAATGAACTTTAATTGTACACGTACGTGCTTAAGAGTGTTTACAAAAATCAGTTGCAAAGCAACAAGAGAATGTGTTTGACCTTGACACTGAGATATACCATTTCAGATCGGAGCATGTGAAACTGGTATGTGTTCAATTCTTGATACCACTCAGCGAGCGGCATGCAGAGCATTGAGGATGCCTTCAGCCATTCCATGTTTGATTCAGAATGGTTAAGTAGGTACAACAGACGACAAACTCACTGAAAATATTTTCTTATATTCTCCTGTGTTCACAGGTAATTTCTGCCGTATGTCTGTGATATGTAAAAAAAAAAAAATGTCAGCTTACTATATTTCTTTTCGACTACTGTAAATATAAGCAGTGATCATAATAAAATAATATTGCAGAGCAAATCAAACACTTCAATTTGTATTATTGACTCCATAACATGCACGCTGTGAATAAACTTTTAAGCGGGTCGGGGCGTCGTTAAAAAATAAATTACGAATAATTTAAAATGTTCAACTGTAAGGCTTACCATATTTTACCAATCTCTGCTTGCTTCTCTCAAATAAGATAAGATCAGTATATTTACCTACCAACATCATCGAATGAAACATGTTACTGGGTAAGTTTGTTTGTATTCTTTTGATGGAGGTGTGATTTTGGCCCTTGAAAGGGCCCTTAAAGTCTAGTAACTTTGCCTTGAATTAGCAAACTGAAGACTTTTGAAACCAAATTTTTAGCTTACATTGGCAATTTGCAGAATTTTTATTCCAGACCAGTAGCTTGCGCAAGTAAATAAACATTCTTTATTCCAGACCGGTAGCTTGCCTAGGTAAACTGAACCTTCCTTATTTTGGACCAGTAGCTTGCCTAGGTAAAGTGAAGATTTTGAAACCAAACACCATGGACATAATAAAAGTACACGTATAACACTTTAATGACATAATTGCTTTCTGGTTTCAAAATATTGTTAATTTGCCGACGTATCGCCAGCAATACAAACCCGAAAAGGTGAAAATAGACATTTTGAAGATTGAGACATTACCATGGTCGAATTATTTATCAAAATAAAGAAATTTTATTAGATTTACACAAGATGTCTATTTATTGTATTAATGTTATATTTTAATAAAGAAGAATGGAAATGAAATAGGACTTAAAAAGTAGCAGGCCGATCCAATACCATCCAACGAGTAACGTAAAGAGGTCTTAGCATTCGTAGAATCTATTGCTCAGATTCTGTTTTCACTAAACTTCACATTTCTTAGAGCAGCACCACCACCCAAACCGCCTACCGCAACCCTTCCGTTGTTTGTGTCTCTCACTTTGCATTTTTGTGTGTGTGTGTGTGTGTGTGTGTGTGTGTGTGTGTGTGTGTGTGTGTGTGTGTGTGTGTGTGTGTGTGTGTGTGTGTTCATAGTCATGTCTCAGATCATTCACCGCCTTATTTCCATGTCTCACTGTGGTCAATTCCCGACACTTTATCTTTTCCCATCCCATTCACACTTCACCCCTGTATCTCAGTAATATTGATTGTACATGTAGAGTTATGGATCTTGATTACGGCTGTGACCTTCACACAGTCTGGCACATCTATCCATCAGCTTGGCTTCTGGACCGGTCTAGGTCTTGTTCAGTTTATTCCCTCTCTTCTCCAGGTCCGTGTCAAAACCAACACTCGCAATCAGTTGCAGAAATCATAGTATCAACAAATATTTTGATTGTTGTGTTTCAAGACACTGTTCTATAGTAATGTTGGTCCTATTTATTGTTGTCATTGTTTATTATTACGAGACACTGTCCTATAGTAATGTTGGTCCTATTTAGTGTTGTCATTGTTTATTATTACGAGACACTGTCCTATAGTAATGTTGGTCCTATTTAGTGTTTTCATTGTTTATTATTACGAGACACTGTCCTATAGTAATGTTGGTCCTATTTAGTGTTTTCATTGTTTATTATTATGAGACACTGTCCTATAGTAATGTTGGTCCTATTTAGTGTTTTCATTGTTTATTATTACGAGACACTGTCCTATAGTAATGTTGGTCATATTTAGTGTTGTCATTGTTTATTAATAGATGGAAGAAAAGCAATGACGCGATTATTTTCCTTTTATTTGTTCCTATAGTATATGCATGAGCGATGGAGTGTGTGTGTGTGGGTGGGTCGGTACTCTTGCGCTAGTGGAGATAATCGTGTAAAGTTGCAAGGAAAGTGAGACTAGACTTGTATTATTTCCCTTGCCCACTCATGCGGAACAACGCGTGGAATGACTGTCTTGACTTGGGGAAAGAAGTCTTTATTGGTGATGTTTAAACTAGTCACTTATCTCATTGCCCTGTTCTTTTACTCGTTTTATTTTATTCCATTTACTAATTACTGTATGTGTATTCTCAAGGAAATATTGTCTCACGTGAATGGCATATACTACATGAATTCATGTATAATTAATTAACCCCTTATTTTACTCATTACCTGTTTGAAAAAGGAAATGTGCCTCGATAAAAAAAAAAAAAATAATATGTAAATTAATAATGCTATAACGGGTACACAATACTTTAAACACAAGAAAGCAAGCATTGTGAATGCTTGCGTGCCCACACATACACACACACACACACACACACACACACACACACACACACACACACACACACACACACACACACACTAATTTAAAAGATGCTAGATTTTTAGAAATTTATATTCGGTCTGAAAAAAATATTTTTGAAAACTAGAAATTAAATAAAAAGGCATTTGTTAAATTTTAAAGTATATTAAATTACACATTTATCCATTCATTGTAACTACAAATTATCAATGTATTTTTAGACCATCATCTGAAAGTTGTATGAGATTTATTTGTCTCTCAAAGAATGACTTGTTATGGCCAATGAATGGTGAGACATTCCATAAAGAAAACAATAGTATCTTAATTAATATTGCTATGTGTAGGACTATTATTATTAATCATTATATTAGATGTCTATTTATATATATATATATATATATATATATATATATATATATATAATTATTATCCATTATTGTTGATCCAATTATTGAAAGTAATCATTTATTGAATGATATCCATATATATGTAATAATTTTTTGTTGTTTTTCCATTCTGTCCATTTTGTGAGGCATACATTCTTCTCTCAGTTTCTCATATTCTTTGAGTTTATTTTCATAAACTAAGGCATGAGATGTATAGCCTAGGTATGCTGACAGGATTTGTAAATAAGCTACATGATCAAGTCTGATCCACCATGTGTAAAGTTTGCACACATTTGAAAGTAGACTGTCTTTAGGTCAGTTACAGGCAATGTGTATTGCTCTAGTCACGTTAAGTAATAGTAGATAAAGGGAGATTACAAATGAGCTGTTGCGCTTTGTATGTAGAACTAGATACATGTACTTTTCTATGCATAAATTGCCGGGGTGGAAAGCAAATATTTTATGTATGTATGTTTAGAGAGTCATGCACATGTATACAGCCATATACACATACACAGTCACACACACACACACACACACACACACACACACACACACACACACACACACACACACAATTACTTGCACATGCACAGTCATAAAAAATATACACAGTAAAATACATTATTATATGTATATAGTTACATAATAGATATATACACACGTACATAGTTTTATATATATAGATCACATACATAGTCATATTTATCAGATTCACCTATATATGCATGCACATAAATATACATAGTATTAAACAAAGTCACATACACATACAAAGACATACTTAAGTATATACATATACAGTCATTTACAAAATCATAGATACATCTACAGAAACATACATATACAAACCTTATATACAAGCTGGTGTAAATAGAGAGCACAGTTTTTATATCAAACTAAATAAATTCTAAGGACTGCAATGCTAATCATATTGTCAGAATCAATATTTAAAAAAAAATTAAATGTTTAAGATTAGGCATTTTTGTTTCATTTCTCATTGCTATAGGAAATATAAAACATTCTCCTTTTTTGTATTCACTCAGTTACTTAATTATAAATACTTAATTTGTAATATATTACTTTATGGAACTTTTTTGCTTTTTATAAACCACAGCAAAAACGTTGTCTATACACCGAGAAGGCTCTGTGTTAATTTTAATTCTTCTGAGATAAAGAAATTAATGAAATAGTAGATCAACTTAATACACTAAATTAATAAGCTGGTTTCTGCTTTTATTCTTTCTTTTTCAACATTTCCTTTGAACATATCGTTTGTAGATTTGGCTTTACAAGTAATGCCATTCTAATTTTGCTTTCTTAAATGTACCTTACAACTCTGTATGATTATATCAAGATGTACATGCAGTCATATTATTCTTACTACAAATATTTTATACTTAAATATTTATACTTAAATTCTTAAAAACTCCTTATTCTTCTCCCCAATCCCAGGCACGAACACACACACACACACACACACACACACACACACACACACACACACACACACACACACATTATCAAAATGAGAATAATTTATGGTCAACAGTTATATGATAAGTGCACTTTAGCAATAAAAATATGCAATTCATTTTAATATATATCCTGACATGCACATGCGCGCGCACACACATACACATAGTAACATGTTTAGATGATTAGATGATTTTTACATTGAATTTTATCACAGAAAGAGGTCATCATGTGAGATGAAAAGTTGAGACCATAGAAATAGGTCGTAAGGCTGTTTGTTATAACTGCAGTATACTTCTAAACAGCATTGCAGACACCTTAAAAAAAAAAATTAATGGAAACCTTGTGTTTCGGAAATATTCTTTACAATACTCGAGAACAAGAGCTTAGATTTACCTCTTTTTTATTATTATTATTATTATTATTATTATTGTAACGCTCAAATTCACTCGACACATAATCATCAAAGTTCTCTTAGTAGACATCAGCTTTTAACTACTCAGTTACGTATATCAAGATTTATGTTGTATTTGTCTCAATTAAGTCAATCGCCAAAGTTGCTAAAGACATTATTTCATTTTTGACCTTAAAAGCCTACCGTACCAATGAAGACTGACATGCGGAGCTTTGATCATCGTGCCTCTTCTCTAGGAGGGATACTCTCGTCAAAATGGCGATCTTCTCCACATATTTATGGTCATGATCTGTTTCCCAAACTATCATTTCTGTCTTGTGATGTTTACGGGAAGTTGGCGATCCTGCCTGCTTATCTAACGACCATAGTCTGTTACAAAAACTAGCATTTCTGTCACTTGGTATTTACCTGAATCCTGTCTTTATATCTATGGCCATATTCTGTTTCAAAAACTAGCATTTCTGTCACTTGGTATTTACTTGAATCCTGTCTTTATATCTATGGCCATATTCTGTTTCAAAAACTAGCATTTCTGTCACTTGGTATTTACTTGAATCCTGTCTTTATATCTATGGCCATATTCTGTTCAAAAACTAGCAGTTTTATTGTGATATATACGTGAAGTTGGCGATCCTGTCTATATGTTTATATTCGTGGGTTTTATTTTTCCTTCAAAAACTAGCATTTCTGTCATGTGATGTTTACGTGAAGCTGGCGATTTTGTCTACATGTCTATGGCCATAAACCGTTGTAAAAGCTAGCATTTCTGATACGATATTTACATGAAGTTCATGATCCTGTCTGCATATATATGACCATAGTCTGCTTCAAAATTTAATATTATATTTCTCTCAGGCAGTAGAGAAGTGTGCTTATGATTAATCATTGAATGTAATTAAAATGAAACCAATTAACATGTCTTCATAAACAAAACATTTCCTACCACTTAATGTTGATAACTATATACAAATCAAAATGCAGTTAATAAGCATTATATATTTATTTTTAAAAAAAGGTATTTTCAGTAAGATTGATAGCCATCGAATTATAATGATTATGTTATAGTAACCTAATTTACACTGGTTGCATATCTCGAGTTTGAATAGTTTCTGTAGAAACGCATCAAGTTTTATTTTAGATAAAGCACTTTAAAAAAAGAAAAGAATCGAATGTCCAAGAGTTATCGCTGAATTTGCTATATAAGTACTAGTGATCCAGTTTGGTATGAGTTATCAGGTTTGATATAATTTTTCTCGAATAGTCCATCTGTAAGGCCAGATAGAAGTGTGATAACGGGAGAGATTGAAATATACCAAGTCAATAATATTCATTTGTTTCAGCATTTGATAAAGAAGACCAAAGTTGTTATGGTTGAATGCAGTACGCAGATGACTTGTTTGCTTGATATTGTATAAATTTGAATATTATATATTATATTTGTGATTGTACAAAATTACACATTGTATAAATTTGACTATTATATATGATATTTGTGATTGTACAAAATTACATATTGTATAAATTTGACTATTATATATTATGTTTGTGATTGTACAAAATTACACATAGTATCTATTACGACAGCACACGGCTGTACACGTGATTGTATCGTGATAACCGTACACACAAACCTAAAATTAAAGTATTATTTTTATACCAAACAGTTCTTGTTAACGCTTTCGTCAACGCGTGAAACTGGATGTGCTGTGTCTGTTGGCTTGTTTGTCGATGTTAAGTCGGAGATAGAAAATTTTATTTTTTCGCAAGTATTCATGCAATGAGGTGCGTATAAGTGCACAGAGACAGTAGTGAGAAAGAATATATATCTACTCTCACAATACACATATACAATTCGAGTGAAAAATAATGCAGCGTCTTTCACATAAACGTGAGCGCGCGCACACACAATCTTGACAACCAAACAAATAATGTTTTTGAATGGCTTAATACTGAATCACAGGGAACATCTGCTTCTGCTTTTCTTGCATTTAAGTTCTCAATGTAGTATTGCATTGATTTTAAAATTTAAAAAAATACCAAATTCCATCCATTTCGGTTGTGTTGCCTTCCATGATGTAGCACCCCTGGCCAGCGTCAATCATTGTCAGACTGTAAGCACTTTGTCACCGACAATTTTTCAGTAATGTGCCCTTACTAAAATGCCTATTTAATGTGCGTTTATGAAATATTATATTTTTTTAATGTGGCACTGTAATGATATTTGCTTAAACCATGTTTGGGCAAAAGTCTACTGGTATGCTCATAAATAAAACATGATTCATTTGTTGCAATTAAAAAAAGAACTTTCTAAACACGTAACTTGCTGACGAATGCCTTGATGAAAATAGAAAATGCCAAGAAGCCGTCGCATATGAATGCAATAAATAAATATAGCATGCACATCAAAAGAGCAAAGGGAGGCAAGAACGTCATGCTCCTTCTCCTTACTGGAAATTGCGAAAATGTCAAAAGTGAATGCTGTCGAAATATCTTTCAGTACCAATTATGAAATGTCAACTCAGCGAATTATTTTCGCAATGTTCTACCATTATAGCATGTCGTAAATATAGATAAAGTTTGAATCAATTTGCTCGCGAGTAGAGATTTTCAGAAAGTTGACAAAGTTCTATAATCCGCGACGACTTGTTAATCATACACTGTGCTGAGTTTACCTCCCTTTATCCGTATAATTTCTGAAATGTAAACTACAGACAGAACAAAAATGCATAAAAATCAATGAATTTTAAGTTGTAATTAAAAGTCAACTTATAAAACATTCTTCCTTACATAATATGCAATGAGTCATAGTAATTAATACTTTTAAAATATTTTAAATTACTGCTGTATAAATTTTTAAGTTACACATAATCTTTTCAATTATTTTGTATTTGGAGACCTATCTAGACAGATGGGGATGTGCGCCAAACTGGTGCGACCCTTTTCACCCCTTTCCGCCAGCCCTCCTGCTCTCCACCTTGGAACCCAATGTGAGGGTGTGGGGTCCCACTGGAGCACTCCAGAGCAGTTAACGTTTTATGATCAACGCAAGCTCCAGTGATGACGTTAAACTGTTATCGATTCACCCCACCCCACCCCGACAGAAATTCGTTGCCCGTCCCTCCTTGGTATCCTCTCTCTCTCTCTCTCTCTCTCTCTCTCACACACACACACACACACACACACACACACACACACACACACACACACACACACATACATTTAGATGAAAGGGTGCGTTTGGTACACATTTATACACATACCATCGGGCAGTTCTTTCTCCTTCTTCCTTCTTGCTTCTCTCCCTTTTTTCTTTAGCATTTCCATTTTTTTAAATAATGGTTTACCGTTATTGTAGTTGTCCTGTTGAACAAAGTCTGAGCTTTATTTACAGTCATGTCAATTCCCATGTAACGTCAAAACAATCAAACACTGGCGACTTAAAATATTCCGAAAACATAACAATATAAATTACAACATCTGAATCAATATGTCTATCATACAAAAGAAACCCATAATAACTGTTAAGAGTCAAGAGCTATTAAATGCATTAAGATTCTTTCTGTGTGAATGCTAGAGTTTACAGTTGCCTCCCTTTATGATCACAGAGAATCATAGATAGCAGTTTATTCCTCCTCAACTTTGATGAGCGATGAAGTAAAAATTAAAAAAAACAAAACATTAAGTTCAGCTCGTATCATAGAATCCTATTTTATTTATCGACATTTTTATAAAAAAAAATGCTTTTCTTGTAAGCCTGATGAGAATAAACGCAGGGGAAAGAAAGCTGAAGACACTTACGTCATTTCTGTTCCATTGCAAGAATTGAAATCGGAATAATGACCCTAAAGCTATATTTGTTACGTTGACTGATTTAAGTGTTTATGCATGGCATGTGTCAAGCTGAGCCCCCTACAGGCGGCCACTACAGATGACGTCAATATGCATTGTTAACCTAGATGTCAGATTTCATGAATCAATTAATTGTATTTAGTACGAACATAACGTCTTTTTCTTTCTTTGAGCTGAAAATGAGCCCATGCCAGTCTAGGATCAGAAGTAAAGATTTGTTTGTCGTCCTAAAGGCAAATAGAATAAGCCCCATTCATAGTCGGTGTGTGTGTGTGTGTGTGTGTGTGTGTGTGTGTGTGTGTGTGTGTGTGTGTGTGTATTTGAGAGAGGCGTTGCACTGAATTTTCTTTTACTGAAGTGAGTTTTTATTGTCTTAGGCTAAGGAAACCGATAATGAATGTTAACTAAAAATACGTTACAGTCGCGAATATTAACCAACAAAAGCAAGTGAAGAATTTATATAAAACAGGTTATTAATATAAGCATCTGAGGCTACAAACTCCTTCTTAATTAAGACATTTATTAAAGGTAAAAAAGTACACACACTGTCTAATGCATAAGAAATCATTAAACACTGGGAAGCGAACTCCTCACCCTAAACGATTGGTGCACATATACACTTACACTTAAGACCAGATGGAAATGAAAGAAAGAAAGTGCGAAGGGAAAGAAGGAAGGAATGAATGTTCATTTACAAAATGCCTGCATGAGAGGGAGGATGGACGTATAAAGTGCGGTCCTGACGTATAGGTATGCTGGGCAGTTGCCCGTGGAAGGGGCGGGGGGATGCTAATCTATGTCAATTTTTAATCCTATGGGAGTGGTTGTTTAGGTAGGGGGCTCATTGCGCTGCTTTGGCCAGGATACTATACTGCCGTTAAGACGGTACTTGACGTACACTTGAAGAAAGAAACAATATAACAGGGAAAGAAATATGTGCTTGGCGTGTTTCTCATCAAAGCTTTATCAGCACAGACATTCATGCAAGCACACGAAGTGAATAGCCAAAATCTCAGAAACGTTTGAATTTCAGTTTATTGACTGGCTTCATAAAAGTTAAATGTCTAACAAATAAACATACACACACACACACACACACACACACACACACACACACACACACACACACACACACACACACACACACAGACGCACGCACGCACGCACGCACACGCACGCACACACACACACAAACACGCACGCACGCGCGCATACACACACAAACACGCACGCACGCGCGCATACACACACACACATACAGCACGACCATTTTACACGAAAAAATGTAATGTTCTGACTTCATCCAAAGGATCATCGGTAATGTAAAGTTACGTAGAATATAAACATGTCCAGAAACATTTTAAAATAAACCCGAACAGTACAGTATTGAAAATAATCACAAGAATACTACCAACAGTACTTACACCAAGTAAAGTACGAAAAACAAAAAGGTCAAGTAAATTACCTCAAGTAAATTTCCACAAGTAATCTAACCAAAGAAGCTAACCAAAAATGAACACGACCAAGAAACTACCAAAAATAAATATCATAAACTGCAAAACGCCATCGAGTAAACTACCAACGCTTAACTCGTTGAGCAAATTATCACCTATCAACATGTCGAGTAAACTATCAAACATAAATACTTCCAGTAAACTACCAAACATAAATACATCCATTAAACTACCAAACATAAATACGTCCAATAAAGTACCTAACATAAATACGTCCAGTAAACTATCAAACATAAATACTTCCAGTAAGCTACCAAATATAAATACGTCCAGTAAACTACCAAAAATAAATACGTCCAATAAAGTACCTAACATAAATACGTCCAGTAAACTACCAAACATAAATACGTCCAGTAAACTACCAAAAATAAATATGTCCAATAAACTACCTAACATAAATACGTCCAGTAAACTACCAAACAGAGATGCTTCCAGTAAACTACCAATCATAAATAGGTCCAGTAAACTACCAAAATAAATACGTCCATTAAACTACCAAATATAACTACGTCCAATAAACTACCAAACATAAATACGTCCAGTAAACTACCAAACAGAGATGCTTCCAGTAAACTAACAAACATAAATACGTCCATTTAACTACCAAACAGAGATGCTTCCAGTAAACTACCAATCATAAATAGGTCCAGTAAACTACCAAAATAAATACGTCCATTAAACTACCAAACATAAATACGTCCAGTAAACTACCAAACAGAGATGCGTCCAGTAAACTACAAACAGAGATTCTTCCAGTAAACTACCAAACACAGATGCATACAGTAAACTACAAACATAAATACGTCCAGTAAACTAAAAAAATAAACATTTGATTATAGTGATAAAAATAACCGTGTCGGTTAAAATACTGAAAATAACAGCAATCCATCAGATATAAAAGTGATGATAACCCATAAAACACTGAAAATAAAATTGTTAATAAAAATCTTAAAAATTTTAAAAACGTCTTCCTTCTCTAAAATATGACAAACTTGTGTCGTGTCTCTAGATACATTTTCTAGTGATGATTATAATCAGTTTTATTGTTATGTTTTAAATTTTTAATATTACTGGTGTTTATTCCAGCAAAATTCAATATTTCCTGTACAGAAGCTACGTCACTATGTGTTTTTAGAACTCAAACTCTCATAAACCACCCCAGAATAGCAGTATTTGTTCTCTAACTGTCCTCATTTCTACACAAAGGCGTGACGCCAGTGCCACTTAATTAATAGTTATTACTATTATTATTTAATCAATCATCCAAAACTAATTACAAGTGACGAGAATATTAATTTATTTTATTAATGATCATCCAGCAGACAGCACTCATCTCTCTCACTTGGCAGATATGTGGGCGATGTAAACATTTTCTCTCTTCCATAACATTAGAGATAAACATTTAAGATCACACAATCTTTTCATAGGTGGAAAACTTCTTACTAAAGGAGAAGACAAATCTGTCTATTAATCCATATTTAGCGAGTCCCATCCACCCACTTTCTTCTCCAACATACGGTTATCAATATGTGTAAGAAGGTCAATAAATTTATTAAATCAACAATCTAACATACAATGGCAAGTTCTGTGTGTGTGTGTGTGTGTGTGCGTGCGTGTGTGTGTGTGTGTGTGTGTGTGTGTGCGTGCGTGTGTGTGCGTGTGTGTGTGTGTGCGTGCGTGTGTGTGTGCGCGCGTGTGTGTGTGTGTGTGTGTGTGTGTGTGTGTGTGTGTGTGTGTATGTGTGTGTGTGTGTGTGTGTGTGTGTGTGTGTATGTCTTTGAATGTACCACTAAATTTTAGTGAAGCCTCTATAGATATTCGGACAAGTCACTGATACATTTCCCGGCAGGCAATCGCTAAACTATCGACCAAGCGACTTTCTTCTATCTCTCTTCAAGAACGATTCGCTGTGTTTAAGCATTGTTGCACACAGGTTGCGCTTCACTGCACATATTCATTCATAATTGCAGAGTTTACCGTCACACGCGGATTGTGTTATATTTGAAACCGTATGATGTGATTAGGTGTTTCAAAGGAACTGGTTTGTAGACTTTTAAGTGAGCAGGGCTGTCGGTGCAATAAACACAATGATGCGTGACAATCTGCACTAGCCGCACGGCGGCAATGTTAAAAAGACATCAGCGTAAAAGGGATTGTCTCTAGCACTTCTATCGTAATAGAACATTAAGAAGAAGCGGACATTTATAACTAGAACATTTTCCGTGTTAAACCCCACGCACATCCAGACAAATGAAACAAAACCCATTTGTGAAGGAAGGAAATACTTTCTGTAATGTTCAAAAAGAGATTTCACGACGGTTTAGGGGTGAATTCATGATTTTGCTTGAGTAAATATCTGTTTAGATATTGCATTTGATTTTTAAAAAAATATATAACAACTTCGATATACGGAAAGTTTTTGTTTTTAATTTTTCTTTTTTTAAAAGATTTATTTTAATTTGCTTCCCTTCGTAATACTGATGCATGCTCTAGGGTCATAAGGCCAATTGTTCTTGACTTTATTTTTTTTAAGGCTTATTTAATTTATGTTTCGCTCTTGCCTTCACACATTTCAATGAATGCTAGCAGGCGTCACCGTAAACAGAAGAATATCCATGACAACTTTAAAGGTAGGATGTTAAAGGCATGCTTAAATGTAGAATGTTACTGACAACTTTAAAGGTAGGATGTTAAAGGCATGCTTAAATGTAGAATGTTACTGACAACTTTAAAGGTAGGATGATAAAGGCATGCTTAAAGGTATGATGTTAAGGGCATGCTTAAATGTAGAATGTTACTGACAACTTTAAAGGTAGGATGATAAAGGCATGCTTAAATGTAGAATGTTAAAAACAACTTTAACGGTAGGACGACAGAGACATGTTTACAGGTATTTAGCGTGTTAGAAACGTATTAAGAGGGACTGAATCAACATTTAAATCCTAGCGTGGCCAACCGCACATCCCACCACACTTAATACCGTCATAGTATGCGAGAATTAAAATGTTACAACGATTATTAATTACCAAAAACGGCTACAAACCCACAGTCTCAACCTGACGTAATAGATGACGACAAACAGTTAAAAGGAAAACGCAAATACCTGCAGCTTTAGGAACAGATTAATGTTTCATAGAAATGAAATAATGGCAGTAGAAAGATTGCTATAAAATCAACTGATACGAAGCACGTTCTGACAGTTCGAGTTTTGCCTATAATTATAATCCATTGTATTATACAAAGTCTTTACTGTCTTTACATGTCTTTACTACTCTTTAGACTTTCCATATCTGACTGTTAAGTTGACCATGATGGCTTGGTGGGTTCTTGCATAGACCTGTCAGCAGTCTGGCTCAGTGCAGACTTTGTCTACTTTGTGTAGATCAGCCAAGGCCCGTCCCAGGATATCTCAGTAGGGTGCAAAGAAGTGGCAGGTACCTGGCACAGTTTGCCAATAGAGTACCTATTCTAAGACAAAGAATACTATTTCCCTAAACTTCAAGTAGACATTAAAGTAATAAATGACGTACCAGATGCACGTCATACGTACGTAGAAATAGTGGGAAGGAGGACATGAAATAGAAAAGAATGATCAAAAATGATTATGTATAAATGCACACAAACATGTTCACATCTATGTAAATAGTTTAATAGTAAATTTATCCTGACTGGCGTTACTCGGCAAAAACTTTTACCAGTATGAGTCTGGGAAAGTTTTCAAACGATGTTTCTCTTACAAGGGCAAGATCGACTCTGAACTTTTGGGACTGGTTTTAGCGCGCATAAAGACAGACCGAGCCGGTTACTTGATCAGTTGTGCTAATTATCTGGTGAATTATTACAATCTGACCTACTAGGTCGGCCATAATTGTATAATATCGCCTTCAAAAAGCCAGTCTCTTTGTATGAGGCGAGCTGACTGGTAGATGCGAAAAGCGAGATCTAAAGACGTCTATGCTCTGGAGGAATCTAACAGTGGTTTTGAAGCTCTGAGATCCTAAAGATGAATAAAATGTCAGGCGGCTACCTCTCTTACAGTCATAATGTGCAATGTTAATGACACATTAAAGGTGGACTGGCAAACACATGTTTATAGGTACAATGTCAATGTCAACATTAATGGTAGGATGACAAACTGCTAGGTAGACTGTTAAACACAAATTTAAATGCAAACTTCCGAATGTAATTTCAGATGTTCGTTGGGCTCACAACAAAAACTAGTATGATAAATCTTCATAAAGTTAACTAACCGAGTCTCTGACTCCAGAATAATTTCCTGCTCTTCTCAATTTCTCCATGCCCCCAGCGATAGATTCATGATTTCTCGAGATTTCAACTTGTGTTGTTCCCTCTCTCACTCTCATCACACACACACACACACACACACACACACACACACACTCTCTCTCTCTCTCTCTATATATATATATATAGAGAGAGAGTAATACCTCAGGGCACCCAAAATTTATAATTTACTAATTCACATCTCATAACTAATTACAATTGATCAAGAATCTTAATTTATAGTTATTAATAATTCTCTCACAAAAACAAGTTGTCTCATGGCGGATTTTAAGGGTATTGCAAAACTCTGCTCTTTACACAATAATAAGATAAGACGTTTTACTGTCACATAATGTTTCTGCAAGTGGAAACTTCTTACTAAAGGAGGAAGAAAAATCCGTCTTCCATATGCTCACAAATCACACCATGGTGAATTGTGTTAATCGTAGTATGCGCTATCAAAGCACATCAAGAGGCATGTTTCAGAATCTTCGTTTGCGCTACTTAAGCACACCACAAGGAATGTTCCAGAAACTTTCATGAATTCTTGAGACCAAACTCAAGCCTCGGTTTCCATTGTATTGGCTCTCAAACAGAATTCACAGGAATCAACAGCAAACATTTACAGATAATTTTGATGACAAAGCTGGATACACACACCAACGTGATCCAGTAGAGTACAGTAGTCACTGCAGTTTGAAGCAGATACAAAACAAAAAGTATGAATGCATGAAAAGGCATACTCCCCTTTTGCACACATATTAAAACCTTTTTATGGAGTAATAGTTGTTGGATGGGGGCTCGTTAAATATAAATAAAAGACGGATTTTTATTACACCTTTAGTAAGAAGTTTCCACCTGCTGAAACATTTCAACAGTAAAATGTCTATCTTATTATTAAAGAGTAGAGTTTTACTACATCCTTATAATCCGCCAAGTGAGAGGCATGATAGTCTTGTGGAGAATTATTGATAACTATAAATTAAGATTCTCGATCTCTTGTAAGTAGTTATGTTATTAATTAATAAATAATAATCATAACGAGTGAAGGTTGCCCAGAACTGTCATATATATTGTTGTATGTGTATAAGTGTGCATATACGCTACCTAAACACTTTTATGTTGGTTCGTGAGGATATTAATTATCATTAGAACCGGTTTTCTATTTTCAACATTTATTAGACTGTGCATAAAATATAATTACAGAGATACACCCTCACCTCATATATACATTTGTCATATTCATATTTAGCTGGACTTTTATGTTAAGAAATCAATCATTTCAAGACTGATCGAGGATTTTGTGAATGACAAATAGCGTTAGCACAAGAATTGTGCAACTGTAATTCAAGACTTTATAATTAATTAAATTCTTCCGACAGGTACACATCAATGAATGCAATATTCACACATGTCAAACGATTTTGTGAAATCAAGCTATAAATAACCAGTCTATTATAGTTCAAGTATCGTTTATAATAATCAGAAATAAAGCGAAGATTATATATTAGCGTCAAAATTTGTTAAATTTGGGTGACTTTTAACTAAGACTTGTATTTCATAACGGCAGTGCACTTTATGCTTTTATAATCGATATCTCTACTGCAAACGAACATTGCGTTCTGTTGTTTAATACGTCATTTATAGATGATTTTCTTTATATAATGTCATCTCAAAGGTTATTGTTTGATTTTTCAACAAATGTGTAGGAGATGAAAGAAATGTCTCACACAGGCATCGTGTTTAGAAAAGTTTATTTTTATTCCACGAGAAATGTAGTAAATAGTTTTTTTCTCATCATCATCTCCAATAAACATGTTTCTTATTGGAGTCCGATACATTATAAAAATATAATTAAAACGGGCTAAACAATCTAACAAACAAAAACATAAACAAACATGAGTAAACCTTGTGATTTACGAGCACTGACATCGCAGAATGATTCACAATTGTCTAGCAAGTACGTTTGAGCAAGCAAGCAAGCAGGTGTAATATACAAGATACGTGAGTCATTAGTTCACGAGATGAACACATCCATCTACATATAAACACAAATTAACAAGTACACATGAGCGTAGTCATATACATAAATATACACTCACTCAGTTGCATAAGTGTGTGCAAGTAGAGTTTGATAAATATAACATAATGTGAAAATATTAAAGATTTCATATAAGTAAACACATAAACATTTTCTTCACGATGGTTTTTAATGATCATCACTATTCTGTAATTCAGTTAGTTTTATCAACTTTTATATCAAGCAGGGCGCGTTTATGACAATCGTGATGCCACATGGTTTTAATGGTTTCGATTCCACATAACAGGACTGCACGAAGAAGTGACATTACAGACTGTTCCAAGTTTCACTGGGAATATACCCTAATCGTTTTGCTATGGCAACCATCTTGAAACTTTTCTTGTGTTTCGATTTTTGCACGAGTTATAGCTTTATCGTCCTCATTCCGTGCTTGTGTGCCTGTGAAAAACATTGAAGTATCCAGACACAAGCTGTGCTTGAAGTGCTACAGAGCAGGAGCCTTCTGTTCCCGTTGAAGTCTTTCCTTGTACTAAAAACAAATCAAATACCAAATCCAGACTGTCCAGGAATTCGCACGAAGCTGAAGATTCTCGTCCTCACTGACGTAGTGCCAATGCACAGGTGAACGAGTAACATTATCAAGATAGCAGTTGAGGGTGAGTTGTTGCGTAGATAGATACGCTGATAAGGCCTTGTTTCATTCCTGTCAAGATCCATACTTTTTTTGTTGAAACCAACCAAATACAAAACAACACAAAAATATATAAAAAAATAAATTGCCCAAGCTTACGTGTATATTGAAAGAGCCTAAAGATTCTTGGAGCGTACACACGGATCATGCTTGAGGACGTAGAATACCCATCGCCAGGCGGCTGTCTGGAAGATGTCTCAAGACTGCTGGACACAAAATTGACTGGAATTCATGCGATAATGGTCCGTTTAACGAGGCGACTGGGAAGATAGTCTACTAGCCACTTTCGTTCCATAAGCCAACCAGCAAGGTGAGATTTGCTTTATTATTCACTGGCGTTGGAAGACAAGAAAGATAAATTGGTCATTACGAGGGACGTTTGTGGACTCTTCTTATCATGACTTCGATCTTCTTGAAAATTGGTGCAACGTGAAGTGTGTGAATAGTAAGCGTGACTAGAACGGAACAAAACGCGATGGCGCGCGAAGAGCAAAGAGCAACAGGCGAATTACTTTCGCAGCAAGACGACCCTAAACGAAGGAGAAGGGTTATCGGCACGAAAACCCTAACGGCCGTTATTAGAATGTGTAAGAGTGTGTGTGAGTGTGTGTGTGTGTGTGTGTATGTGCGTGCGTGCGTGCGTGCGTACGTGCGTGTGAGGGTGTGAGGGTTGTTTTGAACTCACCTACTTCCGCACGCAAAGGCCGAGGCTTCCAGGCCATTCTGCCTCTTATCCAAGCTATTAAGCCAAAGGAGACGTTTTAAGGTCTTTCTCAGAGGTCAGGTATGTCATTTCTCCATGCTTGTAAGGAAAGGGCTGACACTAGAGTTACATGTTGTAATTGTTAATTTAAAAAGAGAAATTATTTCTTTCGACCTCTATTCCATACTATATAATACCATAAAACGTCTTTTTATTACCCACAATGCATCAGTATATTGAACAAATACCATCATGCATCTTTGATGTATATTTAAATCCCACTATCACTGTAAACTGAAGTCCCATTTGAACAATGTGGGGCTCTTTTCCAGATAAGCCCCGCCAAAAAGTTAACCCCCGCCACCCCTCCAAAAAAAAAGATTATAAAAAAGAGGATATGAAACTTGTACTTTTAGTTTTTATTGAAGAGGGTGAAATTGGGACATGTCATTAATAATTTAGGGTTAGGGTTAGCGTTAGGGTTAGAGTTAGGTTTAGTGTTAGGGTTAGGGTTAGGGTTAGAGGCGGATAAGGAGTTGTTTTTATGGCGTGTGTTTAAATATTGAAATGTCTAGACATCAGAAATAGGTCAAGGTTGCGTGCATGCATTAAATTGGAGCTGGCAAAAAAATGGCGGGGCTTAACTTTTCACGCGAGCACTTTTTGCATTAGTGGCGGGGCTTATCTGGAAAAGATCCCAATGTGGTGTTTTATTATCCATGTTTACTAAAGTCCTAGTATGACTGACTACTGAAGTCCCATTTTCACTGACTAATGAAATTTCACAGTTACTGTATAATCAAATCCCATTATCACTTAATACTGAAGTTTTGTTGTCACATTAAGGATATTAAGGATACTATAACTGCCTACTGTACATGATCACCAAAATACCAAAGTCACACTGTTAATTTATAAGGGACAATGCTTACTAAAAGCTACTACGCTATGTGAAGAACTCTTGAGCTGTATAATGCATGGAGGATTTCGAGATTTATATACTAGCTGTGTACGATACTGTGCACATGAGCGTTTCTTAACCAGGGGTACGTATGCCCCTGGGAATGCGGAACGTTATGATTTCCACAGTGATGAAAGCGCAAGTTTCGCTCTTTATAGTAAATAAAAATCATACATTTATTCATGGGGGTGCCAGAACACATTTTGAGAATTTAAAAAGGTTAAGAAGATTTCTAGCACTGCATAATGTGTGCAGCACAAACACAAAGGAAAAATATGTACCAGCTCTCTATCTCAAGGACACACCCATCAGCTACTCCAAAACAAACAAATTCCTTGGCATAACATTTGACGAAAACAAAACATTTCAACCAATATATCACTAATGCAGCAACGAGAATAACCAAAACATTAACCATCCTACGGAGGGCAGAAACGGGAAGGGGGGAGGGGGGCGTAGAAACCGAGGCCCTACTACTCGCCATGAAGTCCATAATCCACCCAATCGTAGACTACATCAGTACAACATACGCGACCACAACTACCTCCTAATCAAAACTCTACAAACGCTACAAAATATAGCACTTAGAACACGTGTGCACGCCCTCCAAAACACTAGCATTAAGGAGCTTTTCAGACAAACTGCCATCTCACATTCATAGAAAGACACAACAAACAAACACTCAAACTTTGGACAAACACAGCCTCATAAGTCTCCTCCCTCCCCACCGGCACCCACCTACAAAATACAAGATGGAACGAAAAAGGTTACCTCAGCCTAACAATAAGACTAAAACCAAAGGTAACACAGAACATGAAATGACGACAAACAGCCTTACCAAATAATGAAACGACTACTAAAACCACATAATCTTGACCCATTGAAAACAGAATCCACTCTTTGTGGACAATTACACACACACACACACACAAACACACCAGAAGGGAGAGGGGAAGAAAGAGAGAGATAATTATCAACTATAAATTATTAAATACAATGAAGCAAGGATAAAAAGAGCTTTGATATGTAATGTAATATAAGAATTATTTTCTACTTTTCCACGAAAATGAGTGCTTTCGGCAAAACGAAATTACCATTTCTCGTTACATCCCCCTCCCCCCACACCACCACCATGTTTACTTCAACACAGACTTAGTTATGCTATTCCATAGTTTTCTCATCTCACAATATAAAGTTTACCGACACGCCATAACAGTGGAAGATCCTTTAATCAACAAATGTATCCCATGTATACACATTACTGCACGCTAAACAAAACAAAGAATGTTTTGCTAAGTCGAGAGGTAAGTGTCGATACTGGGATGTAATGAAGGGGAAATAATTCGCCTATGTAAACAGACCGTGTGGTTTACTTGACTATCGTGTCTCTCCCAATCAACAGTGAGTGTTCTGTTCAGATTAAAAAAATATGTTACTTGTCTACTTCTCTTCCTTTCTCTTCCGTTCTCTATGGTACACCATTCTCGTCCATCCAACTATCTATTTGTTAAATGAAATTTACTGCCATTTATCCATCCATCTACCATCCACACACCCAGTCTGGAAATATTTAAAGTATTTATATACTATTCAATGCATTACTTAAAAATAATTTATCAGTCCCTAACATAACTTTAAAATATCCACTTCCGGTCTTTTGAAATCAGCATTATCAGAACAGCCTGTCGTAAGTGAAAACTACTGCAAAAACAAATCTGGTCGAATGTGTACCTCGTGACCTGGATGGCTATTTCCGGTACAGCAGTGCACCAGTGACTAGAATGTGCTGTTAATTTCAGTGTAAAACATGTCTTCTCTAATTGCAAAAGTGGAAAACTAGCAGGAATTATTTGAATGCCTTTGAAGCTGGTCGGGCAAGTGATCAAGAGAGACTTGATTTTGGTCATAAACCGTAACAGGCAGTATTTATAGCAGCGGCGTGCACGTAACGAACTAATCATTGTAAATGAAAGGATGAATCCCTCACATTTCGCACTATACTCAGTCACCTCATTAAGACGAAGCTGGGCAGAGCATTACACTGAGACTGCAGGCTCATTACGTTAAACTGCTATTTGTCCAACTCACCAGAACGCGAAAGGAATAGCAGGAATCACTTCTGTGCGACATAATTTTTGTTGTGCTACTGATAATCAGAAACAGAATTTGTTGGGGGGTGGGGGTGGGGGTTTTGTTTTCTTAATTTAGCATCAGGATTGGCTATTTAGAATCATGTCGCTAATGGAGGATGTGTGGTTCTGACCTAAGTACCACAACATATATTGATACGATGTGAATGATTGACAGAATGTGCCATGATTCATGTTTTTAAAAAATCTTTCCAGGGTCGTCCAGGGTAAATTTATTTTAATATTCAAAGTGAAATGTTACATTTTTCGAAACTTAACAGTCTACGATTGATGCTGCATTGAACCACTCTCCTGTGGGGATAATTTTGCCAAGTATTTTTGAGGTGATCATTCTCATAGTTCAAGTTAGCCAGAATATGGTATTATTCAAACAGGAAAAAATCGCTGTGAATGACAGTATTGTCTGCCTTATGGATTCAGATGTAGAAGTTTGTTATTGGTTTGAAGAAAGCAGTGTGAATTGTACGAAATTCTTCCTTGGAAATGTTTTAGTAATTGATCTATGTCTGTGCGTTTGCGTAAGCATAAAGAAAGATTCTGAGTTATTTTGATGTTTGTACGAGGGGTTTAATATTTTGAGTGAAAAGACTGACATAATTGCTATCATTATTGCAGTAGGTAGTAGAGAAATTGGAACTGCCGGAGATTTCATGCATACTTAAGCAACGCTCTTCAGTAATGTTTGTCAAAATTTGCTGCCAGGGAATGCCTGCCATTTTCCATCAAAGATTGGGCTGATCCTGAGTGAGCGCTCCAATCGTGTTTCAGAGAGGACAGAACAGGGTACACACGTCGTTCTCTGCACTAATGCTATTTATTTTGATCAACTGAAAGAAATCATCTGGAATTAAACAGTAAACGTTTCACAAGCCGGACAGACAGGTGCAGTGAAGTGCATACAATTTGCTTAATCGTGTACCGTGCAATATGCATGTGCATAGATTTGCAAGCATTCTAAATTCTACAACAAACTGGAAATTTACACTGTTCCTATGCTTTGGTCCATGAGACCGGAGAAATATTGATCTACTTACAAGTTTTATTTTACTTAATTGACGTATTTTCAACTTTTAAAAGCATTTTGAGAATTAAGCGGTAAACATGTATACACCAGTTATGTCATTAAAATAAATAGGTGCGCAATATATTTATTAAATTTAAAGTAATGGGCTTTATAAGCTCCTTTCTTGTTTCTCTCAGAAAAATGGCGATGTTTCAAGTGTCTTATCGCCCTTGGAGCTGGAACGTATAACACTGTGAAGCGCAGCAAAATTGCTGGCTGAATTTCTTCAAAGAAATCATCTTAAAAATAACACCAAATCTGTTCGAAAATGTTTTTGAATGGCTGTCTTTAATTTAAAAGTACAAACAATTTAGTAAGAGATTACTAATGCCTGTACGTGATGGCACACAATCTGAGCCAGGATCAGGCCTGTACGTGATGGCACACAATCTGAGCCAGGGTCAGGCCTGTACGTGATGGCACACAATCTGAGCCAGGGTCAGGCTTGTACGTGATGGCACACAATCTGAGCCAGGGTCAGGCCTGTACGTGATGGCACACGATCTGAGCCAGGTCGAGGCTTCTACGATGACGCGACTGGAAGTGGTCGATGTTAAGGAAAAGTTGTCTTAGTTGTCTTCATATAAGAAAGCAGCATACAAAAAAGAAAAACATTGGTACATTGCTCTGAGTGTACCAATTACAACATTCCCCTCCCCCCTGCGGAACGTATGTACATCATACTCTCTGTATGTCTGTCTCTCTCTGTGTATCTCTCTCTCTCCCCCTCTCTCTCTTACCAAATCTCGCAAACATCAAACAAAACATGATAAGAAAAAGAAGAAATCGTGAAATTTTTTTAAAAGTTTTATACGAAACTAAATAACGTAATTTCATGAGCAGTCTTGTTCATTATAAATTAATAAAAATGATAAGAATGTTGAGATTTCTTGATCAAACAGAAGGAATGGAACTTGCTTCTAAATAATTAATGAACTCGCACAGAAACTAATTAACGAAACGCGAAAACACTCGAAGCAAACAAATGAATAGTACAGAAGAAAGAAACATATATACTTAAAGTAAAGCTGTAAGATTCGAAGTATATTTTGCGTTGCTCTTAAGTCGAAGAAAGATTTACCCATCTCCTTACACCTACACGCTCGCGTGCATGCGCGAACACACACACACACACACACACACACATACACACACACAAACACATACACATACACACACACACACACACACACACACACACACACACACACACACACTACCTATCATGCAGTCACATTAATACATAACTAGCTTGACATCGAGCCCACCAATTGATAAAAAGATACTTAGTGTCATTTATCATACCTTAATCGAAATATATGCATCCCGCTATTTTGCGTTAATTCGTATAAATTGTATTTATGTTAGCAAATAGCTAGACAAGAACTCCCACTAACCCAATTTTAGACATGACCTCAATCTATTTAATCATAAAACTTTCAATGGAGTAATCGCATCCCGGGGCCTTAACAATTTTGCACCCAACAAAGAAACAAGGAGCTAGACGATGGTGATTTATTGCCACGAAACACAACGCCACCGCTACGAAATAATGGGCTATTGTTTCAAAAGAAATAACGTGCTATTGTTTTAAAAATAAATTACGTGACACGAAGTAACGAGCTATTGTTTCAAAAGAAATAACGTGCTGTTGTTTTAAAAATAAATTACGTGACACGAAGTAACGAGCTATTGTTTCAAAAGAAATAACGTGCTATTGTTTTAAAAATAAATTACGTGACACGAAGTAACGAGCTATTGTTTCAAAAGAAATAACGTGCTATTGTTTTAAAAATAAATTACGTGACACGAAGTAACGAGCTATTGTTTCAAAAGAAATAACGTGCTATTGTTTTAAAAATAAATTACGTGACACGAAGTAACGAGCTATTGTTTCAAAAGAAATAACGTAACACGAAACAGTGAGTTATTGCTTCCAAAGTAAATAATGTAACACGAAATAGCAAGTTATTGTTTCAAAAGACATAACGTAACACGATATAATACAGACAAATATATAATTATTCCAGCTAGCAAAGAAATTGTGTGTATTAACTGAGCGGTGAACAGACTGAGCGCTTTGATAAGGTCTTGTGATTACAGGAGGAAATACACCTTGCATTGACACAGCATTACCACGCCAGGCTACTTTATTCCCTACGCGTGGCTTGTCGTCCAGACATGAAGTGTTTAGCCACATAGAATGACGACATCCTCAGTTGCTTGATACCACAAAATACGTTTCTATCTATCTATCTATCTATCTATCTATCTATCTATCTGTCTATCTATCTATCTGTCTGTCTGTCTGTCTGTCTATCTGTCTATCTGTTTATCTATCTATCTATCTTTCTATCCACCCGAGTTATTGGTTACCATTATTATTAAAAATAATTATCCATAACTAATTTCAAGTAATGAAAATCTTAATATACAAAGAGATTAGAAATAACAATGTGAAGTTTTATCTTGTCATTTTTTAAAAATGTTGCACTGTAAATCTGTGTAATGCTAATATATTTGGACAAAGGATATCAAGAGAAAAGGTTATGAAGGTATGTATAATGGGGGGAATTTATTTGATTTCATTTTGCGTGTCTTGTTAGCTTTGCTTGTTCCTTCTCTCAAATCACAGTAGAATATAGATCCGTTCAAGAACCATGATCAGTCTTTGAATGCAAAAGTCAGTCTGTGACCTAGTGCCCTATGTGCTGAAAATCAATTGTACTTGCAGGTGCACCAATTGCCTCGCTCACAGTCAAAGGGTATAGTACTTTCATATGTCATACCTTCAGCTACACCTTGTCTCAATAGGCCTTGTCTCAATAGGCAGCCACTTTTTTTTCTGGCTTTGAAAGTGTATAGCCAAAGGGCATTGTACTTTCATCTGTGATACCTTCAGCTACACCTTGTCTCAATAGGCAGCCACTTTTGCTTTCTGGCCTTGAAAGTTTATAGAAAAGATACAAGCTTTTGCACTTTCACGCAGGAACCAACAGAAAAGGGATTGCAGGCATGATTTCCTCGAAATGTCGATTGTTATATCCTCCCCCCCAAAAAAAAAAAAATAAAAAAAAAATAAAAATAAGTCCGACTACTAAATTCACGTTATAAAACTTTGGTTAATAAAGACCCTCATGTAAGTGCCCTATTTGTACCTATCATCAAACGGCTATGTTGCCCAGACTATCTACAAATGGCATCCAGTGATCAAATTAATAACATCTACTATCTACAAATGGCATCCAGTGATCAAATTAATAACATCCCAGACTATCTACAAATGGCATCCAGTGATCAAATTAATAACATCTACTATCTACAAATGGCATCCAGTGATCAAATTAATAACATCCCGAAAGCTTAATGTCAATCAATCCTGGCTACGAGCAAATTTACTCTAGCTTTGGCACTCAAATTATTACAAGGATGTTTGCACTTAAAATCCATTGTATTCCATGGTAAAGCGATCCTCCACATATGTAGCGGACGGTCATGGTTCTGCAGACTAGGCAGAGACAACTCTAAAACACGTAAAGACAACTCTAAAGCACACAGAGACAACTCTAAAACACATAGAGAAATGCTCTCGGCCTGTATATTTCTATCATAACTGTAAGGTTTCAGAGCATTAAAAGCATCAGCTGTTTCATTCAACACACTCGATAGGCACCCACACAATTCCACAATAACGTTTTGGGTACACTATTAGTCTATCACCACAAGCAAAGTTTCACACACACACACACACACACACACACACACACACACACACATAGACACAAACACACACACACACACACACACACACATACACACATTGCTCGTCTCGTATTGTTTATTCTCAAAATAATAACAATGAAATCAGCAGTTGTGTGAAAAGATAGATCAAAGGAATCATTCAACAAAATATTCCTTTTCAAACTTTTATTTTTGTCAAACTATGTAAACACGCGTGTCCTTTCTCTTCAACAGTAAAAAATCTGTCTTTTGTAGTTCAGGGATTAGTGAATGTAGCTTTGACTGTGAAGAGAATATACATTTATGATGGTTACTGTATATTTTGCTTTTAGTTATCTATATGCCCAACTCTCAATAGAAAGTTTCTTGATTTGTAGTTCACTATGCAGACACACTACAGTGTAGCCATCTGACATATAGTTACTTGTGAATATTAATGCGGGTTATATAAATAACTTTGGATTGTTATTGTATGAAAGTTTTCTATAATCGAGTTTTAATATTCACTACGATTTTCACTTAATTTGGATTGCTTCCTATGTGTTGTATTTGAATGTATAATAAATACAATTACTTATCCTGTGTTGGCGAGCACTGCTCACTTCTCTAACAGCGCCAGTATTTTGAATCTACCTTTTCGTTGCATATTAAGGTCAAACATTCATCCATTATAATCACTGTTTACCTTATGAACTTCTACAAATATCTAGGCATAATTGTGCTGAACCAGAGATAAGTCATCTGTCTTTCTATCGATCTGTCTGGTGCTTAAACAATCATGTCACTCTGTGGTTTGGTTCCTACTTAAGCTGAAGGGTATGAGGAGTGTGTATAGTAACGACAATATCTCTAATTGTATTCTCCCATTCATACGTCACAGTGTGTATGTGTGCGTGCGTATGTATGTATGTGTGCGTGCGTGTGTATATGTGAGTCGCGCGTGTATGTTTATGTATATGTATGTGTTTATACGTGCGTGTGCATGTATGTGTGGGTGTGTTGTGTTATTCAAAATCGAATGTCGTCAGTGATTATGGTGTCCAGTAGGTGATACAAGAGCATACTTTCTTTCCGTCTGGTCAATAACATCCAGTGAATGAAAGGAAGCGAAAATTAAAACTGGCTATTGAAATAAACACTCGTCAAATGATTAATTACAGAAATGTTATCGGAAACTCTAGCTTAACATTGCTGTCATAAATGTTGCGTAGTTGTCACAATGCTGGTGTCAATAGAAAAGAGCTTCCTTAATTTCAATAGAAACTGTGTAAGTCTACGTATCTAGGCAACAAGATCTATTACCCAGCAAGAGGTTTATGATTTCAGTTATCGTACAAAGCCACAATTTATGAGCAAAATCCAACGTTGCCGAAGAATTTGGACCACGGCACAAAGCAATGTGTGCCTGTGAGCGCGCGCGTGTCTTTGTTGTGTGTTAAATTCTGCCTATAAGTGCTAATGCATTTTCCTTTACATTAATTTTTCTTAAGATTTCAATATTACTTTTATGGATGTTTCCCACAACTAAAAACTTTCAGACAATGACAGTCGTTGAATTCAATTCCAGAAGCAACAATTGATTCATTGGATGATTCTGCTGATGTGTCACAATTCACTTCCTCTGAAGGATGATACTCTAAAGACCTCATTGCAAAAGTTATATGCATGTTTGCCAGTTAGCAATTAAAGACACAATGATCTGAGATGCTAGTTTGCAGTGGGAGTGCCAGCCAGAAATAAAAAATCGTCTGATCTGAAAAGTTATGTACCCATGCGTGTCAAAGGTCAATGGATGAGACTCAAGGACACTCAGTAACACGACAAAGGGTCTTTCTCACGTGTTTATAACACTTCTGATGAATTAATACTGAATTCCATAGTTACAATAAGGATAACATCCTTTGAAATAGTCTAGCTACTAGAGTGTTCGCTTTATTGATTCTTTTGCTGTTTAAAATTCAGTTATCTATCATTTCATCGGGACTCTGGGGAGAAAGGAAATCGCGGCACAGATTAAATATCTGCCATCGACGCTAATTAAAATTATGCTGACATTGGTGAAGTGCTGACGTTTGGGATGTATTACCTCTGCTTGAAGTGCCCCATCAGTTGCTAGCCTGAAGGCTAACAAGAGAACGAAAACCTGCTTATGAAAGATCAGAAGAAGAAAAATCAAACAAAGGAGAGGGATGTCATCAAAGAGCTACCAGGGCAACACATGTCCGGCAATTGGATGAAAAGGTCATTGTGTCAGAGGCTATGTCAGACGAGCCAAATAGAAATAAATCACCTTCTAGCAAACATGATCCGGTTGGCTAACAGTCTTAGAAAGAGAACTAAAACATCAGATATTGTCGCAAGTCAGTACGTGTTAGTAGGGATATCAGGCAAAGGTTAAGAATCGGGGATAATGACGACATAAGTTTTCCTCTGACGCGTCAAAACGCGTCAGAGTGAAGATTGTGTAATTAGAAAAAATAATTAATAGAACTTAGTGACAGGGTATACAATGTCAACCGTATATAGTAAACAATTTATAGAAATTAATTGCTAGTCACGTGAGGATGGGCAGGAAGGAAATTTAAGCCCAATAATTCTCACCTGCTGAGGGAACATAATGAGAGGAACCTCACAAGTTCAATGATGGAGGAAATAACGTCAGTTTCCCCCCAAAAATCAAAGTGTATAGGAAATTAATTCTACTTTTATTTTCTCTGTATACGTTTTAAAATCTGTTTAGAGAGTTATATTAGGCTAAAAATATGTTAAATGCCCGTCTTTTTACATACGCTTCTATACTTGCAAGATGTTCAATGTAGAA
This sequence comes from Sinotaia quadrata, assembly GCA_028829895.1. Classification (NCBI taxonomy): domain Eukaryota; kingdom Metazoa; phylum Mollusca; class Gastropoda; order Architaenioglossa; family Viviparidae; genus Sinotaia; species Sinotaia quadrata. The sequence continues at coordinate 36,137,772 of CM054183.1, read as the reverse complement.
CTCGAGTTTATGTATTTTGTCGTGGAAACTAATCGCCGATACGCATCTCAACACGGTCACGAATTTAGTTTATTTATCCAGCTAAATCATGATTTTAAGGATTGCTTTGTTCTAGCTGGCTTGTGACGTCACGGATGAACGAAAGTGTGTCTGGAGCACAGGCACTATAACAGTGGATCAGTTGATTGAGGTGTGATTGGATCAGTTGATTGACGTGTGACTGGATCAGTTGAGATGTGATTGGATCAGTTGATTGAGGTGTGATTGGATCAGTTGACTGAGGTGTGATTGGATGGTTGATTGAGGTGTGACTGGACCAGTTGATTGGAGCGTGATGCTTTTTTTCAGTGTGCAGCAAGGTGACGTCAGTCCCAAACACGAACAGGGAATGTCACTCTTCCAAAACGACGTACATGAGCACTTCAGTTGAGCAGATTTTGATAAACTGTTAAGACATTTTGACTTTATTCCTGTAGTCGCTTGATTCTGTACTGGATTGATACCCTTTAATAATGTTTATTTTATGCGCGATATTTGTTTGTATTTATTAAATTTTCTCTGTAATTTACCTTTGTTTAAATAGAAACTTTGTAAGTGAGAAGAGGGCTAACTGGATGATGACTATCGAGATGAATGTTAATTTACTAACGAAATAGTTTTAAAGTAAAATTACTTTATCCAACCCACAGAGGCAGCTTGCACTGATTTTTGTATTTATCAAAGTCTTAGTTATTAGCCCGAACTGATAATTGTAGCAGGCAACCTGTTGATAACAGAGACCGGGCCATGTGCTGCGCTGTTGTGTTTATTAAATAATACTCTAATCCTTTTCTCTAAATTATTTTGATTGAAAATGACAATGAGCAGAGGTACTTCCACACCCAAACAAATTTATATCGTAGCAGTTTGGGGTACATATAATAGTGGGACTAGTATTGCGAACTTCGAAGTTAACATCAGTAAAACAGAAAGTAGGAATCATCTCAGAGCTCAAAATATCCCATCTAAAAACGTTGACGCAGCAGATAATATGTCCTTACGAAAAAGTGGAAAAGACATTTGAGGTGTTTGCTGTGAGAGACTTTATAATATCTTGCAGGATACACTGACTTGACAGAATACACTGACTTGACAGGATGACATTACTGCTACTCAAAGCATTGCGAAGTGAACTTGAAGTTTATCGAAATAAATTGCCAGGAAACCTCAGACCTGCTTTACTGCTGAACATATACTACTGTGTGCTCTACGTCTTCCATAAAACTTTGGATCTCACACAGAATCTTGGCAGATTTAAAGAGCAAAGTACGCAACTAGATAACCGACATATCATAAATCGCGAAACGAATCAATACTACTAAAAGTCATACTCCTACTTCATACCTGCTACTATTACTACTTCTTCTGCTACTATTATCACTACTTCTTCTGTTACTACTATTACTACTACTCCCATCAGTAACAGTAGTAGTATAACTGATCGTAGCAGTATTTAGGAGATAGTCTGGTTACCCCAAACCTATTCTCATTATTGCTATATTTTTCTTAAATATAATATCAGGTACTGAGATATAACCATGGCATAATTAATACACATAAACGATTTAGTTTCCTGTGAGATTTACCTTCATGCAATGAATCATTAAAACATATCACTTTTATGGAGGAATCAAAACAACTGGCCTATTTAAGACTTAATGACGTTTCAAAATCAACACTTCCTTAACAAGAGAGGTTTCAGGAAGCTGGTAAAATGGTGAGAAGCATTAGGACATTTTTGGGGTGGCAAAATAAGGAGGTAAGTTAGCCGAATAAATGAACGTCAGGTAAGAATTTATTCAATGAATAATTGACTTAATCTCAAAATAATTAATGACTGACAAAATTCTCTTAGACTTAACGCGACTAAATTTCAAAATAGGTATTTTTAGAACCAGCATTCCTGTCCACTGAATGAAAGCCAAATGACGGTGCTATCGAATTACTTGCCCTCCTTAGTAACAGACTGGGGAAAATAATGGTTATCAATATCCGCTGCTTATCTCGAATAAAATTATCGATGAAACATTTTTTCTGCGCGATTCCTTTCGTATTATTTCCACATTGCTTGACTTTGTGACCTTGTGACTGAAAAACACCGTAAATAGCCTATATATATATATATATATCAATCTATCTATCTATCTATCTATCTATCTATCTATCTATCTATCTATCTATCTATCTATCTATCTATCTATCTAATTCAACACACAGAGCACAGTACTAACTGTACAAAGACAATAGTCTCTGACCATAGTTCATCACATAAAGTACAGTATAAACACGCAAAGATCAATAGACCCTGGCCATAATTCAACACACAAAGCACAATGCTCAGCGCAAACAATCAATAATATAATCACAGCCTATATTTCAGCGCACAAAATACGGCACTCTCTACACAATAGTCTCTGCTCATAGTTCAGTACACAGTGTTCTTTCATGAAATGCTTATGACCAGTAAATTGATTTACTTCGTCTGCCTCTTGTGCGTGCGAACTACCGCACTGAAATCACACACTGTGTCCATTTCGACACGAATTGTGCCAGAACGTACTATATCTATATCAACACTTTTATTACTCATACTTTCACACTCAGAAATCAAACTTTCGTGCTCATTGTTTCTACCTCAGTACTCTCTGTGTTTTCATCAGCACTCATTGCCATAATTTCTATAATCACTTCACCTACCTCAGTACACGCCATATCTATACTTTGTCACTGAACTTTTTTTCATCTTTCTACTTCAACACTCACTGTGCATTTTTAATACTCACTGTGTCTACTTCAGTACTCACAACAACTATTTTAGAATTGACGGTGTGTTTCAATGCTCAGTGTATCATACCAAATCTTCATTGTGTCTATTGTAGTATTTACTCTACCTACTTCAGTAATCACAGTAACTACCGCTACTTCAAAACCTATTGTGTCCAGATCAATGCTCACAAGGCCTCAATCACCACTCATTGTATCGAAGTCAATAATCACCAGGACTCGACCACTGTCATTTTGTCCAAGTCAATCACCAGGCCTCGATTACTGCTCATTTTGTCAAAGACAGCAACCACCAGGTCCTGATCTCTACTCATTTTGTCATAGTCAGTAATCACCAGTCCCTGATCTCTACTCATTTTGAACAAGTCAGTAATCACCAGGCACTGATCTCTACTCATTTTGACCATGCTAGTAATCACCAGGCCTCGATCACCACTCTTTGTGTCCAAGCCAATAACCACTAAACCCCAATCACTGCTATTTTGTCCAAGTCAATAATCACCAGGCCTCTATTTGCACCCACTGAACCCAAGTTACGACTCCCTATGCCTCGAATAGTTTTCTGCACTTCCATCATTACTCGTGAAATCTCACACGCCTAAAGTGTGACGTGCACATGTAGTGCTACTAGTGCCAATCTCTTCATTATTGAACTACGATTTCTTTTTCTTGAAAAAAATGTCTCTCATCTAGCACTGCTATAGTTTCATCTCCTTTGGTCGGAAGTACTGATGAATAAAGTAGTAGTAATAGCCTAGCAGTAGTAGTAGCAGTAGTAGTAATATTAATGATGATGATGAAGGTAGTCATAACAATGAAGATTATATTGAGTTCATGGATCATTCGTATTATGTGATTGTATGGGAAGATAAATTATTAGTAGTAAAAATTAAAAACGAGGCTTCCAATTGCTTTCATGTCTGTGTGCTTTGCATTATTTCGTTAAACCTCCAGCGTTCATTCGCGTCAGTTTACTCTGATGGAGAGTTTGATTATTTCATTACATTTCGAGTTTCTGTACTTTGTTTGAGCACGAACCTCATTCGCATCTATTTACTCTGCACATTATTTGTTTTATTTTAAAATTTAAATAAATATCAATTTCTCTTTGACAGCTTGTTTTATCCCCATGGTTTCCTCGCAAAGGTGCATTTTATTTGCAGGCATTCAAGCACACAATATTAAAAATGATGTCTTGTCACACCTCTCTGGGCACCGTTTGCTTGTTATGGTTATTATTTATTAATATATAGCACATAACTAATTACAAGTGATCGACAATCATAATTTATAGTTATTAATAATTAGCTCACAAGACCATGTCTCTCACCTGGCGGATCATAAGTGTCATAATACACAATAATAAGATCGACGCTTTTACTGCCGCATAATGTTTTTGCAGATGGAAAATTCCTACTAAAGGTGTAATAGAAATCCTTCTTTTATTTATATTTCACAACTACCACCCCCCGCTATTACTCCAACATAAGGTTTTAATATATGTGCAAGAGGGTTAATACATTTAACAATAAATTTATTAAATCAACAACCAAATATACAATATATCGAAAATAATCAAAAGAACTTAAACAAACACAGCAATTCACAACAATGTCTGAATAAACATTAGACACTAATTCAGTTTATCCTAGCAGAGATATCAGCAGTCAAATTAACATATATTAATAATCACGTTCATACATATAATTCATCATAGAATTTAGAATGGAGTTTTAGAGAGTTAATTGCAACTGTCGCTAGCGGGTGGTCACAATCGTGCGGTTTGCAGCAAGTCACATTTTTTCTTATTAGAAGATGCGTCAAATGTACCCCTTGTAGGCACACGATACAGCTCTTCCCGAATCTTCGATACACTCATGAACACACTGTGGAGAATTGTCCAGACCTTATATGTGCTAACAAAGCACATCATGAGGAATGCTTCAGAATCTTCGTGTGCACTACCCAAGCACACCACGAGAAATGTTAAAAAAATCTTCATGAATTCTCGAGACCAAACTCATGCCTCAATTTCCGTCATATTTTCTCTCAAGCGGAATTCACAAGAATCAAACTACAGTTCCATGACAATGCTGGATACACACTGTGATAGACTAAATTTGCCTCTCCCTATCTTTAAATTTAGATTGTTATATAAATTGCTAATTGTGTGTTAGTTTTGAAAGTATCTGAGTTGAAGTAAACAGCTCGAGGCATGAATATTCTAGATTGCTGATGTAATGCAAACTGAGTAGGTACTTTTCTATTATCCAATGGTCATGATTTACAAGAACAAGACTCGCCAATGGGCTGAGATTAAAGAATTCACTTTCTGTAGAAAATTCTACTCTGTGATCACTTTGAATATGGATGGGAAAAGAGAAGTCTGGCTTTGAAAGGCAGTCATTAGGTTGATGGTGAGTTAAACTGACTGGTTGAAAGAGAATGGACTTAGAAGCACTTCCTGCACTTTTACTCTTGGTATGTTATACTTGTGTTTTGTGAAGACGTATTAGGTGAGTTGACTTTTATTTCTTCAAATGTTGAACTAAGTTGACACTTGTAGTGTGCTAATACTTGACATTGTTTGAGTTGCTGTATTTATTTTATCATGTGTGTGTATCAGGCTAATAAATACTGTTGCAGGGAACTAAGTTGAGAAAGGAGTGTAAGAATGAATGGAATTATATTATGATAAACGGGAAACTTAGGTTTGCTTCTTAATTATATTTTGCAGTGAACAAGTAACTTTTTCACTTGCACTTTCAATTATCCATCACGTGTTCACAGGTCATAAATCTGTACAACCGGCAAGACACGGGAACGTCTATTGTGATGTGTAAGCATCAAGGGTACGCTATACACTGTGATGTATTTGCTGGATGCGTCAGAAGAATTCTAGTACATTGAAATGTCCAGAATTACTGTAATCATGTTCTGCTTGAAAGAACTGACATGGTGAGGAGAGAGTTCAAGTTCATTGAGAATATAACAGAGCATCAGTGTTTTCATGCGTGTTGCATGAGACACGTTGACACGGACATTGTGATATTGTTGTAAAAGCTAGTGAAGTATGTTGAAGCAAGGCTTAATCCAGGTATTATAAAACAAAACTTTAAATTACCTACCTCTAATAACTCCATTTATGTTCTCTGATAGGACAAACCTGCAATCTCTATTGACTCAATTGTTGATATATGTAGAAAGAGAGTGAGAGAGAGAGAGAGAGAGAGAGAGAGAGAGAGAGAGAGAGAGAGAGAGAGAGAGAGAGAGAGACTGTGTAAACGAAAAATTATCCGAACATTAGTTCGTAGAATACTGATGTCAAGTAATCTGTTTCATTGTGATTGGCATATGTATATTTGATTTCTAATTTTATAAATTTAATGTTAAGTTTATTGACCTTACGCATATTGATAATCTTATGTTGGAGAAGAAAGTGGGTGGATGGGGATTCACTAACTGTAGATTAAAAGTCAGATTTATCTTCTCCTTTAGTAAATTTTTTTCCACTCACGGAAACGTTATGCGACTGTAAATGTTGTTTTATGTTGTGGAACAGAGAAAATGTTTACAGCGCCAAATATCCGCCAAGTAAGAGATGAATTATGTCAGTTGTAGGATCTTAATAAAATAAATTAATATTCTCATCACTTGCAATTAGTTATGAAAAATTAAATAATAATAATAATCATTTTCATTAAGTAAGTGGCGTGCCCGTCTCTCTCTCTCTCTCTCTCTCTCTCTCTCTCTCACACACACACACACACACACACTAATGTGATCCGGTAGAGTACAGTGGTCACTGCAGTCTGAAGCGGATGCAAGGTTACATAGCATCAAAAGGCACGCTCCTTTCCGCAAAAGTCAAATTAAAGGTAGCGCTAAATTTCAGGCCTATTTCATCTCTAATCTCCTTCCTCTCTTTAAGGCATTTTCAACTTACAAATATTCATTAGCCTGATACACACGCAGCATAAGAAATATAGCAAGAATCAAAATTCACAGGTGTAATGTACAACATAATCAAATTAGTGAACATAGAATTAATATTTCACTTACATAAATCATTCTCTATTTTAAATCGTAGATCAATAGCAAATGTACAAAATATTCTAAGTCCTTTCTGTATCAGTTAACTTACCATAAGCTAACGATCGCCTTTTGTGACCGGACTTGAGTTATGTCAAAATCAAAGTGATTAGAATATAGAACTTTCTTCAACAAAATAACTTTCGATCTATCTCCAATGAATGAGATTGTTATAAACAAGTGTGAAACTATTAGTCAGAAAATCTACTCGTCCACTTGGAACTGGTTTTGATTACATTTGCAAGTTCAAGCATGTTCTTTACCTTAGTTGTTATGTTAACTCTGTTTCTTGCAAAAATGTCACCATGTGAGGTATTCAAAAGTCATGTCACGTTGACATTTAAGAAAAATATTTAATAATTAAGTTTAAATATAGAGGCAAGCAAATTTACTCTGCCATAGTGTGTCTATGCAAACTAGACCTTTCACATTTTCTTTCCTTTTACTTATTTCCAGAAAAATGCAAATATAAAACATATATATTTCGTTAATCCTCGTTCACACACAAGACCCCGCCCCTTCTTCCCACCGGACACATAATAATTTTCATGTTTCACCATTTTTTTAATCTTCGCTGAAGAATGTACCACTAATGTAGACACAAAGACAATCAGAAACATTAGCTGGAATATACTTAAGTGTCACTGATGTAGACACAAAGACAATCGGAAACATTAGCTGGAATATACTTAAGTGTCACTGATGCAGACGCAAAGAGATTCGGAAAAGTGTAACTGGAATATATTTAATGGCCACTGATATAGATGCAGTTAGGAAATGTTATCTAACTCTTTGACTTGCACAGCGCATAACTCAGGCTGACGATGATAGTTTCAATATTGGAAGATGGAAGTGACTTACTCACCCAACGTCAAATAAAAGACTACGAGATTTGATGAAGAGACAGTGCTTGTACGTACTCCAAAGAGCGATAACTCAGAATTTCTAAACTGTTCTTTCTCTTGGATTACTTGCCGCTGGCGATAATCGGCAGTAATAATGTTTACTCGTTATCATGTAATAAAGACAACTACAAAGTTATTTTGAAAAAGTTAATGATGCATCTGATTGGATTTGTGCAACATTTATTACGATCAATATCTTTTTTCTCCCCAAATTCCACTTTTATCACCAACATAAGAGGAAAAATTGAGGTCGTTATCATGCAGGTATCAACATTAACGCCATCAGGCAAGAAACCTAACAGGTCTCTGTAAAAAGATCTCAGTCAAAAGTTCATTCTTTAAGTGCATAATTATAACTTTCAGGGAAAGCAAATGCCTTCACTCTAATTCCAATTAGCACGACATTCGAAACTCCACTGATATCACTATGAAATCTTCCTATTAATACTTTCAGGGAAATTCACTTGCATGTGAAGGGACAGTTTCTTTGATTCGCAATGTCGCAAAACTGTATATCTCAGGTTTCCTTTAATGTATTCCGCCGGGCAAAAAGAAGAAATAAATAAATAAAAGATAAATAAATTTTAGAAAGAATTACGATAGTGCACTTAACGTCCTGGCTTAACACATTGCCTGCATTAAAGTAATGAAGAGCCGGTCAGAGTTTGATTGCTTGCCCTTAGCAGATTGACGAGTTCCTAACAGCAGTCCCGTATTTCATTTGTTCCCGCAGGTGTGATTACAGTACTGTAAATTATTGAAAGGGTTAATGACTCGCAGTCGCCTAAATCGTCGCCAAAACCTCAAGGATGTGTTAGACCGGCCTTCCATGCATTCGCAACGAATCGCTGTAAGCACTGGAGACAAAAAAAAAAAAAAAGGACCGGAAGTCCCAGATCCATTACAATGAGTGGAAGAAGAACCTTGTGTGTTAGTTTAGATAGATAGATAGAAGGACAGTCAGAGAGACAGGCAGATAGATAGATACATAGACAGATAGACAGGCAGATAGATAAATAGATAGACAGACAGGTAGGTAGATAGATAGATAGATAGATAGATAGATAGATAGATATGGATAAATGAGTTGATGGGTGGATGAACGTATGGCTTGACGATTGAGAGACCAGCACTAATGGTTTGACACATAAGGCATACATCATCCGGACCAGAAGTGTGTAATACTTGGAGTGATATGTAACCATGTGATTAATTCTACTCTGAATAGCATTTCGCCTTAGTACACCTACTATTGCCGGTGCAAGTATATTCACTATAGTACGTGATGATACAATACACTAATAATAAACTCAAGACTGATATTATTAATTAACAAGACGTTTAATAAAGTAACACTAACAAGACAATCTTGAATCCCACACAATTATATTTTTTAAGTAATAATGTTTTAGCATGCATCTATTACTTACTAGTCCCATTAGCTATCAGTCTGTTTTCCTTTTTTTAATTGTCTACATTTTACTGTTGATTTGTACTATAGGAGTCAAGAAACCTAATATTAGGATTTTCACATGGCTGACCCTTTCTAATTCACACACGTGTTTGCTCCACGAACAGTTTCTCTTTGTACCGAGCTGAAGTTCTGTCTGGCTCATCAGAGTAAGACAGCCCTTCTCACACCAGTGGATAATCAACCCACCTACCAGAACTGAAATCAATTTCGGATGTTTCCTTGGACCCTGAAACTTGAAGCTCAAAACTTGAAACTTGAGAAAGCGACCAGTACAATCAGGCATTGACCAACGTTTTTTGTAAGTTAAATGTTTCTTTTTTAAATTTATAATGAATCAGTTATAACATTAATCCCATATGACTGACACATATGCCCAGATTTACAAACGCATGAATACATTGCATCAGACGGTGGATGAAAGAGTGTGACCTACACGTCAGTTTACAAATTGGGAGTACGAGATGCACAGAAATATTATAAGAAGTATATATTAACTGTATCTCACACATTTGCAACAAAAGCACGATGCACAGAAATATTATAAGCAGTATATATTAACTGTATCTCACACATTTGCAACAAAAGCACGATGCACATAAATATTATAAGAAGTATATATTAACTGTATCTCACACATTTGCAACAAAAGCACGATGCACATAAATATTATAAGAAGTATATATTAACTGTATCTCACACATTTGCAACAAAAGCACGATGCACAGAAATATTATAAGAAGTATATATTAACTGTATCACACACATTTGCAACAAAAGCACGATGCACAGAAATATTATAAGCAGTATATATTAACTGTATCTCACACATTTGCAACAAAAGCACGATGCACAGAAATATTATAAGAAGTATATATTAACTGTATCACACACATTTGCAACAAAAGCACGATGCACAGAAATATTATAAGCAGTATATATTAACTGTATCTCACACATTTGCAACAAAAGCACGATGCACAGAAATATTATAAGCAGTATATATTAACTGTATCTCACACATTTGCAACAAAAGCACGATGCACAGAAATATTATAAGCAGTATATATTAACTGTATCTCACACATTTGCAACAAAAGCACGATGCACAGAAATATTATAAGCAGTATATATTAACTGTATCACACACATTTGCAACAAAAGCACGAGGCATAGACATCAATATATTAAAAGTATCAGGCACAAGCATAATTAGTAACTCGCTTACATGTATAGTTGAGAATTACTTTAGTATAATCGTTTTTAAAATTCTAGTTATAGAGATAGATGGTCTGAATTTTTCGAGATCTATCTGATACACAAAACTGATAATATTCAATACTGACAACTGCTTGTTTATTGGATTACACACCATCACGCGTTATTTATAATGAAATATACCTTCAAACGAAAGATTGTCTCAGCCTTCAATTAAAATAATACAACAGTCTTTTTGAAAAAAAAATATATTGAAGTGAAACAATTTAGCATTAATTTTTCGAACGAAAATTTGCCAGCATACTTAATAAGGTTCATATCAAAGGATAATTATTATAATAATGCAAATGAAAGGACAACCCTGCTCCAAATGAAAAATTAATTGAATCTTTGAAAGATAAAAATTCAGAGGTCAAATGAAAGGACAGCCGGTAAAATAATCCAGTCATCAAATAAAGGAGCGATTCAGTCTTTCAAGAGAAAGAACAATTCAGCCTTTCAAGAGAAAGAACAATTCAGCCTTCCAAGAGAAAGAACAATTCAGCCTTCCAAGAGAAAGAACAATTCAGCCTTTCAAGAGAAAGAACAATTCAGCCTTCCAAGAGAAAGAACAATTCAGCCTTTCAAGAGATAGAAACATTCTGCCTTCAAACGTAAGAATAGTCCAATCTTCACGAGAAAGAACGGTTCGTCGTATGACTGTAAGAACAGTCATCTTTCATAGAGAAAAAATAATTTAACCTTCTAGAAAAGAATAATTCAACTTTCAAATGTACAAAAGAGTCAAGCCTTCAAGAGAAAAAACAATTCAGTCGTCAAGAGAAATAACAATTCATCTTTCAAAAAAAAACAAAAAACAATTCAGTATTCAAGAGAAAGGACAGTTCAGCCTTCAAATGTAAGAATACCCCAGCTTCAAGAAAAAGAACAGTTCAACCTTTATATGTATAAACAGCCCAGCCTTCAAGAGAAAGAACAATTCAGACTTCACATCTAAGAATAGTTTAACATACTGCTCGGCCTTGAAGAGAAAGAACGGAGCAGCCTTCAAATCTAATAACAGTCAGACTGCTTGGTCTTCAAGAGAATGAACAGGGCAGCCTTCAAATGTAAGAGCAAGTCATACTTCTAATAAAAAAAACCAAAAAAAAACCAGTTGAACAGATTGCTTGGTCTTGAAGAGAAAGAACGGGGCAGCCTTCAAATAAAAAAACAAATGCTGTAAACATTAAGCGCACGAACTAGAGTGCCGTGTTGCCTGTTGAAGCTTGCAAATTATAAGACGGTTTTTGTCTCCAAACCACTTTTATCCTTTCAAACCCTCAAACCTTCCAGGAAAATCCACATCTGTTAATGTTACACGAATGTACTCTGAAAATCATTGAATCGCTCCGAGTTCTCTGAGCCCCATCCAATCACCACGCCTACCCCACTTCTCCGCACACGGACAGACAGACAGACGGACGGATATACATACAAACAAACACGGAATAATAATTACCGGAAACTCCATCTATTACTATTCATTTCCCTCAAGAACTGACTCTTTATTGTATTCTTATTTAAGGTCATTCTGCCAGGACAGTCCACTGCAATCTCTAAAAAAAAAAAATCACCAAAATACTTGGCTGCTAAGTTTTCAAACATTTCTTTCATACAATAGTCAGCTCACACTGAGAAGAGATTGGCCCACCCTACATCAGAAAAAAACAAATGGAAAATAAATTAATAAAACAAAAAAACGTATGGATATGTCTTAACGCACAAGACGATATTATCGCATAAACGCAGTCCCAGGTAGAATATGGAATGCTGTCTCGCAATAGAAAGGATTTGTTTGACTGTTATGCCCATTGTGTTTTCACGACTTTATTCGATTTTCAAGTGCTCGCCATAAAACACTGTGTTTTTCTCGAGTTTGTTGCTCGCCATCAAACACTGTGTTTTTCTCGAGTTTGTTGCTCGCCATCAAACACTGTGTTTTTCTCGAGTTTGTTGCTCGCCATCAAACACTGTGTTTTTCTCGAGTTTGTTGCTCGCCATCAAACACTGTGTTTTTCTCGAGTTTGTTGCTCGCCATAAAACACTGTGTTTTTCTCGAGTTTGTTGCTCGCCATCAAACACTGTGTTTTTCTCGAGTTTGTTGCTCGCCATCAAACACTGTGTTTTTCTCGAGTTTGTTGCTCGCCATAAAACACTGTGTTTTTCTCGAGTTTGTTGCTCGCCATAAAACACTGTGTTTTTCTCGAGTTTGTTGCTCGCCATAAAACACTGTGTTTTTCTCGAGTTTATTGCTCGCCATAAAACACTGTGTTTTTCTCGAGTTTGTTGCTCGCCATAAAACACTGTGTTTTTCTCGAGTTTGTTGCTCGCCATAAAACACTGTGTTTTTCTCGAGTTTGTTGCTCGCCATAAAACACTGTGTTTTTCTCGAGTTTGTTGCTCGCCATAAAACACTGTGTTTTTCTCGAGTTTGTTGCTCGCCATAAAACACTGTGTTTTTCTCGAGTTTATTGCTCGCCATAAAACACTGTGTTTTTCTCGAGTTTGTTGCTCGCCATAAAACACTGTGTTTTTCTCGAGTTTGTTGCTCGCCATAAAACACTGTGTTTTTCTCGAGTTTGTTGCTCGCCATAAAACACTGTGTTTTTCTCGAGTTTATTGCTCGCCATAAAACACTGTGTTTTTCTCGAGTTTATTGCTCGCCATAAAACACTGTGTTTTTCTCGAGTTTATTGCTCGCCATAAAACACTGTGTTTTTCTCGAGTTTGTTGCTCGCCATAAAACACTGTGTTTTTCTCGAGTTTATTGCTCGCCATCAAAAGCAGTGGCATATCTCATCAAATCTAATACATATGCGACGTCACTTTTTTTTTTAATTAATAAGCAACTATTCACACGCATAGACAAACACATCTTCACCCACACAAGAACATCTACTAAGTACGTACATGACACACGCTAATACTTAAAGTTACATCACGCAATGGGATGGATCATGTGATTTCACTGGGCACATTATTGGATCGTCAGACATTCGTAACCACAAGCCGTTATTGTCTGAGTAAGCACTGAAAACAAAGAAGAAAAAAATAATGACGGAAATTTGAATAGACAGACTAAATCTCGTTTATTTCTCACGTAGGAAAAGGCGGAGGCAGAATTTTAAGGTGCATATGTGCTCACATCCCCACTAATCTCGGGCACAGTCACGTGACCTAACGACATTCGTCTTTTCACCACGGGTGAACTGGCGAGCGCTAATAGGTCACATGACCTATCTAATTCCAGTGAAATCCCACAATAAACACTTCTGAGCATTCCAGAGAGGATAGCCATATAATTAGACCGGTGCCGTTAATTATTATTTTATTGATGATGGCAATGGAGTCTGTGTGGTGTGTGTGCGTGCATGTATGTGGTTTTTTTGTGCATATGTGTGTGCGTTTTTTGTTTTGTACACGTGTGTGTGTGTGTGTGCGTGTCTGTGTATGTGTGTTTGTGTGTGTGTGTGTGTGTGTGTGTGTGTGTGTGTGTGTGTGTGTGTGTGTGTGTGTGTGTGTGTGTGTGTGTGTGTGTGTGTGTGTGTGTGTGTGTGCAGTGGAGGAGAGAACTGCAAACTACAAGTACAGCTGACGCACTTTTTCGGTCAGTTTTCTGCAAGCACTACAGTTTTGTATGCTGTGTAGAAAAACAACACCACAAGGAGCAGAAAGTCCTACCAGATTAACCAGAAACAATAAACAAAATACTCTTTCGTTTTGTTTTTCATCGTCATTGTTAAACAGACAAAATAACACTTTGCATAGTAAAATTCACAAGATCCGAATAAGATAATATTTATTTTTTAAAGTGCACATAAATAATGCGGAGATTTTCCATCATAAACACACTGTGATAATATGATACTGCAAATTATGTAATTATTGTTATTAATTATTTTCTAAGTAATTTAAATTTCGTTCTTAATGAGATATATTTTTCCTCTATTTTACAAATGCAGACAAAGCTGTGTTGTGATTCCAATATGTCGGAAGCAAATATGTCGAATGGACAGTCCTGCTAGAGCTTGTGAATGCAGGTGAGAGAGAGCAATAGTTGGTCGACAAAAGGGATGGAATCCACAAGGTTGTGCCTCTGTCTACACTAGAGAGAATTATATCCCTAGACAAGACAATTGGACTGTGTACTTTGTAATCCTGCAAGTGGTGGCACTGAATGGGACAAATCTGTGTGATTGTTTTTAAAGGTTTGGGGGCCAGATTTCTGGAACTTAGATTCCACATTCAAGGGCTGAGTACAACGACGTCTGTCGCTACAAGAGAGGACCCAACTCGATGCATCGAGTACAAACTCTAAAAGGGGAAAGTTTCAACGTACATCCTCTTGATAAATTGTGTCTATGATGATTTCCTTTTCCATATTCCATTTGTACTAAACTCTTGCATTAGTATCATATATATATATATATATATATTTTAATTCCATTTGTTTTAATCTTTTGTATCTGTATCATCATTTTTCGAATTAGCAAGCCCGAACAAGGGACTTTAGAAATATATATTGAACAGTGAAAAACAATGATTTTCTTTACAATAAGATATATGCCAAACATTCACTATAATTTGATTGAAACAATTTAAACATTAAAATTATTTAATTATTACCGCGATGTATTGCTAATTGTGTATTTCATATATTTGTACATGCATGAAATTGCGTTTGTAATTACTTTAAAAAAATCCATTTCTATATAATAAATTTGAATTTGTTATTTTATTTTCTTAAAATAAATTATTTTATTATTGTTAACAATAGCCCTTTTTAAAAGTCAAGGAAAGATGGTGTGTTTATTGGCGAGATGGGAGAATGCATATTTATCTGTAACATAGTACATCTAATATACCTTCAGTAAGTGTCCCGCCAAGGAACGAGAACTCTGAAGGCCTCGACAGTGTGGGCAATAGTGTAGCTGTTAGCACGTAAGCTGACATAGGTGGTTCGACTCCCATAATACTCAGTGCAGGAAACGTTATTGTTCGTTCAAGTGGCACCGAGGCTTTTGAGAGGTTTCTCGTCCGAAGTTATAAAGTCCTTTATGGGTGGGATTATAGAGATTAATAAGGCGAATTATTAATCTCTTAATCCCGCTCAGCGCACACAGTAAGAAATCAGTATTATAAGTGAAATAAACGTGTTAACTACAACAATCCTCCAAACTATTTCATATTTATAGAGATAGTTTGTTAGAATTAAACAAACACTTTCAGTTTGAGCAGTATTAAGAAGCAACAATAAACAAAATAAATACAAGCAGTTTTTCTTTCAGATAATAGACTCAAACATCAAAATTGCTGAGGCCAGTCTTATAATATGCATGCTGCATTATGCACTGACACATCAACATTACTGAGGCCAGTCTTATATTATGCATGCTGCATTATGCACTGACACATCAACATTACTGAGGCCAGTCTTATATTATGCATGCTGCATTATGCACTGACACATCAACATTGCTGAGGCCAGTCTTATATTATGCATCTGTCACATCATAGCTGAAGCAGAGAATTGATGACATCTAATCCATTGAATCCTGTTTCGTAACTAGCGCAGTAACCAGATACTCATTTGTAAATCTTTTGTGGAATTTACCTTGGATTCACCTTCAAGATTTAAGGAAACAGGAAACCGTTGAACAATACTCTGCATGGGGCTTAGGCTGCCTGCTGTCAATGTAAGCTTCTGGGTGTTGGTATCATGCTGCCATAGCAATGGCTTCATAACTTTAATGCTCTCAATTGTCCACTCAGCCCAGTGTGCAGAGGTCCAGTGCACAGCCAGCATGGGCAGAACGACCCTACTTAAGAGTAAGAAATATACGGCTAAGTTGATTGGATCTGATGGGGAAGCTGCTCGCTATAGTAGACTCTCAGTGTGAGTACGAAAGGCAGTCTAAGTTAAGATTTCTCAAACTCGCCTATTTAAGTTTTTTGACAACTTTTGCTCAAATGACCTGGTTGACACTTCGCATCCACCCCGAGCGTCCATCATCCGAGGGACAAGGTCCACTCTTACATACTCTATTGTTTTAGGTATACATGCAGCGGCTGGAGCCGGGACAAGTTAGAGTGAAGATTGCATTAGTGGTGTCATTGGAAACTCGAGACTAAGTTTATTTAAGATGTCAGAGATTGGAAGAAGTTGAAACCACTACTGTTATAGTGGTTTAAAGTAATAAAGTCAAAACTATTATTACTATTTAAATTATTATTATTACATATGAAGTTTTATTATGAATTAAGGCATCTTTACTTTTAATAACTTAATCAAATCGTAAGAAGGTGGGCGGCACGCAACAAAAATAACCAATTGTCAATAAATTTCCGAGTTATCACGGAATGTTAATTAATGTTGAGAAATAAATGTCTGAATTTTAAACTTACTTTTATCATCAACAATCACCATTATTATTATAAACAATGATACTATGCCTGAAGACTTCATTTTGTAGATTATATCAGTGGCACTTTTTAAAAAGGCTAGTCTCAGATTTTGATCATTAGAAAATAGTCTTAACTTTCATTGTTAGAAAACAGTCATAAGTTTTATTAGTAGAAAATAGATTTAACTTTCATTATTAGAAAATAGTCTTAACTTTCATCATTAGAAATTAGTCTTATCTTTCATGTTTCGAAAATATGTTTCTTTCTTCATTAGAAATTTGTCTTAACTTTCTTTCATCATTAGAAAATAGTCTTAACTTTCTTTCATCATTAGAAAAAAGTCTTAATTTTCTTTCATTAGAAAAAAGTCTTAACTTTTATCATTAAAAAATAGTCTCGTTCATTTGTTGTCTCTCTCTGTCTGTCTCTCTCACAAATATCCAATCAATACATTCTCCTGGATGAGTGTAGGAAATCTATGACCGAATATGTCCCAGAGGAAGATTATTTGGTCGCTCGAGGGGCTACAAGACATCCACCATAAATCAGGAAAGCATGCTAGTATGTTTTGAACTGGCTCGGCTTCGACTGCGCTTAATCCACTGACATACCAGGTTATTATTTTTTTTCTCTCTCCAATACTCTTCTTCACGCCAAGGATTCTGTATGTGCGTGCGTGCGTGCGTGACTGAGTATGTGTGTGTGTGTGTGTGTGTGTGCGTGCGTGCGTGCGTGTGGGTGTGTGCGTGTGTGTGTGCGTGTGTGTGTGTGCGTGTGTGTGTGCGTGTGTGCGTTCGTGTGTCTGTGTGTGTGTGTGTGTGTCTGTGTGTGTGTGTGTGTAGAGGGAAATGGCTAGGGGACAGCTCAATGTATCAGACAGCAGGAGCTACTTCAGACTGTCATATTCATAAGGACATCTGGGTGTTGTTTTTTCCACGTCGCGGTGGTTTCCTGTTGACATCATGTTCAGAAATACAATTATTTGTGTGTGTTCGTAAAAAATGAAGAAAAATATCTTCAGCAAAATTAAGGAATATATGGTTTTGCTAACGAGTTGATTAAAGTTAAAAAACGGTGAGGTTTGCGGCGAATGTATAAGTATACAACTCTTCTGATTACATTGTGAATCTGTCGTTATTTGCATCTATAACGAAGGACCAGTACTAAAAATAAAAAAAAACACAGAATAATCCTTTTAAATTAAATGCAGTATAAAATATATAAAGTGATTACACAGATATATATGATAGGGAGAAAGTTGGGTGGATAGACAGACAAACAGACAGACAGTTAGATATTTAGATAGTGTGACTCCAACACCACTTAATTAACGACTATGATTATTTTTAATTAATTAATCATAAATAACTAATTACAAGTGATGAGAATCTTAATTTATGTTATTAATATTTCTCCAGCAGATACCATTCCTCTCTCTCACTTGGCAGATATTTGGGCAATGTGAACATTTTCTCTCTTCCACAACACTAAGGACAACATTTACCGTCACCATATTTATATAGGTAGAAAACTTCTTACTAAATGAGAAAAAAAACGTTTTAATCTATATTTAGCCAGCTCCCATTCAGTCACTTTCTCTTCCAACATAAGGTTATCAATACGTATAAGAAGGTCAATAAATTTAACAATAAATTTATTAAATCAACAATCAAATATACATAAGACAAGTACAATGGAAAAAAGATTACCTGAAATCAATATTTCCACGAAAGCATGTTCTCATATTTTTTCTGTTTAAAACAGTCTTATATCTTAAATACAATTCAACAATAGTGTCAATACAAACCACAAGAGAATTATTATCAGAGAACAGAAATGGAGTTATTAGAGATAGCGATAATAGTTTTTACATAACCTAAAGCCCTGTTTTTGCATGCTTTTTCAACGTCACAAGACTATTGTCCACGTCAACATGTGTCTCTCTTGCACAGGTAAAAAAACAGTGATGTGCTATTACACTCTCGAAGCCAACTTGGATGCCCTCTTTCACTGTGTCAGTTCCTTCAAGCAAACAAGGATTTTAATGATTTCTAGTAACTTCACTGTACCAGAAATTGTGGATGTAATCAGCATACTTTGCCATGATGCATCAAAGAAGTGTAGTGTATCCTTTTACACTTACACACACTGTTTCCCACCTCTATCTTGGTTGGTCGTAGCAGTCTACAATCAGTTAATCAGGAGATTCAAATAACACGAGGATAGATGCTTACCCTGAAAAATACAATTGGAGCAAATCTTAGTTTATGGTTCATCACGTTATAACTCCATTCTTTCTTACATTCCAGCCTCGACTTACAATTTCCTGCAACGGTATTTTAACCCGATACACGCACACAGCATAATAAATACAGCTTATCAAAACAATGTCAAGTGTTAGCACACTACCTACAAGAGTCTTAGTTCAAACATTTTTAGAAATAATATTCTACTCACATAATACATCCCCACATAAAACACAAGTATAACACATCCCCACATAAAACACAAGTATCAATAGCAAAGTCCATTTTCTCCCAACCACTTAACTCACCATTAAACTAATGGCCGCCTTTCAAGACTGGAATTCTTTGCTATTTCAAATTCAAGTGAACAGACAATAGAATATTCTACAGCAGGTAATATCAGCCCATTGGCTGGTTGCATTCTCATAAAATCATAACCATTGGATAATAAGCCTACTCACCCAGTTGGGATAGTTTGCAGTACATCAGCAAAGCAGATTCTGAACTTGGATTGCTTATTTCCAAATTTGACACTTACAAACATACCCTCATAAGGAGTGCACAAGGTCGGGTTACTCTGACAATTTAACAATTCTACAATTAAATATTAAAATAGGAAGAGGTAAATTTACTCCGCCACAGATAGATAGATAGATAGATAGATAGATAGATAGATAGATAAATAGATAGATAGATAGATAGAAAGATGTATTTTAATATGTACACAGTATGTGATGACATCGAGAGAAGAGCATTGAAAAGAAGTGCAGGAATTTTGAGAATACAAATAATCTTATCAATTACTATATATTTTCTCTCTGATTTTC
This sequence comes from Sinotaia quadrata, assembly GCA_028829895.1. Taxonomy (NCBI): domain Eukaryota; kingdom Metazoa; phylum Mollusca; class Gastropoda; order Architaenioglossa; family Viviparidae; genus Sinotaia; species Sinotaia quadrata. The sequence goes on along the minus strand of CM054183.1, from coordinate 36,117,743 downwards.
ACATATGAACATTGCTCAGCCAGACATCGACCAGTCAGAGTGCAGTAAGTCTCACTTCCTGCTCAGTGCATCTGTCAAATACAAGAATAATGATATCTTGTGAAAAAATCTGATTTGTCCGCATGAAGTCGCCATGGATCAGATACGCCCACTCTTATGTAATGTTATTACACAGAAAGCGTTGTCCATCGCAACAACGGCATTTCGAAATGAGTCGATGCTCGATGGCTATGCAATTAATAAGAATTTATTGGCTTTGTGTGTGTGTGTGTGTGTGTGTGTGTGTGTGTGTGTAGTCTTGAAATATATGCTCGTTATAACGTATTGATTCTCACCTGACTGCCAAATAACGTATCAATTCTATTGTAAAATATATAATGCATAATTGTTATATAATATGTGTCTCGTTTTTTGGACCACTACAAAAATTATTTTCGGATAGAGAGAAAAATAGTAGTCAGTGTATGGAAAGTCAATAAACAACCTTTTTGATTAAAATGTTATCGAAGAGCCCGATGATGTGGTGTCCTTACTATAAAGATAAATATTGATAGACGAAACCCGGAAATTAGCAAACATAAAGTCAGTGAAAATGACTGGCTTCCAGACAAATCTCTCGGGAAAGGAAATAAGTCGAAGCGAGAAGCAAAAGAAAATTGTGTAGGGAATACATAACTATTTAAAAGAGTTTAAAAACTTAAAGAACATAATTTAAATGAACAAATGTCAGATAGCTTTGATTCCCCTTTTTGAAATATAAAATTTAATTTAAAAAATAGTTGGGAAGGATATATTAATTTGATCTTATTCTAAAGCCGACCTAAAAAACATTCTACATAGTAACTCTATCACTTCTTTAAGTACTTTTCTATCTGTCAAGAACCACGAACGTATTTATAAGTGGTACAACAAAATGGTAACTAATTATATTTTCATATTTTGCATGACATTAATTATGTCACTAACTAAATGCACATTGCTTTATATCTACATTATAAAAAAATATATAAACAGTTTTGTGACATTATTTGAATTTGCCAGTTAATGAAGTGGGACAAAAAAAAAAATCAGGCGCGACTTTTCTGTCTCTCTGCTCATGGGTCCGTGTGTATGTCTGTTCACGTGATTTAGTGTTTGTTTTTTCCTTGACTTATATAGTTAGAATTTTGTCTTGACCTAGAATGTTGTAGTGAGGCATTATTACTTCATCCAGGTCACTGGGGACGAATTAAGAAACTAGCAGGGATTCCACCTGCCACAGCGAGCGAAAGTTGGCGTGAGCGAAGGGGACAAGGCCGCCTATTTTCCCCTGCTCCGACATGCTGCCTGCGAAATTAGTGATAGCCTGGGACGCCAGGATCCGGTGGAGAAAGGGAGATAATCCGAACAGAAGTCATTCCAGAACAGTGGCTGCGAATGAGACAACACTGTCCAAGTCCATGGATCTGTGTTCTTAAAACAGAGGAATAAGGGCTCATGGGGTCTTGGTGGGAAGGTTGCCTGGCTCGAGATGGGAAACTTGATACTGCTCCAGATGCAGGAAATTCTATGCGGATGACTTTGTGCCTGACTTCCTGTTATATCAGATCTATTTAACGTTAATGTTGCCTGTTGCTTCTTCTTATATGACGCCACTTCATGCTACGTCACAATTGTTTGGAACCTCACTACTGTGTTACTGCAGTGGTTTCTTGCTTCAATAGCCCTTCAGCACTATGACTTTATTCACTCACAGGTTTTCTGTGACACACAAGCGTGGCACATGGTGAAATGCATTTATTAGTAATAAGGAGGCTAATGCTATATATATTTATTTATTTATTTAACAGGAAGCTAAAGCTATATATATATATATATTTATTTAACAGGAAGCTAATGCTATATATATATATTTATTTATTTATTTAACAATATGATATTTATCTCAAGAAAATGGTATTATTTAAAACATTCATTAGTTTCCTTCTTATTTTTCGTGTGTGTGTGTGTGTGTGTGTGTGTGTGTGTGTGTGTGTGTGTGTGTGTGTGTGTGTGTGTGTGTGTGTGTGTGTGTGTGTGTGAGTGTGTGTTTGTTTATTTGTATGTTTGTTTGTATGCTTAAACAGCCACGGATTATATGAACTACACATACACAAAACATATGACAAGTGATGCATAATGCTTTATTTCCCTTTTCAGCATGAAACAAAAATATTAAGTGAACTATAACTTTTAACTGCAGATATCAATACTATATTATAAGAGTTAATGAAAATTAATTTTAAAAAGGTCTTTTTGCCGTGAAATGTCAGTCAGGTGGAACTTATGATTTGAATTATGTATAAGTAGTTCTGATTATGCTTATTATGCTAGTATGCACTATGCGTGTTCATTTATGCACATATCTGTCATTTTAATTCATTCTTTTCTATTTTCTTCATTCATTCACCATCTGCTCTTTCATATTTTGTGTATGAATGACACGCATCTGGTACGCCAGTCATTAACTCGAGATTTAGGGGGTTGATGCTGTATATTGTAGAATCGGTTCTTTACCCACCTCGTCTACCCCTGTCCCGTCTTGTGTCTCGATGAGTAACCAAATAGATAGGCCCAGGCCGGCTAAGGTCCTCAATAGATGCGAATAGACGTCAAAACCCACCGCCTGCACTACACGTCTAACTGACCAGGTTGACGAGAAAACCTCGCTGCCAATCTACGCAGTTGAAGCTCAGCCAGCTTAAAGAGAGAAATATACAAAAGCTCTCACTTTGTGGACAGTGGACACTTAGCAAATACTGAACACTCACTCACGCCATCGTGATTTAACGTAATAATTCTTTCTGCCAACTTTACCCATTTCTATAAAGTTTTCATCTATCCTTACGTGTTTAAGTATTCACGTTTTTCTTTTAAATTTTGTCATCGTCTTTATATCAGGTCGGGATAGAAGGTCTGGTAATCGGTTTGTGATTGTTAATGTTCAAAATATCATTTAATTGCCAAATACTTGTAATACTTAAACCTCCACACAAATGCGGAAAACGTGACTAAGGAGATAAAAAGGGAATATCTGTATAAAAAAATAATGTGGAAAACTTAAGGAGGTAAAAAGGGAATATCTGTATAAAAAAATAATGTGGAAAACTTAAGGAGGTAAAAAGGGAATATCTGCATAACAAAATAATGTGGAAAACTTAATGAGGTAAAAAGGGAATATCTGTATAACAAAATAATGTGGAAAACTTAAGGAGGTAAAAAGGGAATATCTGTATAAAAAAAAATAATGTGGAAAACTTAATGAGGTAAAAAGGGAATATCTGTATAACAAAATAATGTGGAAAACTTAAGGAGGTAAAAAGGGAATATCTGTATAAAAAAAAATAATGTGGAAAACTTAAGGAGGTAAAAAGAGAATATCTATAAAAAACACTCAAGTGGGGAGAAATTGCTAAAAGAAGAGAAAAATTTGTATACTCTTCAAAGCGTATGCAGTCTTTTGAATTTCAGATCTGAATGTGTTTATTACACTAAAATATGACCTGATATGTAGCAAGAAATATCTTTATGACTTAGCTGGTAACCGAAAAATCCTAAGATTTTGATACAAATATAAACCACATCAATGACATTATTGCATCATTACACAGATTACTGAGACTGCACAGATTACTGCGGACTGGAAGAATCAGAAAAAAATATAACACACAAAAATCACGCTGTGTGGTTTTGACTAGACTAAGAAATGGCACACGACGTGCTTGTGGTGTGCAAGTGAGAAAATACCGCCAGCCCACGATGAACTTCAAAGGAGTTTCTAAGAGAATATCACAAGATAATTTGTTCAAGTGTGTGCTTAAGATTTAGAGGCATCAACTGAGGGAAAGGTGTTGGGCACTTAGTCAAGAGTATTACCCAATATGCAAACATGTGTCTTGTTACTGAGTGCCGGTGAAATGAAAAATTATTCAAATTTTCGCCACCCCCTCTTGCGACGCGACCAATTACATTGCATGCGGATGTAGCTGACATTTTATCTTCTGTAAGCGACTGAGATTTTGATATTTATTTTGAACAAATATGTGTTCGATTGTTTTGGTTAATATCACTAATTAAGCATCTATGGTTAAGGGAAGCAAACCTAACGACATCAGAAACACGTTTTTGTCAATTGGATGGAGGAATCGAATGTGTTAAACAGTCTCGCAAATTGCAGTTAGATGTTTTAGACTTGTGGGACACAGAGTGATTAATTTCAACCCTTAATAAAGAAACCCGAAAACAAAACACCAACCAACCAACCCAACAAACGATAAATATTTCATGAGCACAAATTTGATGAAGATATTACAAGATATTTCTGAACATTCAATATGATTTGATCACAAGAAAACAAATTCTATTTTCGTACTGATTTGACGTCACATAAACCTACTTACGTCATAGATAAAATTTACCAAGAAAGAATATTTTAAAAAAAAATTAAGGAATGCTTTCATTTTGTTTAGTCTAACATGAATCACATTTGAACAAGAGTAATGTTCTAAACTGAAAACTCCCTCGGGATCAAAGTTAAATATAGCCTTATAAAACCATAAAGTTGGGATGTGTCTTCCAGCCAGCATTAATTGTCACGCGATTTTATCTCAACATAGTTACGTATAGATCTGGCTGTAAAGTCTTGAAAATGTCCCTACTGTATCCGGTTAACTGCCACAGGGAATGTACTGGAAAGGTCGTGCTTTGTATTTCAAACTTCATGATCGAGGCGAACAGAGACTTAATAGGGAAGTGCTTAAGGCAATAAAGACTCCTTTTTATTGGTTCCTAAGCGTATTCGCGATCACTACACCTAAGCTGTGTAAATTAAATGTCGGTCGCAATAGGCATTTGCAATATTGCTTTCCAATTTTCCAATATAATTATTGGTGGTGAAATAGAGGGTCACTGATTGTTGAGAATCTGTTGGCATTTGCTGTGAATTATTATTTATTGAGAAGCCCTACCGTGTCGTTAGAAAATAATGCTTATTTTGCCCTTTAAAGACAAGAAGAAAAAGGAGGAAAAAGAAATCGTCCACTATTCTTTGGTGGTATCAAATAAATTTCTGGTTTATTAACACCATTCATCATGACGTAGGTTAGTCCCCCCCCCCCCCAAATGAAAGGAAGTAATATATTATATGATCTTGACTTGATTGCTGGTTGACAAATCATATATAACCACATACGATTCAGTAGTATAAATGAGCGCATTCAATCATATATGTATAGACAGTCAAAGTAAAGTGAAGCATTATATTACGAGCAGATGTTATTTACTTTAAATCATCTCCGTACTCTTTCTGACCATTGAGTACACTTTTATAAGATGCAAGATGTATTCTAATCTATCGGGTTATTATGAGTTATTGAAAATCAACATAAAAGCATTGCACACGAGGTATTTATCGGCTTTAATCCATTTAGTTCAAAGTTAACTTTCTTAATCTAACTAACTTTATGTTATATATTTAGTTCGAAAATACATTTTTAACTCAATTTTCTTTTTACGAAATCTATCCATGCAGACTCTCGGTTGGTAATGGTTCTTTAGTAAGATGGGTATTAACCATTCACATATTTTAATTACATATTCAATTGAACGCAAGTAACCACACATTCAAGGTACTTTGGCTGTCCATGAAATATAGAATTTAAAACAAAACAGTTTTTAACTGACAAAACAGTTCTCTGAGTTGCATTTAGCTTATATCTATACTCTTTTATAATTAATTATAATTAATTAATTTATTAATAAATACTGATTTTATTTCGGTTTAAATATTTGTGACTGATATTTATTCCCGAACACCAGGTCAGGTTTTACTGTAAAGATTAGGTCAAAGGTTGGAACCATACATAGAGAAAGATATTGTTTTCCCTGTTTTCGCTCAGTGTAAGGGTAGAGCAAATTTTAAAGCGCTTTTCTTGTAAATGTCAATTTTAAACTGATAATATCATTTGAAACTTAGATGCAAAATCGCTCCCTACACGCGATAAATAGTACAGTTGCCAACGAGTTAGTTTTAACTGTATTCATTCGATTGCACGATTTACTTATAAATAGCATGACATACTGTTTGTAGTGCATCCTTCTAAAAATACATGTAGTGTTGAATGTAATTTTACAACAGCTGTTTTCACCAAGATCATGAGATTGTTCGTTGAACCCATCATAGAGGAATCTGTATCTAATTTCATGGATGATGTATCAGTAGCTACCAAGACTCTTTTTTCTATGATGAAACCATGTCTATGAACTTGATTAAATATACATGTATGTCAATTTGCCTGCTGATCTCTATTCTAGGATAACTGAATGATTGTCTAACTTTCAATCAAACAACGTTCTGAGGTTATATCAATGTCGTTGCTCTTTTGATTATATTCATACGTTATATATTTGACAGTTGATTTAATAAATTGAATGTTAATTTTATTAAGCTTCTTGCACATATATTATAACCTTATGTTGTAGTAACAGTTGGATGGGGCTCGTTAAATATAAATAAAAAACAGAATTTTATTACTCCTTTAGGAAGAAGTTTTCATCTGCAGAAACAGTATGCGACAGTAAAACGTCAATCTTATTTTTGTTTAAAAAGTAGAGTTTTACGACACTCAAAATCCGCCATGTTAAGATACATTTTTTTGTATTGTGGTAGAATTATTAATAACAAAAAATTAAGATTATCGATCACTTGTTGTCACAAAACGGGAGGCTCGTTACAAGCCGTCCCCGAGCTGAAGTTAGAGATGCAAGGGGTGAAGTCTATTTTTGGCCTGCTCCGGTGCACCTCCAAGAAAAGCCCGTGACGTGTGCCAGTACTACGTCGCGTCAAGTTGTTACATAGACACACATGACATACACCATTGATGTTTGGGTGGGGCCCAATTTATTAATGTCATGCCAAGGAACGTTTTATTGGCGGTGTGTGTTGTGAGTGTGTATCATAAATGTGAATAAATGGACGAACAGACGAACGGTGCAAAACAGTAGTACAAATTCTTTCGTCCCTCTCAAAAACTATGAATAACAAGAGAGTTGAAAGATGTTTAAATCAGGTTATTTATTCCCGATTTAAAAAGGGGCACTACTCTTTCGCACAGTGATTAATCATTCATTCAACTTTCCAATGTCATACACTCTGTGGGAAATAAGGGGAGATGAAAATGATGAAATTCAAAATATAAAATAAAGATTTATTACACAATTCCTATGCGGCAAATGGGGCCGCTTTAACAATAGTTCACATGTAAAATAAGCATTACTTTTAACATTAGAGTTCTTATTTTGCAAACGATATAATAGTGTTCATTTTCTTAGAGTTCTAGAGTTAAGTATGTGCGCGTTAGCCGTGCTAATTGATTACTCACTATTAATGTCAGAGTTCCAAGGAGATGACGTAATCTCACACGTCACTTATAAGCGGCACTTCAAAGTGAAGATCACGGCGCAATTGAGGCGTCGCATTACAGGTGAAGATTCTGCAGAATCTAGGCACCACTTTCAGATTATCACGGGGGAGAAATCTGAAATTTAGCTGACTGTTGTCAGCCTCGATAATTATCGTTGTTTGTCGTGGAAACGGACACCTCAACGACGTTTAGCATTATCGGGTGGAGTCGTCCAGTGGGATGTGTCGTCGCATTACATTGAGTGTAGAAATCCGGATATCTGTCTCCGGCGCTAGCCTTCTCAATCGCGGGATAGACTGCCAAACGAACTCAGACAGGGGGGATGACCAAATTGGGTCCCTCGTGTCGTTAACTGCATACAACCAGTGTCGCATACATTGGTTTTTCTTGACAGTGAACTTTCCACTTTGCCAAAAATTATACTGAGTAATTTTGCCTCGTTACTCAATATATGGCATCAGACGGATGGAAAACGGATGGAAAGAGATTATTGCAGCTTTCCTTTATGAACTCTCTGTACATGAGATAATTCATACGTGAAGTTAGACTGGCTTCAGACGAGTCGACGTTTTCAACATTGAGAGTAAAGTCTTCATTTTGCTTCTTATATAGCTTTCACTGAAGGTTTCCAAAACTTCCAGAAGCTATGTCCTGTGACATGATTTTTGCCTTGGATATATAGTGGTAATCGTGATGCACGCTTTTCTGTGGTCAATTCTAATGCGCACTGGCCATTTCTCTCGTCAACAACATGTGACCGTAGTGCGCAGTTGTCCCAATTTATTTAATATACATATTCTTCATAAACTAATATATATATTCAATATGATAATTGACACACACTGCGTCACGAACGTCTGTCTACTAAAGAGATCTTAGGTGACCGTTACTGGAAGTTACATGCTACATACGAAAAATAACAAAACTCGGATTACTTCAATTAGTTTTGTTGGTGGTTTATTAAAATGAAATAAAATATAATTTCTGTCCCTCATTTCCTGTGACACTTGTAATTAGTTATGTTTTATATATTAATCAATAATAAACATAACCAGTAACAAAGGGGTCATTGTCACATAAAGTCTTTCTATTTATCTTGTTCATTAATAATCAGTTGTGAAAATTCTTCTTTTGTTCCCTACTAGGGTCTGATATTTTGCTTATCCTCTTTCTGAAATAGTGATATCATATTTACGAATATTAATGTTTTTCTCTGCATATTATTTATGGTGACAACCGTGTGATTTATTTCTGTACCTTTTGCTTCACATCTTAGGAAGTTATAATATTTTATGGACAAAAATAATCAAGTATCTGGATTTACTATATTGTTGCCTATATCACATTTATCAATGTATTCCATATTATAGCATAATGTACATAATCAGGAAAGCTATTGTGCCGTAAAACAATAAATTGTTAGTATTGATAAAAATTACAAAGCCAAATGTTCTTCTAATTTTGTTGTTTTTATTCGTCTAAGAAATATCATGTATTATATAATGTTAATTAAATAGGTATATGTGCTTGATTTGACAGAAATAAATTAAGTCTACTTTGAAGATTGTAACTAATACGAAATAGTTATAGAATCAGTATATATGGAAAGCTAACTGCTTTCATTATTTTACTCTATTGACCTCCTCAAACATCCATTCCATAACATTTTTAAAAAATGACACGATGCAATATGACATAACTCATCAGAACATAACGTAACGTAAGATAAAATAATTTTAATAAAAATTAATTTATTTGACACTAGGCATTAAAATTTTTAAAAATAAAATAAAACATGCACATTAAATTGAATTATATTGCATTATACTATATCATATTACATTAAATGTAAAAATTCAAATCAGATCACAAAAAACAGAAACATCATTAAAGACGTTGTATTTCCAAGATCCAGATGAAATGCTCGAGTTCAGTCGAACGCGCACGCACGCAATCACACACACACACACACACACATACACACACACACACACACACACACACACACACACACACACACACACACACACACACACACACACTAAATATTTGGGCTTGTTTCTGTCCCTATTGCTTCTACATGATATGTTGTTTAATGTGACGAACAAATAGGGAAAAAAGCTTTCTTACATCAACATTCCATTTCATTAAAATGATCTTATTTTATTTCTAGTTATATAGAACCAGTTTAACAGGAGGTAGTCTGATTAATCACGAATCAAGCAAGCTAAAATAAAAATTGCTAAAGAAAGACGAGATACGAATTTCCACTGGGAATGATTGTGTGTCAATAGTCGTGTTTTTTTTTCTTAGTTTGGCTTTTTTCAAGAATGTGGATTTTTATTATTTTTCTACTTCTTCATTTACTTTTTTAAAATGAGATGTGCGAAGATTCTCTAACTTTATTTTTTTATCATTCATGACAACATACCAAATTTTAAGCATACATTTTGCTTACGAAATAAAATAAGTAAAGTAAAACGAAAAACAAAGAAAAGACGGCAAATGATGTAGGATAATATAAATAATATTTTAAAAACTAAATATACTTCTTGAAAGATTAGTGATACTGCTGATGATGATAAAGATGAAGTAAAAGAAAGGAAATAATCAAATATTAGAAATAATATTTATCAATTTTCATATTGTTGATGCTAAAAAGCCCTCTTACGATTGAATTAATATAGATTTTTAGAAGTTTAGAGATAACTCCTTCTTGCAAAGATGTGCTTGACAAACAAATCCAGTTTGGGCTGTTATTTGAAAATGAAGTGTTTGAAATTGATTTTAGATTGAAATTTGAAAGATCTTTACATATATGGGAACATGTATCATGAAAATAATTCAGTGTGCATTGAAATCAATATGTTAAATTAATTCTAGAATGCATATATATAATCAAGATGTGAGGAGCGTTATAATAAGTACATGATAATTTTTTCGCACATTTGGTGCTGAACACAAGCGTTTGAGGTTTGAAGTATAACTTTCTATGAATAGTTGGATCATAAAAGTATTTTTCGTTTCGATACAGAAAAAGTCATATAAATTTATAATTGATTTACCAAGTAAGGATTTCATATTTGCCATGTGAAAAATATTTTCAAGAATTTGTTTCGTTATTAAGTAAGTCAGTATTTGGCTGCCATTGAAGGATTGTATATTATGAAGGATGTTATATAATGAAGGATGCTATATTATGAAGGATGTTATATAATGAAGGATGCTATATTATGAAGGGTGTTATATTATGAAGGATGTTATATAATGAAGGATGCTATATTATGAAGGATGTTATATAATGAAGGATGCTATATTATGAAGGGTGTTATGAAGGATGCTATATTATGAAGGATGTTATATTATGAATGAAGCTATATTATGAAGGACGTTATATTATGAAGGACGTTATATTATGAATGATGCTATATTATGAAGGACGTTATATTATGAATGATGCTATATTATGAAGGACGTTATATTATGAAGGATGTTATATTATGAATGATGCTATATTATGAAGGACGTTATATTATGAAGGATGTTATATTATGAATGATGCTATATTATGAAGGACGTTATATTATGAAGGGTGCTATATTATGAATGATGCTATATTATGAAGGACGTTATATTATGAATGATGCTATATTATGAAGGACGTTATATTATGAAGGATGTTATATTATGAATGATGCTATATTATGAAGGACGTTATATTATGAAGGATGTTATATTATGAATGATGCTATATTATGAAGGACGTTATATTATGAAGGGTGCTATATTATGAATGATGCTATATTATGAAGGACGTTATATTATGAAGGATGTTATATTATGAATGATGCTATATTATGAAGGACGTTATATTATGAAGGGTGCTATATTATGATGTCTAAAACTGCAAAACGTTCCATACAAATAGATGCTTTAAACTACATCATTCAGTAAACACAAAGTCTGTTTTAATTTCGATAGTAACAATTACACCAGTAACTTTATTACTTCATAAAAGTAAGGAATGAAACAATGATTAGTAAAATAATTTATCTAATTATTTGATTGACATATTTTAATGTTATTTATGATATATCTGGACGAATGAACTAAAGATTAATCACGCAAAACATGAATGTTCCAGACAAAACGCAGTGAGTGGGGCAGATAGTTTTCATACAAAGAGAATATCGCTGGTCCACGGACTGAACCTTGACAAGGGCAGACCATCTATATAGCAAGATAATAACACTGGTCCACGTATTGATCCTTGAAAAGGCCAGACAATCTATATACCAAGACAATGTCACTGGTCAACGTATTGAACCTTGATAAAGGGAGACAATCTATATACCAAGACAATGACACTGGTCAACGTACTGAACCTTGATAAAGGGAGACAATCTATATACCAAGACATTGACACTGGTCAACGTACTGAACCTTGATAAAGGGAGACAATCTATATACCAAGACAATGACACTGGTCAACGTTTTTGAACCTTGATAAGACCAGATCGTTTAAACACAGAATAAAATTGGTCCAAGCACTGAACTTTAGCATGCACATTTCAAAACAAAGTTTGGAATAGAAGAAAATATAACATTATCATTCCATTGTTTAATTACGATGAGAGCATCATAATAAAGATCTTATTTTGAAGTTTATCAACCATTATATACAATGATTAATGAGATTAAATGACTGAAACTAATGAATTTGTTTACATTTATGTATTGTAAATATTTATTTTATTTTCATGCAATTGTAGCTGATGTCAACTGTGAAATCTCGACTGATTCACGTGAAGTATATATCTATCTTGAACGTATTATTGCAAATGGTTGGGGTTTTGAAAGTTATTTTAAAAAGACTGACATTAGTGGAATAAATAACAGTCTGTCATTAATTGTTACGTAAATAGACTATCCATTCTGATTTTAAAAGTGGAACGTCTTTTAAAGGAATTGACTGTTTGCTGTACATCTATAGTAGTGTAAGCAAGCTGCAGTACGTACTACAAGTTTTAGAAAGAAAAAAAAAAGAAAATAGAAAGAAGCAAAGAAATAAATGAACAATTAAGGAAATAAAAAAAACCAAAGAAAGAAACACAAAACAAAGCAACAGAGGACAAAGCAAACAATACATAAGCAATACAAGGAAGGAAGGAAGAGAGAAGGAAGGAAGAAGGAAGGAAAGAAGGAAGGAAAGAAGCCCATGATAGAATGACAGGATGTCTTTTCTTGCTCCAGAAGAATCAAGGCTGAAATATTTCTCACCTATTTGATGAAACGTAATGCTGCACTCAAACTGGCTTCCAGGGACCTTATCAGGCTGCGACCAGCTTGTTCCGGATCTATAGCATCTGAAAACTGGCACAAACAAGAGAAGAAATATTACTAGCATAGAGCCAGCCAAATCACTAATGACATTCATATGCACTAAGGGACATGGATATCACTAGCATGGGCATCGATGTATTTATAATGGCGTTCTTCAAAAGTGACCTTACGGGCAGAAGAAGATGAAATGACGCACAAAACAGATTTATTGAAGCTAATGTCTGCGTAACAGCCGTGTAAAATTTAATGAGATTAACTCTCCAAAGAGATCATTCATTGATTATTTTTCTCCTAGTCGTCTTTCATATTCTTATCCAAACTTTCAGCGCATCCGGACATTTTGCATCAAAATATTTAACAATTTGAATCTATCTATCTATCTATCTATCTATCTATCTATCTATCTATCTATCTATCTATCTATCTATCTATCTATCTATCTATCTATCTATCTATCTATCTATCTATCTATCTATCTATCTATCTATCTATCTATCTATCTATCTATCTATCTATCTTTCTATCTATCCTTCTCTCTCTCTCTCTCTCTCTTTCTCTCTCTCTCTCTCTCTCTCTCTTTCTCTCGTAATATTCTGAATAATGCGTCAAAGCAATTAATATTAAATTACTATTAAGTACTGTAGGGTCAAATGTCAGGCAAGACCATTATAATATATATCACAACACGGTGTTACCAGATTGACATCTGACCATCTTTATTAATCACAGTGTGACAAATATATTCATCTGTTCATTTGTTTGTCACTTGTATACAGGTGTATTCTATTTTTTAAACTTTATATTAAAATATAGTGCATATTGAAATTAAGCTGATTTTCATGCTTGTACTGGGGTTGTAAACTTTTGTTGTTGTACAACAATAGATACATCAAACGAACTATTGCTGCTACATTACACGTTAAACGCTATAATCTTGACAGATACATCAAACGAACTATTGCTGCTACATTACACGCTAAACGCTATAATCTTGACAGATACATCAAACGAACTACTGCTGCTACATTACACGCTAAACGCTATAATCTTGACAGATACATCAAACGAACTATTGCTGCTACATTACACGCTAAACGCTATAATCTTGACAGATACATCAAACGAACTATTGCTGCTACATTACACGCTAAACGCTGTAATCTTGACAGATACATCAAACGAACTATTGCTGCTACATTACACGCTAAACGCTAGATTAAAAGCTAAGCGCTAGACGCTCCTTTGACTCTGTCCAAAAATTATTTTAAACCACCCCTCAATAATAATAACAATACAATTTCCATCTGTTTAACTGTGGACAATAGATTGAAATCATACATGCTCGAAAAATGTATTGAAAGTTGCACAAAAGAGAAAAGTTCACACAAAAAAAATTCAAAGTACGAAAAGAAAAAGACCAATACAAGTCAGAAAAAGTATACTAGCAACAAATCTTTCTCCGTTAGAAGGAGCGAAACTAAAGGGACATAATGAAAGTGTGCGATTAGCTGGAAAGGAGAAATCCCGTAGCAAAACGAGCCTGTGCAATCGCCCCGTATTGAAGCTAAAGAAATCGGCAGCCGACTTAACTCTCAGATCAGCTGACAGGTCCGTGACGTGACAAATCTACATAAAGTGGTACGTTACTTTGGGTCTAACAAATCATTCATGTACTAGCTCTTTTATCCTTTCTTCCAGACTCATGCATACTACATTCTATATTCCGTCATCTTCAATTAAAAAACAAAAAATCCCTATTGCGCGCTTAGGTCCGAGGATCGCTGGATTTGAGAGGTAACAAAATCTAAATCAGTCTTGCATATCGGCTACGCCACAGACTGTTTTGTAAGAAAATTAATGATCATTGTTCGATGTGTTCACTTGAAAAAGTGTAGATCACTTATTCGGTCAGCGGATTTTAATCTGGTTTAAAAAGAAGGGTGAAATTTTACGATAACAAAGTTAAAGGTTTTAAAAAAATAGACAAAATGGACAAAATTAAATTATTTCAGAATAATTAAATAATTATTTATGAAAATAAATTAAATTTAATACTCTTGAAAACACGAGTGTCACAATGTTATTTCAAGAAAAAAAAAATGGTAATACTTGCAATTGTAAGTGCGAAATAGGTGACATAAGAGTAAATGATATGATTGTTTTGTTAAATTTAGGGCTGCTGCTACATTTAATCCAGGGGTCGCATAACACGTAGGCCTGCCTATATGGCCGTGGGTCGGAAGATCAGTGTTGCCAGTTGGACAGCGAGTTGTCCGCCTCTGCTTTATGGGGTTGCCTTTGAATCTTGTAGTAATCTTAAATCAATTGTCCCAAGTCAAATATTTTAAACTGCGAAACGTACAGGCACACATACAAATTCACTCTCTCTTTTTTTCTCTTCCTCACACGTCCATACTAACACAAATGTAAAAATGTAGGAGTGTGTATAACGTTTATTCGCATAAACGCTCGAAGTGCCTTATTAGGCTTTAAAATGCATAACAAGTTCTATACTCAGTATATTTTTTAAAAAATGTAGTTACGACTAGAATACAATAATATGAAATTATAATTGTACAGTGTGAATTGCACATACTATCATTGCTGAGGACAATGGATAATTATTATATATAATACTTTTATAATGCAATGATTCCATGATAAAGATGTATTCTGTACAGACAAAGGAAAAGTAATTTTACAGTTACTCTCAGTTATCTTTTCCTTTCGTCTGATAAAATTAAAGTTGGCAGTTAGACAGGAAATGATGTAAAACTTTCACAATTAGAAATGAAGGAGATTTATTGCTTTCCTTTGTGTTGCTGCAATTCATATCTGTTTTTATTCTACATTTGTCATCCCACCGCCAGTTTGGTCCACCCGGAGCGTGTTGCAATTTCGCCCTAGAGAGTCTACGGATTTAGGCTGGCGATGTGAGCAAATCAGGGGAGACCACTTTCCTCTACGATTCAGCAGATGGCTTTGCGCCTTTGGCCAGAAACACTTGAAATAACGCCAGACACACTTTGCCATCTGCTGTCTTTGTAATTATTATTCTCATCTCGGCGTAGAGTATTCTCAGACATGTCCACTGCTTTCTAAACATAATAAGTATGTTCATTGACTTGGCTTGTTTTGAGCGCATGGCGTATTATTCTGTTGAACGACAGTTGTCTTTATTACATTATAAAAAATCAACAACCAAACGATCTATGTGAATACTCTCGAGTCGTTTATATTTAAAACATTGCAACAATCGTAATAATACTTGGGTAGGGGAAGTCACTCAAACAGTCAGGTGTGTTAAGAATTTAATTGTTAGTAAAGACATTGTCAGAACACTACTTAAATAATCGATATTTAAAATTAAGTAACTGTAATTTCTCTTTTAAACAAATATTCTGTTTCATTGTTTGTTTGCTGTTGTTTTTTCTTTAACAAAAATATATTTTCGAAATTATAATTGGCGTTAATTACTTGCGATTTTCTAGTATCAATACAAAATTAACATTAAGAACATTTTTTTTTAACTCTAAAGATTATAGAATAATATCATTATTATCACAGTTTGCAATTTCAACATAACGCATTGCCAATCACCAGCATTAATCGTTAAAATAAAAAGAATATTCCAATTTAATTTTTTCTCTAGTTGAAATATAACTTTCGAGCGACATTTCAACTTCAAAAAGAACCCTCCCCATAAATAAGTGAGTAACATATTTTTCAACCTACTGCTAGAGCATAAAATTTTACTTAATTATCTTTTAAATATAAAATCATTACCATAAAAAATAATTTTTAATAAGAGTATCGAAAGTCCACGGCTGCAATAAAGAAAGCAAATACAATTACTCGAAAAGTGATAACATGTGTTCGACCGGAAATAAAACTATTTGCACATGTATCAACTAAAATCAACTAAAAGACACTCAGTCCAGCGAAATGACAACTCGGCTACAAAAGGAAAAGAAAGAAAGATAGACAGACAAACAGACAGACAGACAGACAGATAGATAGATAGATAGATAGATAGATAGATAGATAGATAGAAACAAACAAACAAACAAACAGACAAACAAACACAGAAAGAAAGAAATCAATGAAACAAACGACAATGAACAAACAAACAAACACACTCGAAAACGAAGATAACTCTATTCCATCCATCATTTTCGTAACGCTAATGCCTTGCGACCATGTGGTTACACTAATATCCTCCTATTTAAATATTATCCCTATGTAAATGAAGTAGACGCTTTGGCACAGAAATGTCATGTTTGTCTGACCGTCGGCTGTTACGTATAAGACGCAAAGTGCATTTTCGGTTACTGAAGTCGAAGAGGTCGACATGGATTTGCAAATTTATTCTTAATTGTTTGCAAGTTTGCAATGAACAAGTGATAGCGATTCGTTATTGTTTTGAAGATTGACATTAAGTGAAGAAGGTGAAATTGCTGATTTTATTTCTAACGATTTCTTTATCGATTGTATTTGTGGAATTTTATTTTTACATTTTAAAAATCTAGTCCATCAGGTTTAAATTTTTATTTTGTCTCTGTTTCACTGGCATTGTTCTTCGAAAACTTTTCTTCGGGCAGACGTTCTCAGTTAATGGATTGGGTTTTGAGAGACTAGATGTCCCTCACTGTTTGCTGGGGCTCAGACCTTGTGGACCGTTCAGTATCGAAAACCCCTAAAGTGGGGCATATATTTTCACTCTCTAAAGAAACCGACACCAAATACTGGATGTTGTTACATTTTGTTCCATCTAGTACCATAAGTGGATGCCCTTTACGTCATAATGTGTATACATGAGTGCACGTTGGTCTATTACTGAGACCTTCATTGACATTAATTTACACCTTATGAGAAGGTACAGAAATGATGATGTCATTAATAAAAGTGCTTAGAAAACATTCGCCTGCATCTTGTTCCTATGAGGAATTTGACTAGTTTTAGAAACCCATCCAATGAATTGCTAGCCAAGTGTTTGTGTGTTTTCAGTTAAAAGAAAATTATGAAACAAAGTCAAAGTATTAGAACATTAAAGTGCATGAAACAACACTTCCACATTAGGCAAACAAATAGTACGATCGCACAATGCATAGTTTCACTAATACATATAAGTACACGTCACAATGCATAGTTTCACTAATACATATAAGTACACGTCACAATGCATAGTTTCACTAATACATTTAAGTACACGTCACAATGCATAGTTTCACTAATACATATAAGTACACGTCACCTCTATTCACACGATCTGATATGCTGCATTTAAAAAGCTATGCACACATTGTGAAGGTCAATCATTCTGGATGGTCGGTCAGAGCGTCTCCTCAAGCATATCTTAGTCATCCAGCGACTAAGGTCTCACTCCCTCAACTCAGGTACACTTCTGTACATTTGTGTTTGACTAGTCATCTCGTTTAAATACTACTTTCACACCTGTCAAAAGCTGTTTTAACTTTTGGTGTTCGGATGGCCAACGCACGAGCAGCACCGGAACTGATTGACGATCTTCCATCACCTTGCCAATTAACGGTCGCCGACAAAGGGATTGGCGTACTGACAAGCTAAAGCCACAATGGAAGCATCTCTGCATATGAGTCTTCCTCTCAGGCTGACTCCTTGTCATATCTATCTCTTCCAACCAAATCTCTGATACACAACGCCACAACCAGGATTTCACACACTCTCCTTTATGTCAGTCAGCTTTGTAATTTCTCCTCTGTGTGGAAATTGTGTCTATTTAACTATTTTGGACTTTGCCAATGGTGAAAGAACACGTTGGAACTGTGATAATTTCTATGTCCAGAGGATTGAGATTTCGGAGTGTCAACCCAACAGGTCGACATGACATTTCACGTTACATGTAACGACAAAAAATGTAGACTTTTAGTACTATATTGTGACAACAATAATCACCCCTCCTCTTCTTTTGGAATGTTAATTAATAGTCTCTATGCTTTATTCTTTGTTATACTTAAGCTGCATATTTTCATAAACATTACTTGTGTGTTTTATACATGTTGTATCTAGGTGACCTTTTTCCTCTCAGTATAGTTACAGCAATAGTGGACGTTTGCTTTGCTGCCCTCTATATGTGTGTGTGTGTGTGTGTGTGTGTGTGTGTGTGTGTGTGTGTGTGTGTGTGTGTGTGTGTGTGGGTTTGTTTGTTTGGAAGCACCACTTAAGCTTTCCACTGGTAACGGGCATCCTGATTGATCGCCCTGTGTCCAGGAGATCATGCATGGCTGAACAAAGAATGCCTGGGCTTTGATCAGGGATTGCCCTTCACCTGTGCGTGTGAGGTGTGCTGGGTAGGATCAAAAGTAAGGACCACACGAGCAAAAGATATTTGACTGGTTCAGTGAATATATGTTGCTTAGGGTTGGGAGGATCAAGGAAAGAGAACTCTAGGTGGTGTCCCCCCTCCCGGAAGTTGATCCATACCAGTTGGCCGCAATCAAGCTGCTTATATATAGTTGATTCCCGGCAGTGAAGAGTTGTCGGGCTTTTGAGTATCAAAATCTGAGGACCCGATGTCACGCTTAGGAAAGTTTGGAAGAGCATGGCATCGTATTGTTTCTTTGTCATTGTCGGCATATATGTGACCTGTCACCACAAAAAGATACTTAAGTCGGATTTTGGGGATATTGAGATATATATCAATAGAAAGAAAATTGAAAGGGCTTTCTGTTGATATAAAAATAAAGAGTGTAGGACAAAATATGGAAAAGTTATGTTTGTTTGAAGTGCACTACTGTCCGGACGGCCATTTTGAGAAAATCGGCCTCAAAGATTGAACACATTTCTGAGAGGTTTTTCCTTAGCAACCATATATTAATCTGCTTCATTTGCAATCAGAGTTGAAGAAGACACAATAGCTAACACTGTAATAACTATAAACAACAAATATATTGTTACATCATTTACAGACAACAGTCTTTTTAAGCCATAACGATTAGAATTTCTGTATGCGAGAATGATTATTGTGGCTCAGGTGGTGTAGTGTCGATCTGTTTGCACCCACATGACCAGTTTTCACAATCTTTAAGTTCACTGTCTTCACTAGTTTCGCCTGGTCCGCAAATGCTGACATCTGGCTCTTCTATTTCAGTATCACTATCAGTTTCACTGTCATTAAATAACACACTTACACTGGCACCGCTTGTGCCACTGTCGTCTGCTTCGTCTTTTTCGTTGTTCGATCACGCGATTCGCTGTCCGTGTCACTTTCAGATGAAAATCCATCAGCTACATCCTCATTAACAAAATAATCAGATATCAAATCTTTAATCTGAATGCTTTCTTTTTCTAAGATGTTGCTTTCTTTACATGAATTCAACAAATTAGCGATTCGTTTCTCCATGTTTACATTACGCATTACAGGACGAAACTGTCTCCCTTGTGTGCGTTTCAACCAATCGCGACCGTCTTTTTATGAGAGCATGCTTGGTAACCTTGCAAGCTTTGATAAAACTGTCTGCGGATTGGCTGACGCTTTTCACTTTGTTTACGCCAAGCACAGCCTTATAAAACATTCTGATTAGACGTTATAAATAACCAGTGTCGTCAGCATAAAAATAGGCTTTTTCCTGAGCATTCTGATATACAACATGATGAGGTTCAGCCAGGGATTCTACCGTCTACGATCGTCAGATCATAGCACTTTTGGGCCATATTTTTCCTTCGAAGTTAGACAGTAGGTCACAAAAAAATAATAATAAAGCTATTTCTAGTTCGAATTAAGGAAAAACACGCTAGTAATTTGTTGTTCGATGGTTTGGGAACACGCTAAAATGAAAATCTCAATTTCACCCATGTAGACCCCCACCTTCGTTTTTGCCGTTTTTCTTGGCTTAGCCTTGCGTGACTTAAGTATCTTTTTGTGGTGACAGGTCACATATAATTCACGTAGTAGTGACACGGCTGTGAAGCCGCATGACGTATTGAGAGATCCAAGATCTAGCCAATTAGATTTGGATTTAGAGAGGGTGTCGAACGTGTTCGTTGCCAGTGTGACTTTGGTGTCAGTGGCTGACAGGTTAGGGGTGGTCGACAAACATAGCTACAAAAATCAGATTTCTGAATCAGAATGGCTAGTTTGATAAGATTTGAGGATCAGCAGTTTTGTTTAACCTGTAAGGAGAGGTGTTCAATCTTTGTGTTTTTAGAGTCTGGGCAGTATTGGGTCTTTCCGTGCACAACCGTTGTGTACAGAGTGCCTGAAATCCCGATTTCTGTATCATCAGGTTTGGAAGTCTAGTTTTGTTGAGAACTGAGAGAGAGAGCGGTTGTATTTTGCCTGCATTTGTCTAATCCCTTCATCCTACGTCACTGCTGTCATATGCGGCCCATATCTACTCATGTTATCTCCCTTTAGTTTAAATATTATTAATTAATAGAGAAGTTATAGTTATTACAGGATTTTCGTTAAATATTATTAATTAATATACGGGTTATAGTTATTACAGGAATTTTAGCATTACTGTATCAACAAATAATCTTTAAATACATTTGGTTTTGATAATTTTTTCTCGAGGGGGGTAATTACTAGTGCGGGATTTTTTACCATTACTTTATCAATGAATAAAATGTTTTTTTTTATTTTTTATTTGATATTTTCTTCTCTGGTTTTGCTTGAAATAATATTTGATTTATCTTTTGTTCTATTAATGTCTGTATTTTGTAATTCCCTTTTCATTTTAAAAACATCATTATATATTTTTAATTCAATGGAAGTCCTGTGAATGTCGGTTTTAACGTCACACTGTAACTGTCGCTGGCTGTTTATGATGTCAATGTAGTGTTGTGTGTTTGTAAGTAGTGTTGTTTTCTCATGTCAAAGCTTACCCAGAGTGATGAACAGCAGCCTGTCAGGGGGTGGGGGTTCGAGCCAGGAAACAGAGTAGAAAAGGTGTTGTGAATGGGAAGACTGTTCCCCCCCTGGATTATGGTAATTTAATATATAACAATGATATTTAATACCGTATATAACACCACAACACGCTTAATAATACCGTCTAATCATTCTAATGCATTGCCTACATTACAACAGTCAATTATGATGTTAAGCACATTATATACACCACGAAACCTTACTAAGATTGTTATTACCTATATTAAGTCATTAAAACATAATTATGTTCGAGCAGTGCTCAGTCGTATCTAAACTAAGACACTTAAAACATATAATACTAATAGTTCTCAACCTTACCCACACTAAGACAGTTAAACATATAGTAATAGTAGTAGTACTCAACCTTACCTGTATTAAGACACTTAAAAATAGTAATATTATCATTATTCAAAATTACCTGTACTAAGACACTTAAAATAGCAATAGTAGTAGTACTCAACATTACCTGTACTAAGACATTTAAAATTAGTAATAGTAGTAGTACTCAACCATACCTGTACTAAGACACTTAAAACATGCGTACTAGTAGTATCTTATCTGTACTAAGACGCCTAAAACATATGTACCAGTATTACTCAATCCTACTGTACAAAGACATTTAAAACATATAGCACTGATAGTACTCAACCCCACTAGTTCTCGCACTCAAAAGAAATGAGTTAGACTCTTACGAGTAGAGGCATACATCCATTATTTTGCCACGTAGGTCGAGTAGACTGCCACTAATAGAGAGTCAGACTGATACCGAACTGGCAATCGATTAGTGGGAACAACGGGTGGAGGAATGGGATAAATTAAGGATGTGGCGGCTTGTAAAGTATAATATATATATCGCCAGAGAGAGAGAGAGAGAGAGAGAGAGAGAGAGAGAGAGAGAGAGAGAGAGAGAGAGAGAGAGAGAGAGAAATAATCGTGTCACGTGATATAACAAACCTCAAGGGGAAACTCATCGTGAACAGGATCAGTAAATCAAAATAATTATCCCATTTGTTTTCGGTGATGCATCAACCCTCCTTCATCTTGGGGCCCCAATTAAGCTTTATTTAAAAGACAATGATTCAGTACAGATTAAAGCAACGCACATAAATGTCAACTCTGCTTTGTGTGTCGGTGTTTGAGTGCTTATGTATTGCACACAATTGCGTGCAAGTGCATATGTTCGCTTTTGAGCTAGATAAATTAATATGTCCTCAGATTTTATTATCCGTTCTTTTTATTATTATCCGAACCTCTGTATATGCACGAATGAGATACTGTTTGTTTATTTGTGGTTTCAATAATTGCACGAACAATATACATTTTAAAAAAAATTATGGTTTCAGTATATGTACGAGTGAGATACTGTTTGTTTACCTGTGGTTTCAGTAATTGTAGGAATGAGATACTGTTTGTTTATTTGTGGTTTCAGCATCTCAGACATTTTAAGTTCACATACACGTACTATATCGAATAGCGTGTCTGGACGTAAATGCATACTGCTCTATGCTGACTTGACAAAGCATTATTTCACAACAAAACACACAAACACCTAACCAAAATAAACTTCGAAAACATCCATCAGTCAAAAGAGATTTCAATATGCATCCATTTAATGCATGGAACTCGGAAAGTAATTTGTGTTAAATTTGAGGTTGGTGTGACGTATATTCGCTCAATAGTGATAAACTAGATTTCCTTTAAGCGAAGCATCCTTGCCTCATTCATTATCTTTTGTCTGAGTCTCTCGTGCTGCTTACGTAAGATGCTTGGCGTTATAAAAATGTAAATACAAGCACAAAGATATATTTTTCGGCAAGGATATATACAGTGTACTGACAAATAGCATTGAAAACAAGGATGACAGTCAACGCAAGTGAGCTTACGAAGTATTATATTGTGGCAGAGTAAATTTGCCTATCCCAATTTAAAATTTAATTGTTATATAAATTGTTAAATTGTCATAGTAACCCGACCTTGGGCACTACTTATGACAGTATTTTGAAAGTGTCAGAGTTGGAAGTAAACAATTCGAACTAGAATGTTCTAGAAATTGCTGATGTAATGCAAACCATCCCAAATGGGTGAGTAGTTTTTATTATCCAATAGTTATGATGTACGAGAAAGAGACAAGACAATAGGCTGAGATCTAAAAATTCACCTGCTGTAGAGAAATCTACTGTCTGATCACTTTGAATATGGAGTGCAAGAAGAAGTCTGGTCTTGGAAGTTGGCCATTTTCTTGATGGTAAGTTAAATGATTGGTTAGGAGAGAATGGACTTAGAAATATTTCATGCATTTTGCTATTGATATTGTTATACTTGTGTTTTAACAAGACATATTATGCGAGTAGACAGTTGCAGCTGTTATGTATTGTTGCTAATGCTTTTAGTCAAATATCTGATACAAGTCCTAGTGACCACCTTTGATTTCCAGTCTTAACATATTTCAACGTACACCAAACGAAAATGATTCTCTTCAAAGAATCGAGATGCAATGAATGATTATTAGAATAGGTAACATATTTTTATTAAATCAGTATATTATATACATAGACACAAAACACACACACACACACACACACACACACACACACACACACACACACACACACACACACACACACACACACACTTTTGCATATTTTCCCGATTTGTATTCACCAATTCCATAATGAATGAAAAAAAATGTCTTCCAATGTAAAAGGGGAGATAATCTATACTACTTTTTCCCCTGCTGTTGACGAAAGTGATGATGTAGAAGAAAAGAAGTATTTTATTAATGACAGTGATGATGGAGAAGAAAATATGTATTTTTTTAACGTCAATGATGATGGAGAAGAAAATAAGTATTATATTAACGACAGTGATGATGGAGAAGAAAAGAAGTATTATATTAACGACAGTGATGATGGAGAAGAAAAGAAGTATTATATTAACGACAGTGATGATGGAGAAGAAAAGAATAATGTGCAATGCGTTCGTCTCGGTGCATTTGTGTGCGGGGAGGTGGGTGTTGCGGGTAGCGACTTGGCGCGGCAGAATGAAACTTCAGTGGAGACCAGGAGAACGGAGAAGACGACTTCAAAAGGCGGGGACGCCTGTATCCTTCGCGGTCTGGGTTCTCACGATATCGGGTAAGTGCAACCAAATATGGCTCGTGCAAAAGGAAATAATTTTAAAAAGAAAAATAAATCAGGAAAAAGTTGAAAAAGTGTCTTATCGCTCGGCATTTTCTGGAAGACAAGACCGATCGGGGCTGTTCAGCTGGCCGTGACACCACAGTCATCCATCACTCTTGCTTTACAATGCAGGAGATCGACTAGTCCGCGCTTGCACATGGCTGGAACTGGTCCAGAGTGAAGCTTTGTGGATGGCATTAGTAACGGCAAATAATCCCAATGCTATCTGCCACAGCACAAGTAGAGATCGCATCTTTATTTTATTTTAAAGTTTTGGGCCCATAGAGGCTGGGGTAGATTATTATCTAAACTCTAAAGTACAAGCCATTCCTAGGTCGTCTATAAAGGGAAATAACTCATACAGACGAGAGCGGTGAACTGAACAAGTGTCAATTAACGCTATACACTGAACTGAACATGTTTCAATTAACGCCATAAACTGAACTGAACAAGTGTCAATTAACGCCATAAATTGAACTGAACAAGTTTCAATTAACGCCATAAACTGAACTGAACAAGTGTCAATTAACGCCATACATGCTGCCGGACACGTAAAAAAACATCGGATAAGAATAAGACGTCCATTAACGGAAAAGTTTTGAAGAACACCTCTGTAACTCATGCACTTTTCAGTGGTACTACTTCCTCCTTCCCACTCTTCATTCTACTGCATGTCATTAATTCCATTAATCAAAATGGAGAAAATACGTGTCATTAATTCCATTAATCAAAATGGAGAAAATACGTGTCATTAATTCCATTAATCAAAATGGAGAAAATGCGTTCGAAGTGAACGAGTCTTAATTTTTACCGAAAATCTGAAAGTCTGAAGACGTTAGGGAAATGCTCTGAAGCATATATTGCTTCCAACTTTTGCAACTGTATGATTGACTGGATTAATAAAAATGAAATAAGCAAATTATTAAACTGAACATAAATCTTTGTGCTTGAGATATGCTCGAAACGCTTCAAACGATGTTTAACCTCATTTTGAAAATTCACCCACCACCTGACATTTCTTATACACATATAAAGCTTTATGTATTACATTAACTGAAAAGACGTGAAATGTTGAGTATTTCATTTCATTTTACTCCATAACAATTTTGTGGAAAATTTAATTAATAAAACTACTGAAAAACTATTTGCCGTGACGTCTAGACCAGTCAGATGTTGACTCTGCAAAAACGAAAATGAAAAAGATCATTCTGTGTGCCTGAAATCGAGAAAGGGGGAGAATCAAATTATCAATGAGCGAGCTTGACAGTGATGGAGTGAAGGAAGTACAGCAGAAGGGTGAAGGTGGGGGTGGGGGAACAACAGACAGAGAGGTAGGGGAAAAAAAGAGAGAAAGATGCCAGCTACAAAGCAGAAAGGAGAGGCAAGGAAATTATTGGAGAAAATGGACAAAACAGAAAAACTGTTCAGATTGTTCAAGAAGTATAATTATATTCTCTGCATTTATAAAATTGTGTTGTTGACAACCTACGTATTCGTTTCTGTTGCCAAATTTAGTACACTATTATTTATGCAATCTTTTTAAAGTTAAACTCTCTAGTGGTTGCCTAAGCCAATTGTAAATTCGTTTTGCAATCAAATTCTTTTAGTCTTTTCGAAGAAGAATTTCACACAGTACCAAGTCATATCTAACTATTCCAAACTGTTTAAAAATATCCACATAATGTAGATTTCAGTTTTGAGGAATAATTCATTAAAATATAATTCTTTAATGAAATCTTGAATTTCACCCATGTTCAATAATTGTTTACGAAAAAATGAGGCGCCAAATTAATTTGACATGCTGCACATTTATTTATTTCGAATCACCAGAATGTATTTTGTAGGGTTCACAATATTCTGCAGTGATGTAACAGCGTTTACAGAATGGAATGAATCTGGCTGCAGTATCATAGATGTGCCAAATATTTTCGCTGTTACACCATATTTGGCAATGTTTTAGTATATGAATTTTATGCGCATACAGTATAGTGCATTTGCCTTGGTTTTGACATTATAATTTAGCTATGTTTACAGTAGTTGTTGGGCTCATCACATAAAGTATAACACTAACGAAAGACAACGTAGAATGATTTTTCCTAAATTTTTGATCGTAATGAAATGATTCACTGAAGTATTGTCTACGATACAAGGATTATCATTTGTCACTTAGAATTTCAGGGGCCTGTGTTTTCATAAATTAGTATACCTACTCGCTTCAGGGCTGCTGACTAAGGATTAATCTAGATTGTTAAGTGAGAGAATGTGGCATTTAATAGCTGACAGACAGACATACGTCATAATTAACCAATGGTCGAGTCTTGGCCAACTGAAATCAACCACTAGGTATTGCTAAAGTATAAAGAGCAAAATTACACTTCAAAATAGTATAATTTCTAAAATCACTCTTTGTATTTTTGTGAAAAGACACATTTCAAAGGTCTCCATTTGAAGTATACTGGGTAGCAGCCTTAGGCATCGTGATAAAAACTTCTATAATACAAAATTCGGATGTAAATTTCCATGATTTTTTTCTAGACAGTAGTTAATGTAATTTATCCATGTGTATAAGTTATATATGTGTGTGCGTGCGTGCGTGCGTGCGTGCGTGCGTGTGTGTGTGTGTGTGTGTGTGTGTGTGTGTGTGTGTGTGTGTGTGTGTGATATTTTATAACACTGAAGAATTTTATCATATTACATTTCTGATTTAGGAGTGTATGTGACCTTTTATAAAATATAATTTGCAGGTAATATGTGTAATAATCACTGTACAAACCTTTATTCAAGGAAAGATTTTATCGTGTGGCTTCATTGATTTGCCCTCGGCAATGACATGATGTTAATCAACCAATGGCTGAGAGAATTGAGTAACTGAATTCTGTACTTTCTAAAATAAATTTGATGAAGTGTTTAGTGGGAGGGATAAATAATGCAAACTTGATCAGCTGCTTATGAAACAGCACGGGCGTTCTGGGAAATATCGACATATTCATTTCCCTGCTTGTTATCTGGCTGTTGGCCTTACTTGGCTTTTGAGTTCCATCTTGTTATTTGTTTGTGTGGCCTTACTTGGCATTTGAGTTCCATCTTGTTATTTGTCTGTGTGGCCTTACTTGGCATTTGAGTTCCATCTTGTTATTTGTCTGTGTGGCCTTACTTGGCATTTGAGTTCCATCTTGTTATTTGTCTGTGTGGCCTTACTTGGCATTTGAGTTCCATCTTGTTATTTGTCTGTGTGGCCTTACTTGGCATTTGAGTTCCATCTTGTTATTTGTCTGTGTGGCCTTACTTGGCTTTTGAGTTCCACCTTGTTATTTGTCTGTGTGGCCTTGTTATGTGTCTGTGTGGCCTTACTTGGCATTTGAGTTCCATCTTGTTATTTGTCTGTGTGGTCTTACTTGGCTTTTGAGCTCCACCCCTGTGCCCAACTATTTTCTTGATCAATAGTAACCACCTGGCTCCACTCATCTGACCTAAGGAGGACATCGGCGAGCCAGTGGCTCAAATTATTTCTCTGACGTCGTTCTTACTCCTGGCAGAGTGACAAAGGGAGACAATTCTACCAACATAGGGTTATGTATCTAATTAATTAATTATCTGTTATCCTTTCCCTCTGTTTTGTGATGTTAATATTGTTTGTGGCAGAGTAAATTTGCCTCTCCAAATTTTAAAATTTAATTCTTATATAAATTGTTATATTGTCAGAATAACCAGACCTTGGGCACTTCTTATGATGGTATTTATGAAAGTGTCTGAGTTGAAGTAAACACTGAGTTGAGAATGTGCTAGAAAATGCTGATGCAATGCAAACTAGTTCGATTGGGTGAGTAGCTTTTAATATCTAATGGTTATGATTTAGGGGAACGAGACTAGCCAATGGACTGAGATTTAAAAGTTTACCTGCTTTAGAGAAATTTATTGTCTGAACATTTGAATTTGACGTGGCAAAGAACTTTGGTCTTGAAAGGCGGTTTGATGGTGAGTTATTAGACTGTCTGAGAGAGAATGGACTTAGGAATGTTTCATGAATAAGATGTATTATGTGAGTAGACTATTATTTCAAAAAATGTTTGAACTAAGCCTCATATATAGTGTGCTAATCACTTGACATAGTTTAGAAATATTGCATTTATTATGTAGTTTCCTGCATCGGTCTAATAAATACTGTTGCAGGAAATTGAAAGTTGAGACAGGAATGTAAGAAAGAATCAAATTATAAAGCTATACATTGGAACTTAGCATTACTCTTAGATTATATTTTTCAGGGCAAGTAGCCTTTTCTCATGCTTTGCTTGACTACGCACATTATCCTTTGCTTAACGAGGCACATTATCCTTTGCTTAACTACGCACATATCCTTTGCTTAAGGACACATATTATCCTTTGCTTGACTACGCACATTATCCTTTGCTTAACGACGCACATTATCCTTTGCTTAACGATGCACATTATCCTTTGCTTAACCACGCACATATCCTTTCAACTTCCGCTCATTTCGCAAACCTGCCATCTTGGCGAATTAATTTTTTTCCATTATAAAATCAAAACAAAAATAACCCAGCGCAGTATCCGTTTTTATGCTAGACAGAAAAAGGAAGAAATTATGTTGCGGTGACGCACATCATTTAGTGCCACCAGAACTCTTTGCAGATTTCCCAGTATGGGCAACGTGCTAAGATGCAACGGATACCAGGCCACCTACTGCCACTTTCATCCCAGCTCCAGTGGCTGCAGAATCTAAGTCAAATAGCGTTGCCATGCTGATTCCTCCCTCTTATCATGCTATTCACCACCATCACCATCACCACCACTACCGCACACACACACACACACACACACACACACACACACACACACACACACACACACCTCAGGTTAGGACTGACGCAAAAGGATTATATTCAGCAATATTCGTTAAGCGCTGTCTCCTTCGTAAACAAAGCAGTTCAAGGGTCATCTGGAAGACCTTGACTTGGCGGTACGCAACTGATATTTCGTAATGTATAAGTTAGTCTTGAATTTTATACATAAAGTGCTGCATGATGCATAAGTGATTATGGTTACTGGGACAACTCTGTATCGGTAGTCAGTAATAGGTCGTGATAAGGATAAGTCTTACATTTATTTCAATTCTCTGAATACGATTACATCAAATAAGCTCACTCACACATGCACGTCTGTTTTCAGTGCCGCTATTTAAATGGAATGAAGCCTTACAAATAAAAAATCTAACATTTACACACACACACACACTCTCTCTCTTACACACACGCGCGCGCGACCTTTCACTAGTGAAGCTATTCAAACTACAAAACCTGTCCGATCCTTACTCTCGAATAAAAGTGACTGTTGTAGACGAAACAAACCCCTCATATTAATAAGCACACAGTTACACAAACACTCCGACCACGATGACAAAACAAAGCCGTTCCAACCCATTTACAGCCACAAATTTACTATGTAACTAAAACAATAAATGTCGCTGCTGATACTGTCCGCAAATTGGATTCACAATTATAGTTGACCGCGAGAGGAATATTTATGATTGGCACGCAACCCTGACCCCAGTGCAAAGGCCATCATAATACTGCTCTCAACTCTCTACGCCTTGCAACAGCCCGAGAGACGGCTGGAAAAGGCACACACATAAATGAAACAAATGAACAAACCCTTATAGCTCTCTTGCTCAGAAGTTGTGAGTTTAGTCCAGAGTCACGCTATAATCTAGATCATGAGATGGGACGAAAGAGCTAGAGTTGAAAATCGAAAGTATAGGCTTATGGACACTGCTGTCCTCGGCATTGCTGCGCAGAAAATCAGATCGAGCCCCCACTTCCACTCCAATACCGTTCCATCATCCCACCCTTTCGCAAACCAATGGACACTGGGGCATCGTGTGTATACTGCAACATATCGCTATGTCTCCACTCACCCACCCCACCTTACACTATCCTCTGTCTTCACTCTGTTAAAAACAAATAAATAGTTAGTCTGAGTATTAGTGCCTCAAAACAGAAATATAATTATTGATGAAACTTAAATTGAACATGGAGCACAAACTGAATATAAATATTTTTGCCACTAAGCCCTTCACACGTATGTCGTTTGGCATGATTCATCAAAAGGACTTAGAGTAGACACGATTATTGGTTAATATTGTAAAAAAGGTAAAGAACATTCACAATAAATGAGACACAGATTCACATTCATGAGACACATGAAAGACAAACCAATAAAATCAATAATTTTAAAAGTGAATTTAAACTTTTCATAGTGAACTGACAGTAATATTTAAACTAAGCTAAATCTACTCTATATTGTCATCTGTATTAATGCTGAATCAATTTTCACTGTCAACAGTCTTCAAACAGAGAACTGTCAACAGTTTCCAATCTGTCCTGTGAACTGTCAACAATTTAAAAATCTGAGTTGTATCTTCACATAGTGAACTGTGAACAGTCTTCAAATAGAGAACTTTCAACAGTTTCCAATCTGTCCAGTAAACTGCCAACAATTTAAAACCTGACTTACATCTTCACATATGAACTGACAACAGTTTCCAATCTGTCCAGTCTCCATACAATGAATTGTCAATAATTTTAAAACGAGTTGAAACTTAACGCACTGAAATGTGCACAATTTTAAACCTGAGTTACATCTGCACGTCAGCAATTTCCAAAATTGAGTGCAATCTTCCCTCAGTGGACTGTCAATAATTTAAGCACTGAGTCAAATATCCACACACTGAGCTGTCGACAATACTAAATCTGAGTAAAATCAGCAAAGTAATTGTCAACAATTCTAGATCTGAGTTCTGTAGAAGAACAAGATGCTCTAAATTATAGATCACCTTTTTCAATCTGTTTACACTGGATAAACCCTTGAAATAATTTTCAGGTATCAGGGAACTTCTGAATAAAAATTGCTATACCTACGATGCCTATACCTTTGTTTTTCATTCACGATCTCTTGCGGAACCCATAACTACCTTCTGGTTGGAAACCTGCTCTAGATCACCATTGGTGTGCAGAAATTATTTACTTAAATCATATTTCAAGCCAAACATTAATTATAAGAATTTCTTTACCAAAGCATCAAGAGTTTGAGGGATTTAGACATTCATTGCAAATATGTACCGCTTTCTTTCCCTGCAACAACAAACGAAGAATAAGATTTAGTCAGTATCACGTGGCCACACAACAGCCTATTTATAGATTCTACTTTTGTCCAAAGTGTCTTTTATTTTCAAAATTTCGTGCAACTGTGTATGCACGTCTGTGTGCGTATGCTTGTGAGTGGTGTGTTCGTGCGTGATATATATATATGTGTGTGTGTGTGTCTGCGCGCGTGATATATATATATATATATATATGTGTGTATGTGTGCGTATGTGTGTGTGTGTGTGTGTGTGTGTGTGTGTGTGTGTTTGCATGAAGAGGACATCTCAGGGCACGGAATACTATGAACGTCATAATTTTTATTTAATTGACTTTTGGCAG
Source organism: Sinotaia quadrata (assembly GCA_028829895.1). NCBI lineage: Eukaryota > Metazoa > Mollusca > Gastropoda > Architaenioglossa > Viviparidae > Sinotaia > Sinotaia quadrata. The sequence goes on along the minus strand of CM054183.1, from coordinate 36,085,375 downwards.
TGAGGAGTTGCAATAACTGATAATGTGTTTTATACTCTTGTGATGCACTCACGATAAGCTGATGAGGTTTTATTCGCTCATTTAAAGTATAAAGCCATATAACCTGAATGCAGGGTCTCTGAGATTTAAGTGACGTCAGAACACTATTCACCATGAAACAGGATTACATTTTGTGATTTAGCATTCAAGGGAGTTGCCCTGCATGGATCTGTGGAGAAGGGGAGGCAATACTTAAGTCTATTGAAAATGCAATTTTTATAACATCACAAGTATCACAGCGGCAAGCCAGACAAGCCATTCAAAGAATTCTTTCATGCACGTAGGGAAATTCAGATTTCGTAAAACAACTTTTGTATTATGTCCGATTAACACAAACTCCTTTGCAAAGTAGTGCGCATAAATAACTGTTTCCTTAAGTCTGCCGTTGAGTGCACAAATCCAACTAATTTAACTCAAATTAAGTAAGCTTTCTGATGTGAGAACATTTGAATAACACATGAGAATATATGTTGAGAGTTAAGGTTCTTATACATCTCTGTTTAAGAGTATCATCATGATGCCACAGGAGAGATATTGCAGCTCTGAACAATGTTCTGTATTTAGCACCAGCTTGTTTAGGATTGTCATACTATATGCGCATATTTAACGAGGTTCGCGATTTCGCATTCTAACAAGAAATATGCACGGAATAGCTAACTAGACTTTTGTCTAAATGACAATGCTTTTCATTAGTGTTTTTTTTTAATTTTCGCCATCTAAGTATTGTAACTCTTGTAATGCAATTTTGTCCTGAAAAATGAATTATTTATTTAGGAAATAGAAAAACACCTGAATAATTCACATTAAAGGTGTCGTTTTGTGTGCAGATGTCGTTTTTGCATCGCCCTCATGTAGTCAGATGGATGAAAGTACACTCCCTGACAAGCGTCTATGAATGCTGCAAAACCAAGACACTTTTAATTAAAAATAAAGCATAGATGGCGCCATAAATTTGATTTAATCTTTCTTGGTTCACTATAATTATGTTGACGTACCAGTCAAATACAGTCAAATAATCAGGACTTCTGAACACACTGGCAAACGAGAGCAGCAAGAAAAGCCATGATGGGTGCTCAGTCGTTCCCAAACGTACGGACTTATCATACAGGCGATAGAGATGCAAAATACAATGTACATGTGCATGCTTTCGTGGCTAAATACTAATAAATAGACAACTAATGAAATAGACAACAAACGTACATATAGAAATGTGCATGCACACGTAAATTAAATCTGTCATACCTGAAGTTGACAACAAACGAAGACACTGATATTAGGTTCCCGTTGTTGTGTCTAGAAATGCCTGTTATAGAGAACAAACGGAAGTTCCAGAAGGTGGGTACTAGAAGTACCTGATAAAGAGAACAAAGGGAAATAATTATACGTATTAATCTGCCCCTGTAGTTGAATACTTTTCTTAACTAGAGAGCACGATACTATAAATATTTGCGTGCTCCTTTGTAACCATAGTTTACTTCAATATTTTTGTATCCCTTCATAGTTTACTTCAATATTTTTGTATCCCTTCATAGTTTACTTCAATATTTTTGTATCCCTTCATAGCTTACTTCAGTATTTTTGTATCCTTTCATAGTTTACTTCAATATTTTTGTATCCTTTTATAGTTTACTTCAATATTTTTGTATCCCTTAATAGTTTACTTCAGTATTTTTGTATCCTTTCATAGTTTACTTCAATATTTTTGTATCCTTTCATAGTTTACTTTAATATTTTGTATCCTTTAATAGTTTAACATACTATTTTTGTATCCTTTTATAGTTTACTTCAATATTTTTGTATCCTTTCATAGTTTACTTCAATATTTTTGTATCCTTTCATAGATTACTTCAACATTTTTGTATCCTTTCATTCCGAGCCCTCTACAATGATGTTCGAATGAAGCAATCTAAAACACGTTCCAATCTTTATCGCTTGGTTGTCTCATCTAATCAAGAACGCTCACACAAATCTCTTAATTCTTCCACCTTTTCTACACAATGACCTCACGATCTGTCTCTAGATCAAATCTCTACATTCTTCCTTAGAAAAAATCGAATGTATCAATATTACATTATGTCTAAAATCTTGAAGTGAATGTCAAACATACATGCACACAGCTTTCGTCTTCTTCTATCTACCATATCTATCCCACCCCCACACTATCCTATCGTCAGGATATGGACCCCCACAGATTATGTGTTATATGTTTAACAGGCTCTGGCATGAAAAGGTACTGTTACAGGGACTAAATATCCTGTCTTCAGATCATCCATTCTCTTACACACAAATGGAAAAACCTGAAAGGTGGTCATAATTCTAAAGGCATTTTACTATTTGTAATTTCAGTTTGGGTTTTGTGAGCATGTTGAACGTGTGCCTCTTCAAATGAAATTACTTCAGCCATTGATCTCATAGGCTGGTTGTATGTATACAATGTCTTAGTGCATTAGGAAGACAAACTCCCCTTCGTGCATCTTAGCATGTCGTGAAAACTGCAAATAAGTTTTCTTACGGCAATATAAATAGGGGGCGTAGACATTTCTTAAGATCTGTAATTCACATTTTCTTTCAACATCGACGTTTCTATTCAGTATTTAAAACAGAAAAACTAAAAAAAAAAAAGGCAAATTTAAAAAGTCCTTGACTTTGCATTTAACAAAATTGACGTGTTCTAAAATTTAAACTTATTTCAAGAGCACTATACAAACGACATTGTATTGGTGGTTTTTTCCTTATTGACAGTTTCCAAAGAAACGGGCACATGACGGGGATATAATGAATGGATTAGCTCATAAGCGGAAACATCTATATTTGCAGTCTTGCCTAGCCAGAAACTTTCTATGACTTTTATGTATCTATTAATGCAGATATACGCTTTTACTATTCAAATTATTAAAGGAAGCTAGTAGAATTAGAAGGAGCTTGATAAATATACAGCTATTGCAAACTTCCTTCTAATACTATGGCAGAATGTGGATATTATCAGTTGAAGGAACAACAAATATATTATTTACTTATTTATTCATCTTCTTCTTGTTGTCATTGTTATTGTTGATGTTCTTCTTCTTATTAACGACGGGCGGATTTTCAGAGGTTTTATTAAGAATATCGGCACGTCTGAGGAGCGGTGCTTTTAATTTCAGTGACCATGCATTGCTCCCCCGTACTCCTAGTGCCACTGTCATGATATTTGTTCTCACATTTCATGCTAGTTTTGTTCTTACATATCGTGCTACTTCTGTTCTCAAATGCCATCTACTTCTACTCTCAAATTCCATCTACTTCTACTCTTACATTCCATACTACCTCCGCTTTTACATTCCATGCTACTTCTCCTAATTACTTGCTACATCTGCTCTCACATTCTATTATACTGTTCTGAAATTCCTTGCTACTTCTGTACCCACATTCCATAATACTTCTGTACTCACATTCCATCCTACTTCTGTTCTTACATTCCATACTATTTCTGCTTTCGCATTCCATGCTACTTTTGTTATTTCTTTACGTGCTTCTTCTGCTCTTACATTCCACAATACTTCCTCTCTTACATTCCGCGCTACTGTTCTCAAATTCCGTGCTTCTTCTGCTCTGACGCAGTTTTTATTTTTTAGATCTTTCTCTGTGTGTGTGTGTGTGTGTGTGTGTGTGTGTGTGTGTGTGAGTGTGTGTGTGTGTGTGTGTGTGTGTGTGTATCTTTTTTTTAATGTCTGTCATTTGGCTATTGCTGTCCTGTAGGTCTTGATATCTTTGTCGGAGGGTTACAAAATGTGCTCGGATGATAGCATTTTGACGTCATCAGTTTCAGCGACTACTTCTGACTGATACGGTCATTCCCATTCAGGATATTTGATTCCATAGTTCTTACACAAATTCGTGACTATGATTATTACCATTTCAAGCTATTTATTACTATTATAATTATTAGCAGTAACTGTAGTAATAGCAATAGTTGTAGAAATAACAGTAGTGATTGTCTAAATTATAGTTTGCTCTGTGTCTGTGTATGTGAGCAACACGAATGATCTTGTTAAGTTGTACATATTATGTTTTGATGTTATGGCAATGTGTCATAGTTTCCGGGATATAAAGCATGCATGCATTTGGCTGTTAATTGTTTTGAGAACAGTCAGAAAAAAGACTTTAAAACGTATTAATTGTTTGCTTGGTATGGTAATGAAAAATTAGTATAATAAATCTGATTTTAGTTTGTTTTTATACTTTTATTTGAGCAGCATGTCCTAGGTGTTCGACCTGGCTTGCTACTCTGTATAGCTTTTGAAAATTAATATCTTTCTCTTTGTTAGTCGCCCTATTAGGTATACAGAGTAACAGGCCAAGCTACTGTTATTACTACACCTATTGCTATTACTACTGCTGCTAATAATTATAATAGTAATAAATAGCTTGAAATGGTAATAATCATACTCAAGAATTTGTGTAAGAACTATGGAATCAAATATCTTGCATTGTATCTCTTCAGACGGCAGCTGAGTCCCTGCAGTCTTTGTTGTGTATCTTCTAGTGAGGTCGTACTGTTTCTGCAATTGCGATGGTGTTTGTTGACTGATGATTCTGGGAGATTCAAGATTTCACAAAGGATGTGGGCACATCTGAGGAGTGCTGCTTTTAGCAATGGGATTGGGGTTAATCTGTGGTTTCCAAGGAGTTTATTCAGAGATCATTCCATCTCAGATGCTCTTTTCCCTGACGATCCTATTACTACAGGCATAACGTCTGTTTTTATATTCCACAGTCTTTGAATTTAAAATCATGAGATTTTCCTTTTCTTTTTATATTTCATTTGGTTTTATGTTTCCACCACTTGGAACAGCTACATGAATGATTGTTACTGGTCTTTTGGACTTATTGAGAACTACAATGTCTGGTCTTCGTGCAAGAATCACTTGATCTATTCTTATCTCTAAGTCGCACAATATTTTGATTGCTTCTCCTTCCATGGCTATTTCTACCTGGTGCACCAATGCTAATTCCAGGGATTTTATTTCATAGTTTACATGGGTTTCTATGTAGGAGTTTTGCCACTTTGTTGTGGGTGTTTTGGCGTATTCTGTTCGAGCCAGAAACTGATATTCAAATACATGTTCTGTTTTTGTTTTGTGTGAGTTCACCTTGATCTTATGCAGCTGTTATAAGCGCTTCTGTTTCTGCGTTCAAACCTGTCTCTTGTATGTTGATTGTTTTGCTGATATTTCATCAGCTTCGCGCGGATACTGGCCATAGTGAGGTTTTGGCTCCATCTATTTGCTAATTCATGTTTTGCTATTTTCTTGTATGTTTCTTTCTCTATTTGAGGGGGTTGTATAATCCACTCATATTTACTGCTTTTATCAGTGGGCCATCTTTGTTGTTATTCCATATGTAGTCCACTAGTCCTATAACCTCCTTCAATGACAACTTTGATTTTCTTGAGTCCTCCGTCTCCCATTTTCCGAGATACATAAAGCTTGCCTACTTGTGGTTTGGATGTAGGGGTTTATATATTTTGAGTTGTTTTCTTATTTTCTTGTCCAGATCATTTATTTCAGTTGCTCAATCTACGAGACCTCCACTGTAGCGGATTACAGGTGTTACATCTGTATTGTATGACCCATTTAGCTTGAACTTGAGGACTTGTCTAACTCGTTTTTTTATACTCTTTTTCAATTTTGGACTCTGGATGTGTTCTTGATGTTTCAGTAACTCAGGTATTTATATCCTTTTTTCACTGAAACATCTTTGATTTTTTTCCTACGATGATGAATGTGATAAGATTTTAATACACGTCTTCCATGCAACCCCCACCTCCACTCCGAGTAAATATGACTATTTATACTGACCATGAACTTTGAAACATAGTACTTATACTGGTGTTATAATAAAACGAAATACAAGATTGTATAAACGTCTTCACATTGTATGTGTTCATTAGTAATTAAGGTCAAGGAAAGCATGGCAGATTGCTGTCTTATCGCATGCAAATGTGAAAGTCTTGATAGGAATTTGACCTGTCATGCTGAGTGAAATGCGTGTGTTCACACAGCCTGCTACAATATCATCAAAGAAAATTAATCTCAGAACACGTCCTCTATATTCTCTTTTTGAAAAAATACAGGACACCTCACCATTCTACACATGGTTAAAATAATATAAATCATTACACTCTTTTTCAGAGAAAACACTCTTGTCTTTTTTCTCTCTTTCTCTCTCAAAGTTGATATTAGATGCTTATGCCATTTTCATAAGTTGTCAAAAGAGTCAAGATATCTACAGCAGGCTTGATACTGGCTGCCAAATTAATTCTTTGTTAAAGCTGTTTGGTGAAGATTGGTCGCGCTCTGTTCGAAATGCGTCGGCCATTTGTGTTTACAATACATGCTGTACGGTCACGCTTACACTTCGTTTGTATGCATACCATGTGTATGTGTTCTACAAGCTGTCTGTTATACATGTATGAACATGGGCAGAGTTCCAACTTTCCGGAAGTGATTGTTGTAGGATGGAGGGAGGGGAGAAGATGCTTCCTGATTTCTTGGCTGTTTTTCTCTCCCGGACTTGCTTCGTTATAAGGAGAGATGCTTCCCTGGGGTCCCATTTGGCGCTGGGTTCTGCTATTGCATTTTTTCATATCTATATCAGTCCCCGAAATGCGTGAGATCTCGTCATTCCTTCCTTCAAATTCTTTCTCTGTTTTGAATTCGACGTTTGGGACGGATAAATTGGGTGTGTACTTATGCTTGCTTTATTCTTATTTTTATTTAGTCCGGTATTTTTTCCGATGGACTGGTTAAAAAACATCTTCCTTAATAGTTCAACTTTATTTTTATTTTACTGTCTACCAGAGGTAGAAGTGTTATTAATTATAGTACTGCCACAAATAGTATATTCTTTGCAAACTACATACAAATAGTTCCGATATCAATTTATATCTTGAGTGATGCTAAGGCCGATAGAGCACTGCCTCCCCACCCCTGAAACGTGCCTCGCTGAGGCACTTCGTCACGGCTCGCGCGATTGAGTAACATTTATCAGTAGCTCAGGACTTTTGGCACGAAAAGAGTTCTTGCGCAGTTCCTTCGCCTTCATCCCAACACCTCGGATTGGGCATCAGTTTTCTAGATAACGTAACGGCACCTCCAGAACCTGACAGGCCAAGTATTTATGAGATTCGCAACTAGCCTTGGCAATCCTATTAAATTTCGCAACGAGCAGGTCCCCCCCCCCCAACCTAATCAATAAACTTATTTGAAAACGTAAAAGGTCCAAGTTAGTGTTAGTTGTATAGCTTCTATTTTTGCTCTATTTTCGCTCTATGCGTATACACGTGAACCAATATTAGTAGTTGTACTTGCATTGTACCAACATCAGGCAACACATTTTTTTTTTAAAGTTTGAAGTGTGTTAACAATAATTTCAGATCATTTTATACTCATTATAAACTCTGTATAGAAAGTAAGGACTTGTCACCATTCACGAACGATTAACCAGGCAATGTTGTCCCTCACTACGGTGGACAATGCTAAAGATTCCAGTGACATCTATCTTCAACTGGTTCTAACTTTATTGACATAGCCAAGGTCACTGTCTAAATTGTCATCCATATCAATTGACTCCAAAATACGACCCCTACAAAAAGAATTTCAACATTTCATTTCACTTTCAAGAGAACAAGTCCATTTAGACAATTAAAAAAAAGTTATATGCTTTTATTTTCTGAATTGTCTGTGCCTTGTCATATTTATCGCGTGTTAGTGCCACTTAGAATTATCTCATCTCAAAACGCATGAAGCGCTATAACTGGTACTAATTTCACTTTTCCAAGATGACATCGTTTCGAGTTCTCCAAAGCTGAAACCGTTTTGAGTTCTCCAAGATGGCATCATTTTGAGTTCTCCAAAGCTGATATAGTTTTGAGATCTCCAAGATGATATCGTTTTGAGTTCTCCAAAACTGATATAGTTTTGAGATCTCCAAGATGACACCGTTTTGAGTTCACCAAAGTTTATGTCGATTTCAGTTCTCCATTAAGTACATTTATCCAATTTAATCTTGGCCAAGTGCCTGAAATTCAAAGGTGATTTGCAATTGATCTCGTCAGTACTTCCAGCTTTGAATGGTCAGCATTAAGACTAAAATGAAAAAAAAACCCCATGCTGTTATTCACTGGTGTTAAAAGAAACTTTCCTAACAGCCAAAGCTGAACTAGTGGAGAAGAGCAATGGCTAGATTCGTGGTATGTTGACGTTGTGCCAAGAATTATTTTTGCACCACTACATTTTTCACACACCCATTAACATTTCTGATGAAAAATAAAATCATTCTGTGGAAGGATAAAAGTAAAATAACAAGAACTCTAAGGAGGAAAAAATAATCCAGAACTTCATCTACAACGACATACTACAAATACCTCCACCAACACAACACCAATCTCCACTCTCAAGAGTCCAGTGAGGAGAGGAAGTCCGCCAGAAACATCCCAAGATCCAGAATATCTCACGATAAAATATTTACTGCGGCTTCTGATGGGAGAAGTCAGCGCGAAAAAAAGAAGAAGAGAGAGACATGTAGTAAAGAGAAGAGAATGGAGTTTGTATTACACACACACACACACACACACACACACACACACACACACACACACACACACACACACACACACACTGTCGCCACCCACCCTCCCTTCTCCGACAGGAGGGGAGAGGGATGGTGGCTTGCCGGCTCCACGTAGGACTTGCATAAAGAGAATGACAAATCCACACACAGAATACCAAGATGTTTGTTTGGCTCGAATTTAATTCTGCGTGTAGGTTACGTATTGCCGACATGTTTGCATGTGTGTTTGCATACGGGTAGGGGTGAAGTGTAGACGGCACAGACGACACAACGTATAACAACGACAGCAACCACTCTTTCGAAACCATAGACAGAAGAAAGGCCCAATATCGGAGTACAAGTTCAAATTTATTGGTCTATAGGTTTCCTCTCACACGTTGGTTAGTCAATCAGCCATCCACACTCACACCCATGGGAAAGGGGGAAGAAAGAAGAAAGAAAAATGATAAATGATGAATTAAAATCAAAGAAATACAAAACTCAATTTCTTCATGCAGTACTACTTCTAACATTGCTTAAGCATTTTACAACATAATAGAACAGTCATTATTTCAGAGTTCTGGCGCCACACATCAATGTTCAATAATAATACACAAAGTTCAAAACAAATGTCATTTAACTTGCAAGTCTTTTCAATGGTTCCATCAATATCTTTTTACTTCAAGGTTTACTTCTAATTTTAGTTTAATGCTTAATTAAGATTCTAGTTTAGTTTTAGGTTCTAGTTTATACTTATGTTTATGTGCTCTGAGATTTCCCTAATTAGAATTTACTTTTACTCACACAGGTATTGTCACGTTCTCCTTGTTCTCTGCTCATATAATTCGTTACTCTCTCTTGTTCTCTGCTCGTATGGTTCGTTACTTTCTCTTGTGCTGGGCTCACATCGTTACACTTCTGGTGCTGGGCTCACACTTTCTTCTTGTGCTGGGGGGGGGGGGGTTGATGATACAACAAAAACATCGTCGACGTCTCGACCTGGCCGCTCTCACTGTTACGACGGCTGCTACACTTCACGCTCCCGTGCGCTTCTCTAGTTAGGCCTAATTTCTCAACTCTCCTTGCGTTCTCTCTTCCCTCTTCTTCTCTTCAATTTCTGCTCATTTCATCTCATCTCTTAACTTCGTTTCTCATCTCTTCTCTTCATCATAACTTCGTTTCTCATCTTCTCTTCTCTCAACTTCGTTTCTCATCTCTTCTCTTCCTCATAACTTCGTTTCTCATCTTCTCTTCTCTTAACTTCGTTTCTCATCTTCTCTTCTCTTCTTCACAACGGCCAACCTTTGCCGTTCTCGGCGGTATGCCTCATGCATGACCGCTACTGCTTCCAACGATAGTTACTACCACTATGTAACATCTCGTTCTGTAACATCTCCCAGCGCCGTGACATTAAACTTCCACCAGGAATTTGCCTTCTGCCTGGAAAATAATCGATCACCCGCGGTCTTTGTCAGAGTCTTTGAAAACCTGAGATGGCTATCTGATTTGATTCGGCCCATCTAAAAACTGCAGCGGTCTTTACGACGCGCCTCATACGCAGCCAGGTAGACTTTCTGGCACACTGTTACAGTGGTCAAGAATCCTCCTTCTGCTTTGCCATCACAGAATCGTAGAGTCTTCTTGATCCATAAAAGCAGGGAGAAACTCAGAGGTGACCTTCACCCCTGTACAACACGCTACATTTTCCACGTCGCTCTTCCACGTTTCTCATCCGCCCCTGGCTCTGTCTCCTCTTTTATACACAAAGTTCTTGCACATCCCTTTCTCTGAGTTGACTGGAACACACCCCTCCTTCCAGCACGCCATCCCCCTTCCGGCACTGCCCATTTACAACCAGCACAGCACTGTACGTGCTGATGAATATTCTCTGCCCATCCTGGCTACCTCTGGCGTCCAGTTCTATCAGTGCCAAAGTATCAAGTTCCCAGTTGACACTGTGATTTACTTATCCATTTGGCCTATCTTAACTAACTTCTCAGAGCACACACTAAAATCCCAGAGCATTTTTATTTTAAAACTACAGTTACTGGCAACTCATGGCCACCTGGCAAGTCGTACACACACAGACCAACCTTTTTAACTTAATATACAATGATTAACTTTCCAATAACTTAACTTCTATTTCACTAAGTACTTTCACAAAACAATAGTAATTACACAATAGCAATATCAACTTAAACTACCAAACATTTATAGTGGTGATTCTTACAATGATGTTTACATTTCCAAAAACTTAGTCTGCCTCCGTCACGGACATAATTGGCGTCCTAGCATCTTCTCACGAATTCCGTACGCTGGCCCTACGCTGACATATATTTATGAGCGTGGTGTCCTGACCGCAGAGGGTCAAGCCAGCATTCTTTTGCAAGCTAATTATATCTTTTCCATTCCCCAACACGAACTTAAAGCTAATGTTTCCGACTTAGTTTTCCCCATTGTTGAAAAATGGTCATTTTCACCCTGTCCCTCTTTTAATTAACTTAACTGTTTCGTTCATAGTTTAGAGTTAGAAGTTACTTAGAGGGAGAGAGAAAAAAAAATCTATTAATATTTCTTGATTTTCGTGACACACACACACACACACACACACACACACACACACACACACACTACTTACCCACGCGCCTACGACTACTGTAGAGCCAGTACTTAGTGAAGAGTCAATACAGACACAGTTGACAGTTACTTGCGACCACAGTGGTGTTTTACTTTTATATTTAATGTAATCGAAAATCTCAATAAATGCTGGGAGTCAGCAAGAATTGGATGTGTCACTTGTGGCAACACCAACCCTTCACCTTCTATGTGTGTACATATATCAGACCTCTGTTCCTTCGCGAACAGTCCTGTTCTCTATGCGTCTCCTCTCACTCATGAGATGATCCTATTGCTTCTCTCCGTGATGTGCTGTACATGGTGCTGTAAAACAGATGTCACTTATATCTATTGTCTGTCGGTTGATTTGGTGTGTACGTTGGTCTCGCATTCATATCTTGATTCTAAATGGTCCAAGGTTTGACGGAGGATTTGGGCATTTCCAAACAGATGCTACTTTAGCAGTGGGACACGTCTGTGGTTTTCTGGTAGTTTATTCAGGAAATTTTCAAGCTCTTATGCTCCATCCCCACATATCCTTGTCCAAATATTGCTGGTATTACTTATGATCTTATGTCCCATAGTCTTTGGATTTTCATGCTGTTCCGGTATTTTTTCTAAAAGATTTCTTGCAGTAACATTGCATTCCGGATGGATTTCTTCACTACTATGACGTCATTTGTTCCTGTAGGAATTTTACAATCTATTCTTATATCGACGTTCCACAGTATGTCGACATTTTTCATGACTTTTTCAGGTTTGTGCATTCATTCCCTATCTGATATATTAATTCGATAGATTATATATACTTCTTCTTATAATGTTTACAATTATTACTATACAGCCTTTTCCTACGACTTCTACTGACTGTCATTACGAAACAAGGTCTCCAAATCTTAAAAGATTCTGAGAGATCCACTTTTTACGGGGGATGTGAGCACTTCAGAGGAGCGCTGCTTTTAGTAATGGGGCGAGTCTATGGTTTTCAGATAGTATATTCAGAGACCCTTCCAACTCAGATGCTATGTTCCCCAACGATCCTATCACTACATGTATCAATCCTGCTTTTGCTTTCCACATTCTCTGGATTTCTAATTTGATAACTTGGTATTTTCCTATTGTTTCTTTTGATTTTGTGTTTTTATCACTGGGACGTATATCAATGATTGTTATTCTTTTGTAAGGCATATTGAGAACTACAATGTCTGGTCTTCGTGCAGAAGTCACTCGATCTGTTCTTATATCGAAGTCCCATGATATTTTAACTTCTTCTGTCTCGGTGACTGCTTCTGGTTGGTGCACTATATGAGTTTTGCCACTTCGTTGCGTCTTTTGGGGTACTCTTTTCCAGTCAGAAACGGACATCCAGATAGCATGTATTCTACTGTTTCATGACTATCATCATCATCAAAAAGTAGTAGTGATATTATTAATGTTATAGATCTCTTAAGAATTAAAAGAGTTTTGGAACATAACAACGAACGCAAGGAAACCTCCATCGTCTAACTCGAGTGAACATTGAAATATTTCAGTTTGAATTTTGGAGGGAAGGTGCACGCATGTGTGTGTGTGTGTGTGTGTGTGTGTGTATGTGTGTGTGTGTGTGAGTGTGTGTGTGTGTGTGAGTGTGTGTGTGTAAGTGTGTGTGTGAGAGAGTGTGTGAGTGTATGTGAGTGTGTGTGTGTGTGTGTGTGTGTGTGTGTGTGTGTGTGTGTGCGTGTATTGTATGCGTAGGACTATGAGTGTATGCACTGAGACAATGTGAACTTGTACAAGTCATAAAATGTTTTGTCTTACAACCAGAATTAATCTCTTTTCCTTGTCAAAATTTGAACCCTGGTCAATCGGTTGTTAGACTGGGCGGTAAATGTATGAAATTTCTGTTGTTATTGCAGGTATGGTTGGATGAATAGCGATGAGATGAAGCGAAAGATGTTTAATAAATTGTGAACATTTGCTGTTATTAGTATTGTATGTAGTAAATATTTTTTCAGGTGGCGGTAGTGGTTACACATAATAAGGTTAAGTTCATGTAAAGGTCGTGTGTGAAGGAGGATTAAGAAATACAAGCTGTAGTGATTACACATAATAAGGTTAAGTTCACGTAAAGGGTGTGTGTGAAGGAGGATTAAGAAATATAAGCTGTAGCTCTTATTTTAGAATTTTAGATTCGAATGTGTATTAGTTGGCTTTATATTTCTATGACATACCTGTTCTTTAAAGAAGCAAGCAGAAAATAGAAAAATGAAAGACACAAACCAAAACTCCGCAACAAACAAAATACCACCAACAAAGGAACAAATCCGTTTTAAAGATAAATCCATTTGAGATACCCTTTTTATTACTGGTGACAGTCAAAAATGAGTTAGTTTTCGGTGAATTAGAGGAACTTAGAAACCCTGAAAATTAGAAGACTGATTTAGTAATTTTCATACACACACACAAACACACACTTGTACACACACACACACACTCACTCACTAACAAAGATGACGAACATGCAAAATAGAACAGTTAGATAAGTTATAAAAATTATTGCTTTGATTTAATTTATGCACTTAATGCATCCCCATCGAATTGCACGATTGAAATCAGATGGCGAGTCTGTTTGAAGTGAGCTTGTAGCTGTAGACCCTGATGACGGAAAACATTATGTCAAATTCCAAATAGTTGATTCCTGGGTTATGGTGTACCTGTGATATTTCATCCCTATATAGCATATGATGTGTACTTCAAACAGCATACATTGCCTAGATTGAGTATTCAAATAGCATACATTGCCTAGATTGGACATTTCAAACAGCATACATTGTCTGATTGGGCACTCCAAACTGAATGCGGTGTCTTTACTCAGCACTTCAAACATTATACCCAACCAAATACGCAGTTCCACATTTTCGTGTAGCATCACTTTAAGTCCAATCCTACTTACGTGTTTGACGCATGCATGATAAATCACTTAGAAAGCTCTTCATATTTTTTACAGTACTGCGCTCTGTGCTCAGGCATATTAATTTTCTCTCCTCTTAGTTCGATAGTGGAAAGTGCCGCCAGCTAACGATTAAAATTATGGTTCTGTAGGATTTCTTTCTTTCTTTCTCTCTTTTCAAGTTTTTATCAGGGGCGGGATGGGGAGGGCAGCTTTTTGCTGCTGTAGTTTTTCCATTCTTCAATTAAAAACATGTGTTTTCTGGAACACGTTTTAAATTCAACGAGGCAGTGGAGACCGACCTGTTCCACCGAAACCATGGAAACCTTTAATCCAAGAGAGACTCTAGCTGCGCCCAAACTGCAATTTATGGCTGCACCCGTCCAGTTGTAAATCGTATCCTGCACTGCATCAGTCGCTCATAAAATGGGACGCTTCATTGGCTGCTTGTAGCCTCGGGTCGATCTGACGATGACGCTCAATAGCAACCGACGCGAAAGCGCTCCATAGACCAATTAAATAGCTGAACGGTTCTTCATAATGATGCGCAGTGTAAAGTAAGGTTATGATCTTCTTTAGCAAATAAGTGCAAAGCAAAATACCTGTGACTACATTTTACAATAGTTTTCGTTATCCAGATGTTTGTAATGAGTATGGGGCTTTTCAATATTTAATGTTGGTATCGTGTGCCATAGACATTCATCCGAACGTTTTACTGAGCTAAGGTCGTAAACGACGTGTGGTTGTATACCGGACAGACAGAGAAGCAGACGATGTATAGCCCAGACATACTTAACCATACTTGGACAACTGTAGACACTCATAGAATGAACACCTCGGCCGATGAACGAACTGACAAATTTAGTAAGATGACTTAGGCCTCTTGCCGCTGCAAGTGAGTCAATAATAAAAAGACGAATTAATGTTTACAATTAACACACTAGAAATTATGTAGTCTATGTATGTATGTCATGAAATGCCAAAATTTTGTCATGAATTAATTATAGAATTTTGTTTAGTAATGACGTATAGGCGTAACAATGTTTGTATAAGTAAATTTCATTATGGGTTATAATATGGTGTGACAGTTGCGTAAATCAACAGAAAAGAATGCATCAAATTATAATTTTCAATATATGCACATGAAGTACACACAAAAGCTATTTAATTTAATTTAAATACACAAAAATCTATTTACACATAAAGTACACAAAAATCTGTTTACACATAAAGTACACAAAAAACTATTTACAGTACACAAAAACTGTGTACACATAAAGTACACAAAAAACTATTTACAGTACACAAAAAACTGTGTACACATAAAGTACACAAAAAATCTATTTACACATATTGCGTAAAGCACAAGAAAATTGAAGATGATATGAACGGAAACAGAATGACAAATCCACCTGCAAAATAATAGCATCTCGACTAATGGTTGCTGCAGCATGCTTGTCAAGCCAAAAACATAGAACACATTAAACTGTTTAGGGATTTTCTATTGCTGTTAGATGCAATCTAACACAATTTAACGAGGTGTTAAATCAGGGTGGTACTACCCTTTGAAATATCTAAACTGGTAGGGTTATCAATGACAGACAAATCATTGAGACATGAACTGCCCAAGCGATTTCATGTGAAATCATGAGAAACAAATAGTGAAGATGAGACTATAATTATCAGGTGTTTACAACATTCATTCTAATATTTGATCAGTGCCACAGACTGGCCCTTTGAAGGCCCTTTAAGCTCAGGAGGGGTGGTGGTGGTGGACGGTGAATAAATCAGGATAAGAAATATTAATAAAATAATCGAAAATTTATACTTAATTTCAAGCATCTCTGATCAAAACTGATTCGTGCTAATACATCCGTCAAGAAGGGATTTAATAATCTTGCACAACTACCTATTCATGTAACTATTTAATGCTTGTGAGCAGAACCGTCACCCGAATACATATTTAAAACTGTGAGAAGAACCATTACCAGAATAATTATTTAATACTGTGAGAAGAACCATTACCAGAATAATTATTTAATACTGTGGGAAGAACCATTACCCGAATAATTATTTAATACTGTGGGAAGAACCATTACCCGAATAATTATTTAATACTGTGAGAAGAACCATTACCAGAATAATTATTTAATACTGTGAGAAGAACCATTACCCGAATAATTATTTAATACTGTGAGAAGAACCATTACCAGAATAATTATTTAATACTGTGAGAAGAACCATTACCAGAATAATTATTTAATACTGTGAGAAGAACCATTACCCGAATAATTATTTAATACTGTGAGAAGAACCATTACCCGAATAATTATTTAATACTGTGAGAAGAACCATTACCCGAATAATTATTTAATACTGTGAGAAGAACCATTACCAGAATAATTATTTAATACTGTGTGCAGAACTATTACCCGAATAATTATTTAATACTGCGTGCAGAACTATTTACCAGTATAACTATTTATTAGTGTGCGCAAAAACTATATACCAGTTTAACTATTTAATATTGTGTGTAGAACTATTACCTGAATAATTATTTAATACCCTATGCAGAAATATCTACCTGAATAATTAGTTAATGCTGTGTGCAGAACTATCTACCAGTAAAACTATTTAATACTGAGTACAGAAATATATATATACCCGTATAATTATTTAATACTATGCTTCTTACTGTATCCCCGTTTAACTCCCTTAGTTTCGTTATTAAACATTTGCTCTTGAAATATAGCATTAATCCATGTGATATGAACAGTATAAAAAGAATGAACAACACTTCAATCCATAAGAAAACAGTGTGAAAGCACTGAAGAGCTCTTCACAAATAATTCAGTACCTTTGTATAATTTCATATACGATATTAATAATTATTAGAAGACAAAGCCATTTAAAAATAAAAGCAATCTAATACAATTTAAATGAAAAATTGCTTTGGCTCGCAATCCGACCATCTTACAACTATCTCCGTGCTTATTGTGGTGAGTTTTCTCACCTTCTCATGATTTTATTAATAATTATCTGATATCGATATATTAACTCATAATAATAATACTCTGAACTTAAAGAATGATAGGTCAAACTTTATTACTTTAAATCATTATAAAAGCAGTGATTTTAAATTTGTAGCATTCTAACTTCTGACATTCAAATTAAACTCAACCTCGGGTTTTTTCAACTCCCTTGATTATGTAATTTCCAATCTGACTTATTGCCGCTCTCACTCCTACAAGGGGACATAATGTATAATAGTCCGTAAGAGAAGATCCTGGCCCTTGGCTGATGAACGTTAGAACCGGATATGAAAATGTCACCCAGGTTTGGGAAATCTTGACAACAGATGTCAGAAAGTATAAAGAGCGTAAGTCAGGGAAACCGAAATTAGACTGCATTCGACCCACACTTGCGCCCCCTTACAGCAATAGCTACTTCCAATAGTATTTCCCTGACTGCACACAATTATTAGTTTGTGGACTTGTATGAATTCTGTATTTCATAATTCATTAATTGCCAGCAAAGATCAGCATTGTGGTTTCTCTCGCGATTGTTTAAAACTAATCTTTCCTTAACTTTGCAGCTATATATGCATGTGTATGTATGTATTCATATGCATCTCATAAATATACTGTTTAGTTGATTTCCTGAAAGAGAATGAGTGTGGAAGTTCTGTATCACTTTTCCCTCGTCTATAAATTTGTCTGAATGGGTGTACATGGCGACATGTAAGCATATGATTTTAGGCAATGTCTAACAGGAGAAGTTATATTATTTTCTCCTGTCTGGCATCTTATATGAGTGGACACCATCCAAGAAAAAACTGCTCCATTCAATCGCCACATCTGTACACTACTTGATCAGTGTGATGACGTCATACCACACTTCATTTTTACCTGGACCAAATGACAACGAAACGCCACAGCTTGTGACAGCCGAGGACGATTTCGGTTTCTGGAGTGGAAGATAAGTTTTAATAGAAAAACACTCAGAAAGACGTTGTCCGTGCTTTACTTATTCATGTGCACTAAAGCCGTTCACTTTTGTTTGACAATGAGTTTTATATTATTCTAATCCATCTGAACACTTTATCTTGCTTTACTTCTATTTCATTTTAATCTATTGTTTAGCTTATTACATTTCCCGTTCCGCTTGATTATTGGCTTCTTTTCTCGTCCCGTCACGTTCATATATGTCAATGGAACTTCATTAACAAAGGGGATTTGCGGGACTAGGGAGCTAGATTGAATATTATTTACCATAGGCTAGACGCTTGTGACACGTCACTTCATTGTACGTCTCTTGTACCTGTTTACGGAAAGTGGGTGCGTGCGACTGGAGGACTGGGTTCAGCTTTCCAGCCAATAAGGACGAAATTAATTAAAACATTTTATTCTTTTATCGTCTTTTTCTCTTTCTGCACTTCGCGCACACATGCCAGACGATTCGAGAATACCGGGGAGGCTTTCATTTTTATACTGACTGTGTGCGTCACGCTTCATGTAACAGAGGAGGAGACAAGCGCCTTGGACACTGCTCTCCGTTGTTATCCAAAGGCAGGGAAGATACTTGATTACACGCCTTTGGACTTACAAAACACATAACCACTACAAACGTTTTCGAATTGTGTTTGAACGATTTACATTACTCACATATTTAGTACGCAAGAGGAATAGCTGTCTTGGCGAACATAAATGTTCTAACACACATGAAATTCATTAAACCTAATTATTACATTTTAAAATGTTCACAAATTGTATTCTGGGAATGTCATGATAGTCATAAATGTGGGTCAGACAGATTCAAGTCTAAGGATTAGAGGTTTCGACTATTTTGACACATGGAATTCATTGTGAGATCAAGGTAGAAGTCGAAATGAGCTAGAATTATCAAACTGTTGTTCGTGGAATTGCAGTATTCAAGAAGACTGATGCCAGTGATCAATGTCTGACCTTTGGTGATGTCTTAGTCTACTTAATGACGTGTACTGTGATGTATAGTCATTGTCGTAATGGACGTCGTCTAAAATAAATGATCGACCGGCAAACTAATCCAAACATATAATTGAGAAAACTTCACGAAGTATGTCATTGCCAACTTGATTTCAATATACCTCGCCCATTGTCTAATGGTCAATTTATAATTCCCAAAATGTAATATACTTAGGACATGGTCAGACTATCCTATGACAGTAAACATTCAGCCTATTTTCAATAAGAAATAAATGGGCTATGTAAACAAAAGTTATTAAAATGTGACCATGATTGGTTTAAGGAATAGAATAGAATAAGGAAAAAATGTGAGAGAAAAAGTTAAAGGAAATACTTAGGGTGAAATCAGTCTCTTGAAGATGAGTATGTCGCAGGGAGGGAAATAATGCGGTAAATATATATTGCCTGTTAGATAATTTCACAAAGAAGTTCCTCTTGCTTCTAGTATTTCAATAATGCATTGACTGAATTTACAATAAACTAAATCAACTATTATTGATCAGGTTCATTACAAGAGCCTCATAAAATTATAAACCCGGAATCATATGTATGTACGTGTATTTGCCTCTAGCGTCTGCAAAATCTAGGAGAAAGATCTATGGTCGTTATAGCCAAGGTTTGGTAGTCCGCCTTATAAAACCTGAACCAGAACTGTCGTGTCAAGACACTGGCCCCTACATTACTTCCAACGCATCTCCTACTGTGGACAGTTTAAGTCTAATTTCCTTCTGGTCAAGTGCAATAAGGCAGTTGAGTGACTTAACGCTATTTTCCACGAACAATCCACTTACAGTTCAGCTTAAGCACTTTAAAAGAGATGGACAGTCACTCCTTCATTACTGTTATTATCTCCCTTTGCACGACAGACAGAGAAAGGTGGGATTCTGATCTGTATCTATTTACTGAAATTCTTGTTAAGATTACAGGATAAGGCTGTACTTAGGTACTCAATCGATGCCACCTTTGCAACCCTCCACTAAAGCAAATTTGGTCTATTTTTAAAAACAAAGACATCCCAGTTCGTGACCTTCACCGCACACGTGAAGGAGAAGTGTCTTCCTTTGTTGAAATCCATAGCAAATGAAGGGCAATTATTGAATCTTCGAACTAACTGGATAGAGTGACGTATACCTCTCTCTCTCCCTCAAAAAAAACAGACCAAACAACAAATTATTGATAAAACAATTTAGTCAAAATTACTTTTGCTATTTCTAATTTTAAAAAATAATTATATTTACTTTTTTCTTTCTCGCGCATTAGTATGCAAACTCAGTCACTCGCTCGTGCCTTCTCGCGCATACACGCGCAGTAATTAAGTGCACATTAAAATGGGGTGTCACGTTTATTAACTTTGACCTTTGATATTATTTTAAACACCTGTGCTTTACTTACTTTCATAGACATTATAATTCCATTCTGTAAAAGAAAATAGCGAAAGTTTGGAGAATGGTATGGAATGCAACTTTACAAAAGCAAATAATTAATAGGCACATAAACTTTCCTTGTAAGTAAAAAATGTGTATGCTAATTTAATTTATGAATATACATATTTATAATTACCTGATTATATCAAGGACCACGACTATATTAATAGAACTATGTGTGACATGCATCCCTTTGTTACTGGATATGATTATTATTTATTAATTAATAACGCATAACTAATTAAAAGTGATCGACAATCTTAATTTATAGTTATCAATAATTCTCTCACAAGACCAACATATCTCTCACTTGGCGGATTATAAGTGTGTCATAAATCTATACTCTTTACACAATAATAAGAGAGACGTTTTCCTGCTGCATAATGTTTCTGCCGGTGGAAAATACATATTAAAGAAGTAATGAAAATCCGTCTTTAATTTTCTTTAACCAGCCCCCCTCCACCCATTATTACTCCAAAATAGGGCTGTAATCCAAAATGTGCAAGAATGTTAATAAATTTAACACCTGAATTTATTAAATCAGCAATCAAGTTTGCAACATGAATATAATCAAAAGAGCGTTTACATTTACATCACTTCACAACAATGTTATTTTAAATTTTAGACACTCATTCAAATATCCTAGCATAGACATCAGCAGTCAAATTAGCACACACACACACACACACACACACACACACACACACACACACACACACACACACACACACACACACGCACGCACGCACACACACGCGCGCACACACACACACACACACGCACGCACACACACACGCACACACACACACACGCACACACAAACACACACGCGCGCGCACGCACACACACACACACACACACACACACACATATATTATACATATATAAAAAATCAATTTCATAGATATGGTTTCATCATAGAAATGAGAGTGGATTTTCAGAGAGATAATTATAGTCAATGTACATTACCTTTTCAATGATAGTAGCTGTCGCTGGCACATGTTCACAATCATGCGGTTTGCAATAAGTCATTTTCTTTCTTATTAGATGATGGTCCAACATACCCTTTTTAGGTACATTACACAACTGTTCCAGAATCTTCGATGAACTCACAAAGCACACCATGGAGAATCATCCAGAACTTTGCAGTTTGAAGCGAGTTCTCTTCACAAATTATCAACTTACAAAACATGTAAAGCATTATTCATTAGCCCAGTATGCATGCATCATGATAACACAAATATTGGACACTGATTACAACTCATGCATTGTACACTGATTGCAAATCATGGCTACACTGACTACAACACATTATATACAGATCACAACACAGTTCTCATACACTGATTACAACTCATGTATTGTACACTGACTGCAAGAAAGTTTAACAACACATATATTATTCAGTGTCTACAACTCATATAATGAACACAGACCACAATACAGATATTGTACAATGATTACAACACAGATATAATACACTGACTACAACTTATGCATTGTACACTGACCTCAATATTGTACACTAATTAGAGCTCATGCATTGTACACGGAATACAACCAATATATTATACACTGATTACAACTCATATATTGAACACTGAATACAAGTCATATATTGTACACTGATTACAACTAATGTGTTGTATACTGATTGCAACTAATGTATTGTACACTGATTGGAACAGATTGCAACACTGGCATTGTACACTGACCACAATACATACAATGTACGCTGACACAACACATATATTGCACACTCATCATAACACACTCTGGCATTGTAACTACCCACAATACAGATATTATTCACAGATTAAAACAAGTCGATTACAATAATGGCCAGATAAAAATCATTACTTTAGTTTCCTATAAGCATTATTTTTTTTAAATTTCATGATAAATATAAATCTGATATGCATCTAACAAGAATCAATGTAAAACGCTCTCGCGAAAGTCGGTAAATTAATCTTCTAATATAAATAACAGTTTAATAATACCTGACACCTTTTTCATAAATATAAGTGACGTAATGCCTAGATACACAAGATAAATTATTAAATTATTCCCCGAATGTAAACAAACAAGTTTCAATGCTGAAATTATTTTATTCCTTTTCATTTGCACAAACAAACACACAAATTCACACACAAAGACACAAATATACACACACAAATACACACACAGACACACACATATACACACAGACGCGCACACACATACACAGAGACACACACATATACACAGACAAATACACAGACGCTCAAATACACACACAAACACATTAATACATACACAAATATATGTATATACAAATACACACACACAAACACACAAATATACACACATATACACAGACGCACACACACATACAAATACACACTCAGAGATACACAGACACAAATATATACACACGAATACACCCACAGACGCACATTCACAGACACAAATACACACACATGCACACACAAACACACACACAAATATATGCACACAAATGCACACACAGGCACACACACAACTACAACACACACACACACACAGAAACACACAATATACACACTTACACAGACAAAGCACACATACACAAACACGTCTTTGATGCGATATCAAATCATCACCTTAGGAACCGTTCTCGTCACAATGCCATGCAAGACTTCTCACGTTGTATTCTCACAAGATCACACAATGCCATGCAAGACTTCTCACGTTGTATTCTCACAAGATCACACAAGAAATAATGAAATATATTACTTAAATGATAAACGGCATATTTAAGGAATTAATCCCTTTGTTTACTATTATATTACTATTTCTCACAAAAATCCTTACTAGAAGTATATATGAGTAACCTTCATTGAAAAGATCAGATTGCAACTCTGAATATATCTGTTTACAACCTTCATTAAAAAGATTCTCACTGGAAACATTTGTTTATAGCTTTCAGTGGAAATATATGTTTACTGTCGTCATTCGATATATCTATATTCATCGCTGAAAAGATTTAATTGTTCACCAGATGTATTTATTGATACTATTTACTGGAGACACACACACACACACACACACACACACACACACACACACACACACTGTATATATATATATATATATTACACTATCTATCTATCTATCTATCTGTCTATTGATTGCGTGCATTTGATTATCTTTTAGGCTAAAATGGCTTGGCTTCTTATAACACTTCTTCGAAAGAAAATCTAATTTTGGAAAATCAGAATGACTTCTTTGTATATAATCGATTTGTTTTCTTGGTTTACAAATGTGCTGTTTGTACCCGTTTCGCAATTGTTTTATCATGACAACAAATGTAAAGGTATAACCTTGTTATTCGCAATTGTTTTATTATGACAGCAAATGTAAAGGTATAACCTTGTTATTCGGAATTTATTGAATGTTTTACACAACTTACAAAGACAGAGATCTATTACTCAGTTAAACACAACTTTCTTGTGCAGATAAAGTTTTCTTTAGATATTAGTGCCACACAAATCATAAATAATCTTATCTCTGCCAAAATGCTAAAGAAATCATTAAATGAAATTCGGATATCTCCCAATATAGACATGAAATGATTACTGTTACATACATATAAATGAACTTTCCACTTGTAGATGATTATGATAATAATAATGTTACTACTAATACTACTAATGACAATTTATTATTAATAATAATTTTAATTCCACTACTACTACTACTACTACTACTACTACTACAAATGATAACAATGATGATACTAATAATAATTATACTACTGATGATTATGATGATGATGATGATGATGATGATGCTCTTACTACCACTACTACTACTACTTCTGATTATAATAAAAATAATGATACTATTACTACTAGTAATATAGTGATGATAATAATAATGATACTACTACTTCAAAGGTTGATAATAATAATAATCATGATACTACTACTTCTACTGCTACTAATGATGATGATGAAAATAATTAGAAAAGAAGGGGAGAATGAGGACGAGGACGACGACAAGTATTAAAAAGCAATAAAGCTAAAAGAAATATAGAACACATAAAATATAAAAGCACACGATTCAGAACACACGAGACAAACTATACAGTAGTACCCAATAATAAACATACAATGTTACGTGTAATAAATCATTACACATTTTATAATACGAAAACAGGCATGCAACGCATAAGTGAATAGTTGCAGATGTAACATAATACATGTTTAAAAGTGGATAAAATATTAATAACGGAAGCTAAATAGGTAAGTGATATAGGTCAACACTGGGACCCTAGGTGCAAAGATCTAATTTATGGACCTTATCGAAAGCTCTTAAGTGTGACCATCTCAGTTCTGAAGGTAGTTCTTTCCAGCTAACTAGACATTAATAGGAAAACGTCAACCATATTTTTGATTGTCATGAAGGGAACACTAACGAGACATGTGTCAGAAGAAGAGGATTTTACTGGATGCCCGTCTACATAATGCGATGATTGTTCCATGATTTCTATTTATTCCGGAGACAAATGCTTTATTTTTTATCAAAGTTTGAATTACAATATTTAGCCGACTTCTCCAACTAACGTACGTCAAATTTCTAATAATATCCCTAACCGAAAAAATTATCATTGTTCTTACTACAACATCCACACATTTATCTCGAGTGTATTTTTTTTATGACGCATATCACATCAATTACATAATAGTTTGTTAAATTTAATTTATTCGACCTTTCCAAAAGTATCTACGTTAGAAACTGACAAACTGGTTATTCAGAAAGTTAATCAACAAATCTTCCCAATTTAATGTACTTAATCCGTCCATTTGATAACATTACACATTCCACCATATTAGAGTTAAGGAGGTCCGTCTCTACATATAAGTTAGTCTGTTTAGCAAAGTGATCCAGTTTCATTAGCCAGCTAATATGCAGCTCTAATGAATGCCCTCATTACCAAGCCACTTCCTGTTTCCAAGAGTAAGACAAACATTGGCTAGACTGGCTTTCTTCGCAGCGGCCAGCGACACACAGCTAATGGAGTGAATTCCTCAAAATGCTCGGGACTTCTTCAATCATTTTTAACTAGGACTCTTGTTGTCAGATTATATTCCTCCTAGACTAGCAAACAGAAGGGCGGATAGGTAAAGAAAACCCTCACCGACACGAGAAATAAAATGTATTTAGCGGTACAGAAGAAAATAAACAATGACGACAAAAGTGCTACAGTCTCCTGGCGGTCTGTAAATCGATGTAATCTCATCTTCTACTTCCATCGGCTCAGACCCTTTACGCGTATCACCGTTAGTGCCCGACGATTGGCAACAAAAGACCACAAGACAGGGAGTTTAATTTCTTTACGAGATCTGTAGGCAAACTTTGACTCAGAGTCTTTTTGAGAGGAAAGAACCGTGTCGTATTAAATTAGTCTAAGCATGGTCAATTTCCGTTCACGGATTGTGCCAAAGGATTAGTCTCTGAATTTCCTTCAGCCACTGAGGCAAGTCATGGATCTGTAATATTATCTCCAGAGCACTGAACAATAGTCATTTGTATGTTGAGACGTTCTTGAGTTGGCTCTGTGTGTGTGTGTGTGTGTGTGTGTGTGTGTGTGTGTGTGTGTGTGTGTGTGTGTGTGTGTGCAGAATTTGAGTGCAGAAGAGACGGACGATAGAAATCTCTTTATTTAAACGTAATTTATTCAATCAACATTTTCATTTTATTGTACCTGTCCTTTGTGGTCTAATGAATATGCAAATGAGCTAATGGGCCCACACTCGTGCCATTTCCCCACAGTCGGTTCATTATCTCTGTCAGTCAACGAACTATTATATCTATTCTCTATATCTATTTGTTTATGTGTCTCTTTTGCTTACTTTCTGTCTGAAAACCTCTCTCAATAATTGTCTTTTTTTTCTCTCTCTCCCACCCCCCACCCCCCGCACACACAAGCACACAGTCTCTGACAATTCGGTATTTTAAAAAATGTTTCATCACCCGTGCCTGTGTAACCATATCTAACAATGACAGTTTATTTTTAAGGCTGTGCTCTTCCTATAATTTAAAACAGTTCAAATTACTGTGTGTGTGTGTGTGTGTGTGTGTGTGTGTGTGTGTGTGTGTGTTTGTATGTGTGTATGTGTGTGTGCGTGTGTGTGTAACATCATTGATAATGTAATCTGTCGATATATATATATTCTTACGTGAAGCAATTGATGAAGGCAAACACGATTCAGATTAAGTGAATGATGAAACGTGACGATCTGTGAAACATGATGATGAGATATAATACGCAATACAAGTTTGCTTGCTTTGTGTTACATTTTCTTGCTTGTCATTTTTTTCTTTTGAAATATCAAGCCATAAATAATAGACACACACACACACACACACACGTGCGCGCACAAATATATATATATAAACACAATTTGCTCAGCTAAAAATCAGATTTGAATTTCTATGTTTAAAATATATATGAAAAGAAATGGAATGGAACAGAAAAGTCGAAATGGTTTTCTTTCTAATACGCTTGAATGTTGGTGGTCCATGCTATATCAGTGAATTAGCAAAGTCAGCGAGCTATTGATGATAATGAAGATGGTGATGATAATGATGGTGGTGATGGTGTCTGTGGTGGTACTAAAATAAAATAACAATTATATGAATATTATTATCAGGAAGTTGTGTGTAGATAATTGTAATCAGTGAGTTAAGTATTGGCGAATATCATTATTGATTTAAATATGACAAGTATTATCAACAAATTAAATATGGATAATTATTTTCGTTTAGTTAAGAACGCACTGCTACAAATATTGCAGGAGAAAATAAGAACGAAATGTGCACCAGGTGAACTTTTTCATTCAGCACAACTATGTCATCTTAACTTTTAGATGAACAATTGCAAGTGGCATAAATGGGGCAAAAGAGCCACCTTTGTGTCAGTCTCGATTGTTACCTCCCCGTCCTTTGCTTGCTTCTACTTCCGGCTACCCTCGAAATAACACAAACACCAGCTCTCTTACGAAATCGAACTGACAGCCTGATGGATTTGGACAATTACCACAAAAAGTTGAGATCTGTAAGGTTGAACGTGTCACAGGTTACTGAGTTGGACAAGTTCGCAAGAGTTAAAAGGCAATCAGGTGCATAGCTGTTGCGCTTGAGGAAAAAAAGAAAAAGAAAAAGAAAACCAACCACAAAACAAGCGAATATATATATTTCGTTTAAAAAAAAACTTAAATGCACCTTTGAAGAATGTATAACAAATACAAAATTACTTCATCACCATGAAAAATAGAAAAGAAAAATATAAAGCATGAAGAAATCGCTCTGAGAAAAAAAACTAAGTGTATAGTTTCAGTTACTCAAAAAATAAAGTGCTTGTTTATTTAGATGTGCACAGACTGAATAGAAAGAGAAAAGGAAGTCTTCCTTGGATTAAAACCTAAATGCCAAACTTGATCAAATCAGATATTTGTACAATAATAAGGTTATGGATTTCAAACTTTCATTCCTCTGTTAAAGCATGACAAAACATAGGGAGTGTAATCATCTTATTTTTAAAGCTTCCGGGTAAAAGGGATACAAAGTTTGCACTTGCAATGTGTCTGTGTACGCGTGTGCGTGTGCGGTGGGTTTATTTTACATATTCTTTTTAATTAATAATGTACTGGTTCTTTACAATGGCGGTTTCTTGCAGTGACAGATTCCCTGCAAATGAATGGCATCGTCAGTGACTTCATCAGACCAGCTTCAGTTAGCGTGACCTGATCACAAGAATTGCAAGGAGAAAAATGAGAGGTTAATTGGTTCAGAAAAGTAAAGACTGCTGGGTAATTCTCTTTGCCTCCGGAGACCCCACTTAGATTCAACGTGTTATTGGAGAGGTTGGAGATATATTTTAAAAAAAAACAAAAACTTTTTTTATTGCAGCGCTGCGTTTTTCCTATCTACCTATCTCTTTCTTTCTTTCTTTCTTTCTTTCTTTCTTTCTTTCTTTCTTTCTTTCTTTCTTTCTTTCTTTCTTTCTTTCTTTCCTTCTTTCTTTCTTTCTTTCTTTCTTTCTTTCTTTCCTTTTTTCTTTGATTGCTGGCTTGTTAAGTTTTTTATTCTTTCTCACCGTGCTTTTATTAATTTCTGCTTTTTATTTTAAATTATATTTTTCTTTAAAAAAAATATTATTTGCCTTTATAATTTGTTTACATAATTTACTTATTTACTTTAACCTTAGTTTTGTTATTACTATTTATTTTGAAAAAGAGATAGGTTGTGTGTTCAAAGTCAGTTTTCAGTGGATTGTGTTTTTCTCTTTTGAAAGTCCAACATATCTGACCTTTGATGACTTGGAAGACTGACTATTCTATTGTAAACTATAAACTTGTGACATTGTTATGAAAGTGGACATCATATATCTATAACTTAATTTCTTCTATAATAAGAATAGTCCCAGCGATTTATTTATGTTACTAATCAGAGTGTTGAATTGTGTTAGAATATGAGACTGAATAACTATCAAAATTATCTGAACATTGTCTCGTGGAATATTAATGTCAAATAATATTTTCACTGAATTTGTTATATGTATATTTGATTTTTTATTTAATAATTTTATTGTTAAATGTATTAATCTTCTTACACATTAATAAAGTATGTGTTAGAATAACAGTGTTTG
Organism: Sinotaia quadrata; assembly: GCA_028829895.1. Classification (NCBI taxonomy): domain Eukaryota; kingdom Metazoa; phylum Mollusca; class Gastropoda; order Architaenioglossa; family Viviparidae; genus Sinotaia; species Sinotaia quadrata. The sequence goes on along the minus strand of CM054183.1, from coordinate 36,056,098 downwards.
TAGGGGGGGGGTTATTAAATATAATTAAAGATGGATTTGTTACTCCTTTAGTAAGAATTTTCCACCAGCAAAAATATTGTGTGACAGTAAACGACTGTTTTATTACTGTGGAAGAGAGAAGACGTTCGCTATACCTGTATAATTCACCACCTGAAAGACGAGTGGCATCTACTGGAAGAATTAGTAATAAACATAAATTAAGACTTCTCCATCACTTGTACTTAGTAATGGATGATTAATACTACTAATAATCATAACCAGTAACAAAGGTGTGTATGTCACAGACCCAAACGATCTCTGGCTTGTACTTATTGTTTTGTCGATACAAATCAGGTTTGCCTGATATTGCAACAATTCCAGAATGTGTTCGCAAATGTCGCCATCATATTGTTTTCGTTTTTTTAAATTGGGGTTGGATTACCAAGATTCCTGAGATTGGCATGATCTTGCAGTACTTCCACAGTTAACCATGAAACCTGCATATTGTGTCTTGTAGGGTAAATTGATACTCCTGAAAAAATATCCCAGCACCCACAGTAAGGACAGAAGTGGAAATACTGTACTGTAGATTAGTGTAAGGGGTATCTCCTAACCCACAACTGCCGAAAGCTCACGGAATGTGAATGGTGTGTTCATGTGTTTGTGTATTTGTGTGTATATACGAGTGTGAGTGTGTGTCAGATGGAGACTATATATTGTATGATTCATATGTGTGAAGATATATTGAAACAAATTATGTATCTCTGATAACCGTTTTTTCTTTCGTATTATTAACTGTTTCTTTCATATACAGGTTTTTCCACAACCTTGCGTACCCATTGAGAAACTTCTATTAAGGATTAAAGCTTAGGCCAGAAAATAGTTGTTTACGAGTTCAGGGAAGTAAAATAGATCACAGGTGAAGGTCACACCCCAAACCGGATACTAACTACCCATGTATAGTCATTTGCATACCAGGCAATGACGTAGCACTAAGATGTTAGTTGACCTTTATCTCATTGACAAAACTGCCTGAATGAGTTGGCTCACATTACACATGCCAATCAAGAGATAGTGCCCATACGGGTGATAAGCTGCATCTGCAGATGACCGTACCTAAGAAAACACATAGTGGTAATGCCTTGATTTTCTCTTTAATCGAATTTTCTTTTTGAATTGATACTATGGATTTTGTATTGTAAATGTGTGTAGAATATTCTTGTGAATTTTAATGCTGCTGATGTTAATACACTTTCTTACAGAAGCTAAGTGGTGCAGCAATTTTACATTTGTAATAGTGGAGAGAATCTCCATGTGTATGTAATTGTATTACCGTTGATTAATTGTTATCATGGGAGAGTTAGCATGCGCTGCATGGTCACTAGCTAAATTGTATTATGACCAACTATAGAATAATGAAGGAAGTATATATATTGTAAAGATTTTATATATTTGAATTGCCATGTAATGAAAACTATGAATTAGTGAGATTGTAATGAGTGATTACTGCTGCTGCCATAAAGCCCATAAAGTCATTATCACACACACGAAGCTGTAATGTAAATAATCATGTAATTTCAGTGGTCCTAAGTTTCACTCTTAACTCCGACCTTGATTGCTAAATGCTAATTGATGAGAGTCCAGTCTTATTGAAGCAAAGAACTGGAACATCACTGTGTGAGCGAGCATCTATGTTGAATCTTTATCTCAGCCGTGTTGAACTGCAAGGAACTGCCAAGGTTGTCACATGATGTCAGTGTGCATCAGAATGAATGACAACAACTGTGTAATCGAAGTTAAGTCAAAGAACTATCAGGAATAGACTCTTATGGTGCCGACTGTAAAACTGACTTACCATTTCGCACAATAACACTTTATTATTCGTGGAAATCAAATTGTTTATTTTTTATTGTTATTACATTTTGTTAATTCTCCTAATTGTTATCTCACTTAAGTGCATGTAATCGACCGTGGTTGCCAACTGAGGGCCGAGCCAGAGATAAAGGAATAAAGAAGTGTAAATACTAATCTATAAATAAAGGGGAGATAACATTGTTGGCAATGAAGTCAACTAACTTATCCAACTAAGTGTCGTGAACAATCAGGCTGAGATTGTGGCATTTGAAAGGGAGATAAGTTAGGCAAGTCCGGCTGTCACTAATGTTAGGGATTATCTAATAAAATTAATGTTGATAATTAGTGCATGAATTAGGACAGGGTCGTTAAAGGAAAACTGGACATGTGACAGTATGGTTAAAGCATTCACACAAATAAAAAGAATGCAAAAGCCTCTTTCGATGCATTAATACAATAACAGTAATTGAAGAGAGTTGGTGAAAAGGTACACATTTAAACCTGTCTTTTTGTTTTGGTGTCTGACCTTAGCATCACTCTAGCAAATAATTACACTATCATAAATAAATAAATAGTCTACATAACTTGCGACTGATCATAGTTGAAATACTTCTTGTAAAAGAGCAATGTTGAAATTTATTTTAAATATGTCAATGCCGATGACTTTGAGAATGAAGAGTACACAATATGGGGACGCAGTACCATGACAGCAAAGCAAACAAAACATTTACTGGTGTATGAGATAGCACGTAAACAAACCAATATGTATCGCCCAGTGTTTGACGTTTGACAGAGGAAAAATACCTCGAAGCACCAGCTTAATCAGTAAGTGATTTCGAAGTTGTTTTTTTTCTCTAAAAACATAGCAAAATTCGCCTGTAAACTACGCTCAACACAGCAGCACTGGCATCCCTTATAATAACATTAACGTTGTCTGAGTGTGATGGCATTCTATGTTCGGATACTCTCAGGTCTCTCAAGCTGTGTTTTATTACATTACTGGGATTCAGGCCAGGATCCCTAGGTGTGACCAAGTAAACACGCATGTAATGAGGGTTACAACCATCGACCCACAGACAAGTCACGTGCTTCGTCAACTTGGCGGCGCATTTTGGGAAGACTCTAGTGTTCCACTGGATCTTTACAGTGCGAAGAATTTTACAAAATTCAAGTCTGCGATAGAAATGAAACCTGGTGATTTTCCTCGGCGGTGGCCTGTCAGCTTAGAGCTGGCCAGTTCTTTGTTCCTGTTGTAGTACTGAATTCCGGATATCGGCGGTGGCCTGTCAGCTTAGAGCTGGCCAGTTCTTTGTTTGTTCCTGTTGTAGTACTGAATTCCGGATATCGGCGGGAGCTTATAATTTTGACTAATCAGCGGATTCGGGCTTAGCATCATACGGTCACTGTGTGTGTTTGTGTCAGTGTCAGTGTCAGTGAGTGTATTTCGTGCATGTCAGAGAGCTGTAATATAGTGTTGCAAGGAGGTACAAAGTGTCTCGTTTATGGCAGCCCTAGTCAACAAGGTAATTCGTTGGCTCTCAAGAGAATGTGGCAGCAGATCTTGGTCTGGCGTACTCGAGTGTGACTGAGTGATTGACCGACATCATTTTGTCTTCCCATCCTGCAATTTTTAGTATTTAAAAATAAACGCTTAGGTAAATGATTCTTCATTTACAGTCGACAATGCAGCGTAGGTGGAGCATTCATGGCCACAACAATGTTTTATTTTTATATAAATTACAATTACATGCGTGCGCACATAGAATTTATACAGACAAACACATAACTAGATAGTTAGATAGACATTCAGACAGACAGACAGACAGACAGATAGATAGATAGATTGGATGGATGGATGGATGGACGGACATATAGATAGATAGAGAGAGAGAGAGAGAGATTGTATGGATGGATGGATGGATGGAAAGATGGAAAGATGGATGGATGGATAGATAGATAGATAGATAGATAGATAGATAGATAGATAGATAGATAGATAGATAGATAGATTGGATGGACAGATAGATAAATAGATAGATAGATAGATAGATAGACAGACAGATAGATAGATAGATAGATAGATAGATTAACCCTTAGGTTTCACTATTCCATTCAATCTCTCTCAGAGTTCATAATTCCATTCCTCTCTGAATTCACCTTACGTGTATCAAACGTTTTATAAGTTAATATTTTGAATTTGTTTAAGTACAATTAATATCAAATCTGACTGAACGGAAAAGGCCACTTTATATGGATACGGCAAATTATGAAGGAAGCTTAATGTGAAACCCTTGTCAATCAATATGCAAGAACTCATAATTTTCACAGGATGATGGGCAGCAAAGATGGAACCTTGATAAATATGTTTCGTCCTCAAATTGATCTGTAACTCTTCATCATTAGTTTATTACCTTAAAAAATATTTTTATTGTGGAAGCGTAAAACAGCCAGGAACACAAATAATATTTAAATGACTAAATATCACATTCCTTCCAACTATCCCTCCTTTCATTCCTCCAAAATTTCATTTATTGCACCATTTATTTCTCCGTATCATCCCCTCATTCTTCAATTACCACTACCATCCTGGTTTCCTCTGCATTAAAGATTCCAATCTCTTATCCATTCTTTTTTTATTCTTCCATCCATTTCTATTTCCATTCCTCCTTCTAACTTTCTATTGCTCCCATCTCCCTTGCTGCCTCACCTCCTCCTCCTCCTCCCTTTTTCCTTCTATCCCTACTTTCATTCTTCCGTTTGCACAACCTTCTCTTCCTACCACTTTCGTTTG
>CM054183.1:36033974-36048974 GCA_028829895.1 Sinotaia quadrata | reverse complement strand
TTTTGTGCCTGTTATGTAATGAGCAGTGAATAAAAGTCACAATGATAAAGAATGTAAGTGACCACACACACACACACGCACGCACACACACACACACACACACACACACACACACACACACACGTATGCGCGCATACAAACGCATACACAAACAATAAAGTTGAGCTCAGATTGAACTAGAATGAAACGTACTATTGAAGTTCAACAAAATCATTAACACAACACTACTTCAGTTTTAACAGGGTTAATTATACAACAGCCTGTCTCTAATGTCAGTCATCATTTTCAAACATGCAACAGTACCAGATCTATTTCTTATACAAGAACGGTTACAGTTGAAGACAGTCATGGACATGTAAATGATGTCTAACACAACTGAATCCCGCCTGTTTGAATAGCACCGTAGGAGATATACAAATAATACAAAGCACGATTAAATTAATTATGTTCATTGTTAGAAGGTCTAATTATTTACGCTCTTTACGACAAAGGAATAAATGAAAATACTACTTCACTTGTTTAAGTTTGCTTGATGAAAAATTATAATGACTTTCACGTCTTACCAATCGGGGTGGGGCCGTGTGTGTGTGTGTGTGTGTGTGTGTGTGTGTGCGTGTGTGCGCGCGTGTGTGTGTGCGTGCGTGAGTGTGCGCGTGTGTTAATTTGGTTATAAGTCTCACTCCATTAAGAAGTCAGGATAGGCTTCATAATAGTCACTACATCATTTAAGAGTGGGCTGTCACGACCCAGCAACGCTATTTGTCCTCATACACACTTTCACTGGATGGAGTATGTCGTGTCTACAGCAAGCCATCAAACAAGACAGTCAATGCGACTAGCGAGATGCCCAAGTAATTGATTAAAGTTGTAACAGAACAGGTCCGGCTCATAATTATTCTCTTTACACAACAAAAACAAAAGTGCCAACAATTTAGTGTTACTGTTCATTTCTCGGAATCGTCTGGTCGCTGGTTGTAGCTATGCCAACACTACAACAAAACTGATCTCTAGTTGTAGTTATGCCAACACTGCAACAAAACTGATCTCTAGTTGTAGTTATGCCAACACTACAACAAAACTGATCTCTAGTTGTAGTTATGCCAACACTGCAACAAAACTGATCTCTAGTTGTAGTTATGCCAACACTACAACAAAACTGATCTCTAGTTGTAGTTATGCCAACACTGCAACAAAACTGATCTCTAGCTGTAGTTATGCCAACACTGCAACAAAACTGATCTCTAGCTGTAGCTATGCCAACATGTTAATACCAGTTTATATTTAACGACCTTGTCTCAGCATCAGGATTTAAAGTTATTAGTTTTAATATTCGCACCAGACTGTGGCCTAATTTACCTTTCAGCCTTTACCTAGATTGCCCTCGAGTTTTGGCACTCAGTGTAATTACAGGTAAATTCATGTACAATGCATGGGTTGGAATAGTTATCTTAATCTTGACTGATTGCAACATAGAAAATCATTCATATCACAATAAGCTTTGCTCCCACCAACACGTCGGTCGTACTTATAATCGAGACAACATGAATAAAATTTAATAATTTATAATAAAGTGTTATAGACAATCTGATACAACATATATGTGGTCTTTCCGAGACCGCTTATTATGTCCGTGATTTATCGTAAAATAGAATAACACTGTTCATAATTTTATTGTAAATAGAATAGCACTGGTTGAGTCAATCGGCACAGATATGCACTTAGCTTGTCTATTCATAATGGAGGGACACTCAGCAAACAGACCGAATCAGCACGTGTTGATCATCGCAGGACATGTGTCTTGAAAATTGTCTCGCTGTCTCCAGAATAGTAATCTTGAATTGATGAAGATAATAATAATAAGAGGAAAATGTATGAACCCGCTTCTCTGCTATAACTGCAGGTTAAAGTCGTTTCATTCACTCAATTAAATTCTACCCTTGGATTTACGGGCGTGGTCTTAAATGAATAACCTTTTTGGCACATTTCAGTCCTACTCATAGGCATCTATGTATGCCCATGATTCTCAGTTTTAATCTACGTCATGAACATGAAAACATATTTCCATATATGGATAATGAGCGTCCATCAACAAGTTATCTTCCACTACTGAAATCTACATCAAAGTCGTAATACAATAAAAATCACTTTCATCGCAAATCACAAGTTAATCTTAATCAATCAATAAAGCTAAATTTATATTCTATCAAATACGATAAAGAAAAAGTTTAGATTCACATCATACCAACTAATCAAAGTGATACAATCACAGCCGAGATAAATAAAAGGGTTACATTTCAGTCTCCTGATTTCAACAACTATCAATTCATTACATAATAAGAATGTATGCTTATATACACATACAGCAGTCAAGAGGTATCTGAAAATTATAGATTTGGTTCAAACTTGAAATTTCTGCATGACCATTTAAAGTTTTCACTATGGTGTTTTCTGACGCGTCATCTCATGCGCAGGCGATTTTTCAGTTTGTATCAAGCAGCCTCATTAGTGGCCTTTATAGATACGCCGCACTTAAAGAGACCTAGTCTTGGACAGCGCTCTTGATGTGCAGTGGTGCATGACCATTTTTGTGCTTACGTCAGTGAACGGCTAAATCGTGTTTTATAAGGCAACGGTAATCAGTGAAGGTCTTAACTGGCCTTGTTCCCTTTCAACTTAAAGACGGGTAGTTTAGCTGGCTTGTTCCTTCATTACACACAAGAAAGAATAAAGGGAGAAGTGAAAAGAAAATATTTAATGGAGGGGTGGGGTAATGTTTACAATATTAGGCTTTCGAACGTGAGTATCAGATTGATCTGTTGCAAGAATGAACTGTGCCTAGGACTGCGAGCTTTCTGTACTAAAGAAATTGTGTTGTTTTTATTTGTTTGGGTGTTTTATGAAAAGGAAAAGAAGAACGAACATGTATTTCGACCATTTAAAGTGCTTACGATACAGAAAAATTTATCACAACAGAATCTTAGTGATCGGCCCTAACTAAAATTATACTGTAAATAGGTGTAAGTATGGTTATAATATTTAGGTATTGTGTTACTGTTACTACTTTAGGAGATGAGGTAATGCTGCAAAAAAAAAACCTCGAGACAACAAAGTTATTTGTGCTAACTAAAATCATACTGGAGATAGCTGTAAGTATGGCTATAATATCTAGCTGTTTTGTTGTTGATGTTGCGGGTAGTGTAATGCTGCAAAATGAACACAACAGTGTTCCTTACTAAATAGCGTTGAAAAATGTGTTTGTATATTTACAAAATCTTTCGCGTCTGAACCGCAGATAAAGATAACGGGGTGTCGCAAAATAAATTAAAAATAATTGTGTCATCTTTCATGAAAAAAAGAAGAAAGAATGTTGATATATTTATGAAGCCTATGATGTCTTAGCCTAAGATACAAATGATGTGTGGTGTTGCAAAATTAACTCGCTACACAAACCCAGTCTAACTAAATAATAAATGGGAAACAAAGCAATACACTTATTGAATGCTTCGAGCGAGAGTCAATATGGCGTCTTGCAAGATAAACTGTACGTAATTCATTGATCGCTTCTAAATATTTTTTAATTGTTGGAAACATTTTAACCTCCTGACAGCTGAGGAAGATGAGAAGCCATGCGCAGCCCGAACTAAAACAAAAACAGCAAAGAACGAACACATTCATTTTGAAATGACTGTAAAAATTAAAAAAAAATAATTTAATACATTCATTATATACGCTTATGAAAACTATCGGATCTGCGACAAAATAAATTGCAAAGCATTGATGAAATCTGCAAAATAAATATAACGATTCTTTTAACATGTTAAGGTGTTAATGTCAATTCCCTACAAAAACGACAGGCAAATGCGAGGAGAAACCTCGCTGCTATTCGCACAACAGATGGGCAGCAGAGGATAAGATTAAAGACAAGCAATAGAAACACTCAGACAAATTCAGACATACTCAGACAAACTCAAACATACTCAGACAAACTCAGACAAACTCTGACAAACTCAGACAAACTCAAACACACTCAGACAAACTCAGACAAACTCAAACACACTCAGACAAACTCTGACAAACTCAGACAAACTCAAACACACTCAGACAAACTCAGACAAACTCAGACAAACTCAAACACACTCAGACAAACTCAGACAAACTCAAACACACTCAGACAAACTCAGACAAACTCAAACAACTCAATCAAACACAGACGAACAATAAAAGCAAAGTAAAACCACAATCACATACATAAAAAAAAACAAAAAAACAGTAAACAAAAAAATGAACGCATCACACATACTTACACGCCCTCACATTCACACACGTATTTACTAACTTCAAAATTGATTTTTTTTGTAAAGTGCCGGTAATGTATGTGACTGATAAAAATTATATCCTGCATCTGTTCAACCACATCCCGAGTCTCACCCACAAACCTTTTTTCTGTGAAAACGTGAGTAACTAAATTATGTTGAAAGCATATTTTACCTAAAATGTCTTAATTCTCAATATAGTTTTAAACTACACACACACAAACATCTATCTATCTATCTATCTATCTATCTATCTATCTATCTATCTATCTATCTATCTATCTATCTATCTATCTATCTATCTATCTATCTATCTTCGCACTCATTTGAGCAAGCATAGTGTCCATGTCATTCTTGATACTTTATACATCAAGAGCTAAACACAAACAGCAATTGAATTACCAAACATAAGTGCACACACACACACACACACACACACACACACACACACACACACACACACACACACATGCACGCACGCACGCACATACACAGAGCTATATTAACATTTATGTTAAAATACTGAATGAACAATATAAATCAGTTCTAACATCAAAAGTTCGGAGAAAGGGATATTCCACTAAATCGTAATAAAAAATGTTTTCTTCTTTTTAAAAACTCTACTTTAAAAGAAATAAGGGTTGAAACATTATAGCACACACTGAAATAATTTTTGCGAAATATAAATTAATTTCATGTTCAAGGAACATACAAATGGAGACTCGTTCTACAAAGATATAATAAAGGACACAGTACCATGGGAATATGTAAGAAGAAAATGTGTAAAATAAATTATTATGAAGGTGAAGGTATTGTGAAATTGTTGGTTGTCACTAGGTGAGGAAACATTAACTAAAGTGAAAGTGTTGGTTGTCACTAGGTGTGGAAACATTAACTAAAGTGAAAGTGTTGGTTGTCACTAGGTGAGGAAACATTAACTAAAGTGAAAGTGTTGGTCGTCACTAGGTGAGGAAACATTAACTAAAGTGAAAGTGTTGGTTGTCACTAGGTGAGGAAACATTAACTAAAGTGAAAGTGTTGGTTGTCACTAGGTGAGGAAGCATTAACTAAAGTGAAAGTGTTGGTTGTCACTAGGTGAGGAAACATTAACTAAAGTGAAAGTGTTGGTTGTCACTAGGTGAGGAAACATTAACTAAAGTGAAAGTGTTGGTTGTCACTAGGTGAGGAAACATTAACTAAAGTGAAAGTGTTGGTTGTCACTAGGTGAGGAAACATTAACTAAAGTGAAAGCAAAATAAAGAACAATAAGTAAGCGAAAGACAAAGGCAAATCGATAAGCGATAAAAACTTTTATTTGGCGTTATCCAAATTGACTGACATAGAGATATTAACATAGAGATATTAACATAGAGATATTAACATAGAGATATTAACATAGAGATATTAACATAGAGATATTAACATAGAGATATTAACATAGAGATATTAACATAGAGATATTAACATAGAGATATTAACATAGAGATATTAACATAGAGATATTAACATAGAGATATTAACATAGAGATATTAACATAGAGATATTAACATAGAGATATTAACAGAAGATTTGTGCAATTCTTGAGCACTGTCACGACGTAATGTTCTACCCTTCCACCCAAAGCCAATTTCCTTTGCTTTCTCTGATCCACTCAACAACTGTCACTCGTCTTGTATAAATAAAATTTGAAAAGGAAAAATATTTTAAACATAAATACACAGAAATACACCCTCACACACACACACACACACACACACACACACACACACACACACACACACTTCGCACACATAACTTTCTTTTAGACTGTTATATGATAATTGCCGGGAGATAAAAAGAATGATCTAGTGCATGACAATAACAACTAAAGGAGTTGTCAGAAATGAACACGCACCTAAAAGATGTCAATGTACCACCACCACCACCACCGCTGCAACCACCCAAACAATTATCTTTGAACTTAACCGAATAAAAAATTTAGATTTTTTCCGAAAGGCAATTAGCTCGAGGGAAGACAACTTTGTAATTGAGCTTAGTCAGCTTAACACACTTTTTCCAAAGTTAACTTCACACTCCAAAGAAAAAGAAACCAAAACAAAAGGAAGAAGAAAAGGAACAAAATAGTTAGTACATTGGGGTTTCCTAGGTCGCAGTAATCTGCCATGCGAATGTTTTTTACGACATCCGCACTCATAACTGCTCTCTCTCTCTCTCTCACACTCTCTCTCTCTCTCTCTCTCTCTCTCTCTCTCTCTCTCTCTCTCTCTCTCTCTCTCTCTCTCTCTCTCTCAGCGTATTAACGTTGTAATCATTTTGGTTTCCCTGTCACGTACTACACAAATGAACATTCTCTCTATAAATACTGATACCAAGAATTATCTATGACACACATGTATCTGTTATAATAGCCTTAGTAACATGGGGCAGAATGAGTATAAAAAAATCACACACAATCTTGAGCAACCTTTTGTAAAATAGCTAGCCTGCACACACAATCACACACAATCACTCACAATTATTCACTCCCACCTCATATAAAGTACATACAAATCGCGCTTGAGAATAGCCCTTCTTATCACAGTGCTATAGTAGTAATATTGATATGTTTGTGCGTTTGTTTATGTAGTAATATATTTAATATAAACTTGTCGTGTAGTCGTGTAGTGGTACCTTTGGTGGCGATACGTTGGAATGATTAATGATGAAGACTAACAGACTACAAGATACACACAGGCTCTTTTTGAATGTGCTCATTTATTTTATTATAACGACATCTGTGACGGAACGCCAGCCTAGCTATTGGTTATGATTATTATTATTAATATTTAATCACCCATAACTAATTAAAAGTGATGATAATCTTAATTTAAGTTATTAATAATTCTCCGGAAGACACCACTCGTCTCTCCTATTTGGCAGATATACGGACGTTGTAAACGTTTTCTCTCTTTCACAACATTAAAGACAAACATTTACCGTCACACAATATTTCCGTAGATGGAAAACTTCTTACTAAAGGAGAAGACAAATCCATCTTTTAATCTTTATTCAGCCCCTGTCCACCCACTGTCTTTCCAACATAAAATTATCAATGTGTAAGAAGATCAATAAATTTATAATATATTTGTTGATAATTTTATCACTTCATAATAATGTTCAATTAACGCTGGGCAATCATTCTGTTTATATCCTTGCTTTGACGTCAGCAGTTGATTTAACTTAAATATTCAAGTTCATGGATATCATACATTGCAGAAATGAGAGTGGTGTTTTAGAGAAATAATTAAGATCAATGTACGTAACTTTTTCAATGATGGCCGCTGTCACTAGCATGTGTCTACAATCACCCAATTTGCAACAAATCCCCATCTTTCTTATTTGAATGACTGTCCCTTCTAGGCACATTACAAAACTGTTTTAGAATCTTTATTGTGCTCAGAAAGAAGAATCATCCACCAGAAATTCTTATGCACTAACAAAGCAAACAGAATGTTCTAGATTCTTCATGTGCAATACTTAATACACTTGAGGAATGTTCAAAATAATCTTCATGAATTCTTGAGACCAAAATAAAATATCAATTTTTGCCACTTCAGCTCTCGAATGGAACTCAAGGGAATCAACTTACAGTAAAACGTTTAATTGTAAGTTCGACGATTGTGATGGATGCAGGTGTAGAATCTTCCTTCGACAAACAAATGGATGCAGGTGTAGACTCTTCCCACGACAAACAGACTATTGAAACCGAATCCACGCATTGTCTCGAAGTGTGACAGATGTACAGTCAACCGAACTAATGAAATTAAATCGCGTGTACAGGTGCTACACTTATAATGTGTTTTTAAGTCATTTTCATAGATATGACACGAATGCGTTAACATTGCAATATTTGGCATTTGCATGCATTAAAATATTGTAATTACATTTTATTATGTGCAATAATTCTTGATTAACATTCATTTTGTTATTATTTGCTTTGAAAATGTGTAAAATTAGCACATACACACACACACACACACACACACACACACACACACACACACACACACACACACACACAAAGCCACTTACTTGTAATGCAAAATAGAAGATTATCTAAGAAACCATTGCCTTAAACATCCTGATGGAGACACGAATATATACATATATTCAATCGTAATCAGCCTCGTACAACATAAGCACATGATTACGGGTCGTATACATTTCGCTCTGTACTACTAATACATACAACGAAACAAAATTTTGTACTGCTTTCAACTTTTAACAGTATGGGAAATATGTTAATTTTTCATTCGCCACTTTTCTAATGTGCATCAATATGAACTGTATGGATAGATGTACGGGTGAATGTGTGTAAATTAGATATATATTTGCCTGTGTATGTCTGTGTATCTGTATGTGTGTGTGTGTGTGTGTGTGTGTGAGAGAGAGAGAGAGAGAGAGGACGAGAATGTATGTATGCGTGTGTGTGTGCGCGCGAGAGAGAGTGTATGTATATGTGTGCGTGTACTTATTAATTGTACAATGACTGGAATAATAGTTGATAACTAAAAACACATTCTCTTGCATGTATTAACTCTAGCAGGAATCTCCAATTACTATTTTTTTTTTAAATATGCAATGCAAGACCAAATCAACGACAATTTCATTTTGGTTTACTTTTTGTCATCCAAATAAATGTTTAATTTAAATATATAATATTCTCTTCACAATTTATTGAATATCTAACTGCATAGGTTACAGGACCAGAAAATTAATAAAATCATAACAGATTGAATCGGTATGTGGATGGTAAACACGAATTAATATCAACTCGTGTATAATATTCTATGTAGTTTAATTTTTTTAATTTGTGTGATCATTATGATAATTATCAATAAAATGTATCTATCTATACATATAATAAAATTGTTATAGTTGTTGGTTTGTGTGGGCTTAAGTGAAAAAGTACTGGGCAGATTTACATCAAGCTTTTTCTGTTGTATATCTTAATGCCCTAAAATCAAGATGGGCTATAAATGACGTCACACTATCCCATAGAGGAGCTCGCCAGTAGCCCTAAGACTACGAACATTTTCCATTAAATGTAAAGCGCATGCGCGCAGACCTTGGCTTACACACGGCTGCGACTTCTGTGACCTCCATGCCCAACAGATGGTTCGTGTTTCACTTAGTTCACTTCGGTTGCATGTTGTATTATAGGGATGGGTGGGTGGTGGTATTATATTTTGGGCTTTAGTAAGTACTGTACTTTGGATTTAGGTGGGTTATATTACTTGCATGGCTAGCTAACTTTTTAATGCATCCCTGAAAGAGATAAAACCTGAATTCATTCTCAGCAAATGATGTGCAGTGGAACAAGGCTGCAGGTGCAGCATGTGCATAGGAATCTTAATGAGGCGGCCATATTCTGTCAGGAAATGCACGGTGACCAGCAATACAGTTTGAACCGACCTAGCTTCGCCGTATCATTCCATGCAATTTTCAAAGGCCGTCTGTTGTATATTTTTGGACAGTCGCTATTGATTTTCTAGGATACACCACTCCCACCCCTCCATGATCAAAAGCTCCAAACATCTACGAGCTAGAACCGATTCTGGTACTGTTACTGCTCCCAGGTTACACGACTGAATGAAACAAGTGCATCGCTGTAACCTTCCTAGCTTTGTCTGCGTTCAGTAACGAAGGCGCACTTTTATAATCTGTTAATGAGGAAATGTCACAGCAAGATCATAACGTTTTTAGCAAGCATTTGGACTTCAAGATACAGCTAGAAAGGTACTAATTAAAAAAAAATACTTCAGATCCACCATAGTTGCACAGGGGAGTGAAATCGTGACCCGTTCAGCTAATTTTGCTCGGTCTCGTGCCGGTTTCGTTGCCTGATGTGTTCCATTTCTTTATTCCTTATTACAAGCACGCAGAAAGTGTCACAAATCATTATCACTTAGCGCCTCACGATGATGTCATTCGCATGATGTCAAAAGCAACCCTTCCAGTCGAAGACGAGGCTGCATATGTCATGAGAGAGAGAGAGGGAGGGGGGGGGGGATGATAGCGTTTCCGAAAGAAGTGGCTCGATGACATGCTGTAAAGGAGCAGATGAATTATTCTAATGTGTACATAGCCACAGGAAAAAACATCTGAATTCATTTCCCTTGAGTGCAATACTGGGGAGTCAGCAGGCATACTTTAGTAAAAGGGAGAAAATTAATTGAAATATAATTTAACCCCACCCCCCCGAAGAATGCCAGCAGAGCCTCAAGTGCCCAGCCAAAGTGTCATTTTTGATAGTTATTCAGTCGATATGACTGGACCTGCTTGGAAGTTGCACGATCCGCTCAAAGCGAGGCTGTGATGTTAACAGTCTAATGCGTAGTTCACAATATCCAGTAAATTGTACAGTTAACGATAGGATAGATTTTTCTTTGTTTTTAAAAATTCAGGTGTCGTGAAGAATTTGAGTTCAGTGGACTGAAAAATTTGTAAATTTAGCTTAACGGGCAAATTACACTAGCTAGAAGACTGTATAGTAATCCGTTGGGACATGTCACTTTTCAATCAGAATACATCTCTAAACAAGTGTGAATTTGGCTTAATAGGCAGTTTATACTGTCTAGAGGACAGTCTAGTAATCACTTTGGATAGATGTTCTTTTTTTTATTCCGAATACATCACAGGCAAAATAAGACTGTTTAAAATCATAATCGCTGTTCTTTCTTTTCTCTTTTTATGAATAAATTGTCTTGGAGTTAATTTGCCTTAAAAGATTCACATCCTAATATAATCAATGAAGACACGAAAGTTGTATAGTGTCCATCATTATGTCAAGCTACTGGAGGAAAAAGTCTAAGAATCTCTTTTTCACTCTCTTCGCAGTTCCCTTTTAATTCCTCTTTCTCTTGCCCTTTACCCTCCCCGTCATATTCCTTCAAACCTCATTCGCAACTATTGCATTACTATAAAAATTTCTGGCAATCGCTATTTTTTTTTAAAAGTCGCTTTTGCTGGCAATAGGAAAAATATGTTAGCATATGATGCGCACTCTCAAATGTCAGAAATCCGATTGCTGACTATTTTTAAAAATCGTATTTTACCAACGAAAAGACCGATATATTTTGCACTATCTGCTGTTTTTTTAATCATTAAAATAATAATTAAGTAGTATTAGAAATGAATGAAAACGTATCTCTCTATTCATTTCCGGCTCATAATCAAATAACCTTATTAATTATGATCTTATTTATTTATTTGCAATCGATTTTTATAACTTTGGAATGGAGCAAATTGTATTAAATTAGTTTTGTAATGTATTTCTGTTTGAAGTCATATTTGATTTAGGTCACATATATTTTTTTTAATAAAATTACTTCAAAGGAATAAATAGTTCTACAATATATCAGTTTTTCGACTGTGCTAAAACAAGAAACAGTAACAAAAATCAAAATGATGCAGTTAATATTACGCGCTGATAATGTCAAGGTTTTTATCATGTGACATTAGGAAGGTATCTTTGTCTTTGAAATCTCTGACAATGTCAAGGATTGAATCATGTGACATTATGAATATATCTTTGTCTTTGAAATCTCTGACAATGTCAAGGATTGAATCATGTGACATTAGGAAGATATATTTGTCTTTGAAATCTCTGACAATGTCAAGGACTGAATCATGTGACATTAGGAATATATCTTTGTCTTTGAAATCTCTGACAATGTCAAGGATTGAATCATGTGACATTAGGAATATATCTTTGTCTTTGAAATCTCTGACAGTGTCAAGGATTGAATCATGTGACATTAGGAAGATATCTTTGTCTTTGAAGTCTCTGACAATGTCAAGGATTGTATCAAGTGACACGTGAGCTGTATCTTTGAAAACAAAACGTTAGCTGTCGGCTCATGTTACACTTGGAATGAGTAAAATATATAATAAAACAAACCCGTTTTATGATTTTCTTTAATGTTTATTTTTCGTTTTTACTTTTATATGCAAATTATTTGAATTAATACAGTGGTACCTATGTGTGGCAGATTATCAACACTACATTTTATCCCTAAGCCAGTTAGGTACAAGCATTACAGTTTTATTGACCTGGATTTTTTGTGTCTACTGTTTCGACTGTAAACATTACTTTGTCTCGTATTGAAACATACATACATACATATATATAAGTTAAAAGTTGATTCATCAGACTCTGTTTTCATTCTATTAACTGTCTAAAATCTAAAATTTTCTAGGTATGATTGAATGTGACTGGGGTGGGTGGTGGGGTGCCATAAGCTTATCGAATTGTCTCTCTAGTGTATGATCAATCATATCGATTCATGGTTGTATTCGTGCCTAAGCTGTTACGTGTAAGTGAAGTGTGGCACACGATATTAACAATTATCGTCGCATTAACTTCACATATTTCACAAAAGATCATGCATTGACAGTTTGACTTCAGCCATCATATATATTTTCACAAGGACTCACTCAAAATTTCACTCATCGCGTTTAGAACTGGCGACTGAGAACACGCTTTCTGGCAAAAAGTCATGAACTTGGAAGTTATTTGTTTAAGCGCCTTTTAAGCGATGAGATAAGGCAGTGGGCATGGAATTTCCACTCCCGAACATTTCACGTCGAATTTGTACGTGTCGTAAGGGATCTTTTATCTGTCGGTTAGGGGAGCTGACTGTAAAGCTTTGACAGGGTCGTGCGGCACTGATGAAGTATCGCTACCGGTCTGGATCCTAACAGCAACCTCTGCGAGCGCCCTCCCCACAGAGATATGCCTGATACAGATGGCAGCCTATTTGCTTGCCAATAGTCTGCGTCAGCAAGCGCGTGCGGCGCACTGGATTAAGCTTGAGCTTAGCACGTGCTCTGATGACGCGAGTTCGCTGACTATTATTTCCACTGGAATACCTTCTTTAGCAATGACGAAGCCATTTCATTAATAATGTTTATTGTAGGTTGATATATTTTTTTTCAGAATCTATTTTCCAACTTTCAATTTACTAGAAAACTCATTGCATTACTCGGAATGGGGTTTTTCTTCCAGTTGATAGCGTGTCACAAAGGAGCAGAACCCGGCGAATCCACGCTACTTTCCCAGTTGCATACGTCATGTTTCCCACAGGCCAATCAGATTCGGCTACTGTGAGCAAATTTACAACACCTATTCCTGTATCTTAGCCAGTTGTTAAGAAATGAATATCTGAGTATTAAAATTATTAATACTCACTTTATTTCTTCTTATTATCTATATGCCCATTCACCTTTGTAGAAGTTTCAAAATTGTTTTTGCCTTTCACTCCCACATATCCGGCTAACCGCTCCGAGGCAGAGCGACGCCTATTTCCGTCTTGAACATTATGGTTACTAACTAATTTGTTGCAGATTTGGGGAAGCAACTCCATCGTATTCATAGGCGCACAAATTTACTAGTTGGGTGTTACTATTAAATGTGATAAGAAAGATGACTGCCACTTAAAATGGTCTTGTTAATAAGCATTCTATGTGAAAGTATACTCACATGAGTCATCCGAGTTAGTGAATACTATATTTTCAAAGATAGCGAGGTTTCAGAAGAACTGTGTCTTCTTGCTTAAATCAAAGTTATTTAAATACCCCACCCCGTACTTTTAAAGAAAGCGAGATTTACAAAAGAAGTGTGTATTTTTACGCAACTCTAATAGCTCTATAAATAGATCACTTAGTGCATTTAAAGAAAGCGAAGTTAACAGAAGAACGATGTCCTTTAAATTAACTCTGACGGCTATTTGGCTGACCCTTGGCACCCACAGGACAACATATTTAAAATTTGTTGCATAAGACAAACGAAAGCTCTCGGGTTGGTGATATACTCCCAGTCACTTGTTTTGGTCTGATTTTGAATTTTATTGTCTTCCAATGCTTCGATTCCGCAGGATAAACACAAGAGCCCTGAGCCCAATGGTTCAGAAAACGAGGAGAATCAGTTAAATTTGCTGATAGAATTCGGCCGTGGACCTGCTATCTCTCAAGTTGCATCTGCGAAGGAGATCTTTTCTTGAGCATTGCACATCCTCGAGTATTCGCAACCAGCTTCAACGTCCCCTCATACTGGTAAGGATAAATGTGACAGGCAATCTTGGACCTGGAATCATGGAAGCTTACATAATTTTAAGGAAAGGTTTCTTTGTTACATTGCTTCAGTTACTGGCTTTCTTCTCTGTGGGGTGTGTGGTGGGGCGTGTTAAAAAATGAGTTGTTATAATCTTTGTCGGAAAAGTCTGACTGTGATTTTCAGAAGCCTGAAACCCAGCCCGTGCTCATTAGGAACCCGTGAACATAAGAATTTGTCAGTGCTATGATAGGTTTGATTTCCTTTTGATTCAGAACACGCTGTATGCTAGTTGGAGTCGTCACTGAACAGAGAATTTAAAGACTCTCCTTTTGCCTCTCGCTGGCCCATTAATAAGCCATTTCTTATAAACTTATGTAATGCAAGCCAGTTCCACTGGCTCAATAATTCGAGACGAGTGGTTTGAAACACAAAAAGGGTACGAGATCTGACGCACGGGTGCATATTGTGTGTCTAAATTCTTAAAAGAATATTAGAAATCTCTAAACGAAAAAAAAAAAGACAGACACTGAAGCAGACCTGCTGAGCGCAGCAGTGGCACGACAATTCTGTCACGCAACCAAGATAGGTGA
>CM054183.1:35883974-36031474 GCA_028829895.1 Sinotaia quadrata | reverse complement strand
ATACACACGCGCCGAATAACGTAATTTTGCTAGTGTTTAGTAGTCTCTTCCATGAAGATATGAAAATAGAGTTCAGTTTCTTATTTTCTACACTTTCTATTTTCAAGAGATAAAAAAAAAATAACATTAGTAATAATAAATGATTGAATGATAAAAATTATTAAATATGTTTTTTTTAGTAAACTGGTGGCAGGTTTAAGCACTTCAAAACTAATCTATGTATTACGTTCAATTATAATCAGTGCCTTCGGAATATCAACGCTATCAATTTATTCGACATTTAAAAAATCTGATTGCTGGAGAATCTGCATTTGTAGTGCAAATGATGAATTTAAAGAACAAATTACCGAGAAATCTAGTAGTATTACAACAAGGAAAATAATGTGCTAAAACAAATAACGTGTGCATGCGTGCGTGCGTGCGTGCGTGCGTGTGTGTGTGTGTGTGTGTGTGTTATAATTCGCGGTGTCAAAATTATGATGCTTAATGAAACGTAATTGGCATTCTGGACTGATTGTAACTGTGATAAATTTCTGTTTGACCTAATGTGCGGTATTTGACTTGAACCGTCGACCTGCAGTAGAGCAGAACAACGATGTAAACGTACCTGTAGAATGAAATTATATAAACATATCAGCAGAATGCAAAGTATACTTACCAGTAAAGAAATACCTGATGTAAACGTACCTGTAAAAAAGAAGTATGTGAACCTACCTGTAGAAAGAAATGATATCAACGTACCTGTTAAAAGAAATAATGTGATCTTACCTGAAGAAAAAATGTTATGTAAACGTACCTGCTAAGGGAAGTAATATGAACTTACCTGTACAATGAAGTGATGTAAACGCATCTGTAGCAAAAAGTGATGTAAACCTATCTATTGCAAGAAGTGATGTAAACGTGCCTGTAAAGAGAAAAGTTATGTAAACGTTCTTGTAAAGAGAAAAGTTATGTAAACGTGCCTGTAAAGAGGAAAGATATGTAAACGTGCATGTAAAGAGAAAAGTTATGTAAACGTGCCTGTAAAGAGAACAGTTA
Organism: Sinotaia quadrata; assembly: GCA_028829895.1. Lineage (NCBI taxonomy): Eukaryota > Metazoa > Mollusca > Gastropoda > Architaenioglossa > Viviparidae > Sinotaia > Sinotaia quadrata. The sequence goes on along the minus strand of CM054183.1, from coordinate 36,030,436 downwards.
TGTAAACGTGCCTGTAAAGAGAAAAGATATGTAAACGTGCATGTAAAGAGAAAAGTTATGTAAACGTGCCTGTAAAGAGAAAAGTTATGTAAACGTGCCTGTAAAAAGAAGTGATGTAAGCCTACAAACCTGTGGAAGCTGTCAAAATGTCAACTAGAAAGTGATGATCACAGAGGATGAGCGGTCACTAATCATTCTGCTCATTTGTTGACAACAACAACAAAAAAATACATGGCCCAAACTTTCATTAGCAGGGAGTCTTTCTCAAACTATTGACTGGCCATACCTCAGTTTTAACTACTGAGTTCTGTTACACGAGTGAGTAGACTTGACAATTTCAGCTCACTTTCAGGACTTGAGACTGGTAGCATGCAGTCTTTAGCGGATCTCTAACGATATACAAACGCATAAAGGGATCTTAAGTTTGAAGTAAGAATTGGATAAACCTCCCACGTTTTTATTCTCTCCCCTTATTCCACTCACGAGCCAATTACGTCGTATCGATCTACGTTGCAGTCAGTATAACACCTCAGATGCAATAAAAAGACAAGAGAAGCTAGATGTATAGGACAGTTCAGGGCTTTTGAATGCAAAGTATTGAAAAGGAAGAGAACGTAATGAAGACATTGAATTGAAAGTCCTATTGCTGGCGGGTTTCCTTTCTTTTCACTAGCAGTAAACTTCGCGGATTACACTGATTGTGCGTGGCGCTAGATTAACTGGCCGGAGGTAAAGAGTTAGGTGAAAACCAGAAAATGTACGCAATTCGATAACTCTCTCTCTCTCTCTCTCTCTCTCTCTCTCTCTCTCTCTCTCTCTCTCTCTATATATATATATATATATATATATATATATATCCACAAATAGATAAACAATCTAATACAAACAAGATCACGTTTTGCATATTAGCTGTAATGAAGGAAATTAAAAATTTATTTCTGTGAACGTTTAAATAGACGGGTAACTTTCACAAACGTATATTTAGAAAAGAAAACAGCATTACAAGCGATTATTCAAAATTAGTATCTGATAACTAATAATTATGGACGCCTCAGATGATTCATAAAGATCGATAAAATTCAGTGGGCTATTTCTCTTACAAATAATATACTTTAGAAAGCTTCATTAGAGTGTGTATATTTCAAAGAACTGTCTGTATGCGTATATGTACAACACGGAAGACGTTTCAAAGAACTACTTGCATACATTTATATTACAATAACAACGCTACATCTAGCCACAAAACAAGCAATAGGACAACTACTATTCAATATTCAAGTAAACAAAATAAAAAACAAAGTAAACTATAAAATGAAGATAAACTAAAATAACAAAAGTAAATTAAGCAAAATTTGAAACAAAGAAAGCAATTCTATATCGTTGAAAGCAATAATAGCTAGTAGGCAATTATGAAAACAATAATAGTAGGCAATTATGAAAAATATAATAGTATGCAATTATGAAAACAATAATAGTAGGCAATTATGAAAACAATAATAGTAGGCAATTATGAAAACAATAATAGTAGGCAATTATGAAAACAATAATAGTAGGCAATTATGAAAACAATAATAGTAGGCAATTATGAAAAACGATATATAATTATAAACAATTATAAATTAGAAACTAAATTAGCATACAAGATACACAAACTACTCCAAATAAAGAAAACTATTTTGAAATAAAGAAAGAAAAGCTAGAAACAAATTACACACTCAAAACATGTTTGCTAAATAAAATAAAACTGAAGGAAGGAATTAAACATGTTCATGCAGGGGAAAATCAAAATGCCAAATAACCAAAATAACCATGCAAACTATATAAAGGAAAAATATACCTACTCCAATAAACAAAAAATACAATAAATAATAGAATAGCACCTAGCTCAAACACTGCTAAACAAGAATGTCCCCGCCCACTCCCCTCGCCAATTGCAGCTAATCAGAGGGTTACCAAAAATGATGAACCCTAAGCCAAGCAAGTACCTGCTGAAGCCAACAACAGGACACGTGTATTACAAATGTATGGCTGCCAAAGACGCCGTAAGACTAAGTTGATCACGACGCTTGAATTTACAAATGTGTCAGAATTCACAACGATGTTGAACTATAGAAGTCCATTCTAAGTGGGGAGAAAAGAGGAAACTACAGATCGTGCATGGAGTGTTAATCAATTGATTTTTAAAGGTAGTACAATTACGCCTTTGGTTGGGGATGTTTGTTTTCATCGGTGTTGTTAATTTTGTATTTCTCTTGGGATACATTGTATAGAGTGCAGATGTGTTCAGGTGTGAAACCACTTTTGTTTCTTTGCACACGTGCTTTGTTTTTCTCTTTACAACACTAAAGACGTGAATATAGGGGTCGGTTGCAGTACCACTCGGTTCTATGCATGCACGATTAAGCCTGATCGATAAGAAGGGATCAAATATGTTTGATACATTTGCTGTACTGTGTGACGCGTATTTCATATTTATGTTCGAGTGCTGATTGCAGAAATATTAATTTCGTCCTCTTTCGAAAGATCTCTCTTACTTTGTCTGTATGTCTCTCCCTTTTTTGTCTCTTACTCGTCTCTCTCTCTCTCTGGTATATCATTTCTTTTTTCTCTTACGTCATCATTGAACCAGATAACATAAATGCTATTAAAATAACCGTCAATGTACCAGATAAAATAAACGTCATTAAACAAACTAACATTTCATAACAACGAACCACTTCACTGACTAAACAGCAAACACAACCGTCATTGAATCAGTTAAAATAAGTGTCACTGAATCAGCTATCACAACAGTCATTGAACCAGCTAATATTCCATATAAATGAGCCAGCTCACTGAACCAGCTAATATTCCATATAAATGAGCCAGCTCACTGAACCAGCTAATATTCCATATCAATGAGCCAGCTCACTGAACCAGCTAATATTCCATATCAATGAGCCAGCTCACTGAACCAGCTAATATTCCATATCAATGAGCCAGCTCACTGAACCAGCTAATATTCCATATCAATGAGCCAGCTCACTGAACCAGCTAATATTCCATATCAATGAGCCAGCTCACTGAACCAGCTAATATAACCGCCGCAGTCTATGGCATTCTTCCTCTGATATCTCTCTCTAATTACCGTTTCTCTCTATATCTCTCTCTGTCTCTGTCTTCTCTTTTATTTCTCTCTCTGTCTCTCTCTGTGTCTGACAGATTTTCTCTCATATCTTTGAACCTCTCCTTTTTTCTTTTGACTCTTTCTTATCTCCCGACTATTCTTATTGGTTCTATGGTTTCTCTTCTCTCTCCCTCACTCTGATTATTCTGCCTTTTGATTTCCATTTTATATCTATTTTATATATCTCTGCTTGCTTCTCTCACTCTCTCTCTCTCTGCCTATCGTATTTCTCTTCACCTGGGTCTGCCTGCTGGGCTCTCAATCTCCAGTTTTCTGTTAAAGGTTTACATGTTACCTATTAAATATCAGTGTTGACAGAGATTAAGAAATAACATTGAAAAACAAAATTAGGAAAGAAAAATGATAAAACATACCATGCTACTTTTCATAATATGAGCAAAGATTTTTCTCAGTTAAATGCTCTGCTGATAAATTACGCCGAATGAAGATATAGCAACATAATTGTTTCATTACAACATTCACGGTAACGCCATGGTTGAGAAATTCTAATCATTATAACCATTTCCAGAATTTCACAGAAATTTGAAAAAATCATGAAAAGTTAAAAACAGACAGTATAACCATCTCCAGAGTAAATAAACAACACACACAATATCAAGCCTTACAAAACACTTCTGGAGTACAATAGCAACATATACAATTGACCGTTGAAACGTATATCTTCAGCAAAAATCTAGAGTAAATAACGACATGCATCCGAAGCAAATAAAAACATACTTCCTCAGTAAAATAACATAACAACATTACCTCCAAAAACATACTTCCTCATTAAAATAACATAACAACATTATCTCCCAAAACATACATCTGGAGTAAATAATAACATGCACCAGAAACCCATAAAAGTAAAATAACATAACAACATTATTCCTGAAAACTTACTCCTGTATTAAAGTAACAAAAAGCGTTATCAACTCTTAACAACATACAGCCGGAGTAAAATTAAAATACACATCATCAACTCTTAAAAATATACTTCTGGGGTTAAATAAAAACTAGCAGTGTCAACGTTTAACTGCATACTTCCGGAGTAAAATAATAACACGCACCATTATTAACCGTTCCAGCAAACCATACGGAGTAAAACAGCAACTGTCAACCCTTAAAAGTTAAATTTAAAATCAAACTCTGAGTTCTGCAAGACAAATTAAACAGAAAACAATGACAAACAAGAAGAACAATCCGAATGAAGATATACTTGGCCATTAGAGCATCCTCATTGAACATTCTCTTGGATGTGCACATGACCGCCTTAAAAAAAAGAACACTATTAAAAGTTAAAAGAACATGCCTGTTCACATCTGCTAATAATGTTTTACCTTCTCTCTCTCTGTGAAACACACGCACACAGTCTTTCTCTCTCTCTCTCTCTCTCTCTCTCTCTCTCTCTCTCTCTCTCTCTCTCTCTCTCTCTCTCTCTCTCTCTCTCTCTCCCACACACACACACACACACACACACACACAGATAAACACCAACACTGCAAATATTCTGTTTTGCTATCACTACTCTTAATGACTTCAGCTTTTCGTTTCGTCAGGAGCCGTGATGCATAAGTTACCCGAAGGCATTAACTCGAGAGTAAATCCTCTCTGACTTCGTATCATTTGGCATTTGGTCTCTGCCACGCCCAGTTCCTTTCTCAAATGAATGAATTCTGCTCTTCAGTGACGACAGTCATTGTGTGATAATGGAAACAAGTTCGTGCATGTTCTAATCAACTATCTGATAATAGTGGGAATGTGAAAGATCTCTGCCTAATGATGGTGATAATAGGGAAGAAGTGGGAAGCACATAATTACAATGATAATAATGATAATGACTTGTGAAATGCAGCTATCCAATGATGATAATAATGATAATGACTTATGAATTACTGATATCCATTGATGACAATAATAAAGATTGACTTGTGAAATACATCTATCTAACAATGATAATAATAGAGGTTGACTTGTGAAGTATAGCTATGCAATGATGACTTATGAAATACCGATATCCAATGATGACAATAATAAAGATTGACTTGTTAAATACATCTATCTAACAATGAAGACTGACTTGTGAAATATAGCTAACCAATGGTGATATTAATGAAGACTGGATATGAAATACAGCTAATGTATAGAATTGTATTTTAGATATAAGACTGTGTATGAAAAAAATATATGAACATGGTTTCGTGGAAATACTAATGTCAAGTACACTTTTCATTGTATTTCTTGTATGTAATTTGATTGTTGATTTAATAAATTTATTGACTTTATACTTATTGATAATCTTACGTTGGAGAAGAAATAGATTAAATACGAATTTGTTGCCTCCTTCAGTAAGACGTTTACCACCTATGGAAATATTGTGTGATGGTAAATGTTTGTCTTTCATCTTGTGGAAGAGAAAAGACATTCACAGCGCCCGTATATCTGCCAAGTGAGAGCTAGGAGTGGGGTCTGCTAGAGAATTATTAATAAAATAAATTAAGATTCTCATCACTTGTATTTAGTTATGGACGATTAATTAATTAATTAATAATAATAATAATAACTATTAACTAGGTGACGTTGGCCTCAGATTACATCGAGAGTCCGTGTGATAATGCTGATATAATTACATCTTATGAGGAGCTTATTCGTATTGTATATATATATATATTGACGATTAAAACAGAGTAATTCCTGATTAAGAATGCAATAAAGACTCGAGACGGATAGATTCCTATTGATGATGGTAGCACTAAAGTCGTCAGTGGGACAGATTCCTCATGACCACTGCCAACAATGAAAAATTTAGTCGGATGCATTCCTGAAGAGGGTGGTAATATTACAGCTGTAAACGGGAATGATTCCTACCACGATTCGTGCAATCATTTCTTGTTAAAGGTGAGTGACTAAAAACGTAATAGGATTTCATAATGAGGAAGGTAGCAGCTGAAAAAGGAATGTAGGAAGAATGATGGTGGGTAACGAAAGTGACGTAAGCATGGTGGTATTCCTAAAGCATGAGGAATGACAAATTCTGTTTTCTTGAGGACTTGAGCAGAACATTGCAAGTTAGCAAAGCAAAGAATATAGAATCTAATGTCTATAATTCTGAAAACGACGAGGAGACAGTAACACTTATAGGAATTTTAGTTCACACACAGAGAGAAGTTCGATGAAATTTTGATAGTCCTAAATACGACGTACTTGTATCTAAACACATGTATCCAATACAGATATATCATGCCTCACGCCCCCCCCCTCTCTCTCTCTCTCTCACATACACACACATACACACACACACACACACACACACACACACACACACACACAGAACACACAAACACAAAACACTCATCCATTTACATGTGCACATGAGAATCCATACCAAATGTTGAGGGAAGTGGCAGTTATATTGAACCACGATTTGTTTAATGAGCCCTTGCAATTACTTATCAATGCACAATAATATATGTTATCAACTGCAGCGCTCTAACCTATCGGAAGACATGGTCGAAAGAAGTGGGAAAGAAAACTGAAAACTGTGCTTAACAATCTAAGAAGCTCTGAATAGCAAGGTTGTGTATATAAGTGCGTTTCTTGCTTTATGTGTGTGTGTGTGTGTGTGTGTGTGTGTGTGTGTGTGTGTGTGTGTGTGTTTGCGTGTGTGTGTGTGAACGTGGCCCTGTGTATTCAAACAAAGCAGTGTTTTGTCATTTTGTGGAAATTCGAATGCCAGAAACACGACTTTTTTGAGAGAGGTTGGGCGGGGGCTCTCTCCACGATAGATCACCGTGTTCGGGCCCAGCCGTTATTGATCCAACGCCTGAGATCTAAATCAACTGTCTATTCTGCATTCAGGCAATCGTGCTCTTATGCTTGTGTTAGCTTTGGTGTTGTGTATGGAGATGTCCAAAGAAAACAATGCACTGTATTCCCACGGCCACCATTTGGTTAACCCTGCAATGGGCAAGACTACAATAGTACATGGGGATTTGTGCACGGTGCTTTTACTTGTGCTATATTACACTAGTATTTAAAATGTGGACATGAGTGTATTCGTATGTGTATTAGCGTGTCTGTATATATGTTATATTGTTAGCATTAATATGTGCATGCTTGTGTATTCATGTGTTTTGTGCTCGTGTGCAGTGTTTGTGTTGACGTGTGTGTGTGTGTGTGTGTGTAGTGTAGTGTGTGTGTGTGTGTGTGTGTGTGTGTGTGTGTGTGCGTGTGTGCGTGTGTGTGTGTGTGTAAATATAATACTTTTAGCAAAAATGGTTATGTCACATTTGAAAGCAAATTACTGCTTCATTTCCAGGATTTTACGCTTTGACTTTGCTGTACTCTCCCAGCTGCCGTTTGATTAATGCATGTCCCGCTCATTTCAATATCATTCGAGCTCTGAAACGAATTTGATGTCGGAGTGTGGGTTGGGGCTGAATTTTGAAAGCATAATCTTTCTTCTCAAAAACAAAATAAAACCATCAACACAAGTCTAATATTGCACTTCACTTCCATAATAATTTTATAGAATTTCGATCTTTTATCAAATGAAAAAAGTCACTTTAGTTTGAACTACACCACGTTTACAATAAACATTTTAAAAAATAAGTTGCAGGCAATCTAATCATTTTCCTTTTTCCGTTTATTTTTCAAACAAACAAACACCCACACACAAACATACACAACAACACATATACACACTCAGTATCAATACTACTACCCTGCAAATAATATGTAATTCAAATTATTTATTCATATGGCCATTAATACAGTCAACAACATTTTTAAACCACTTAGCTAGCTTTTCTCAATAAGGTTCAGTTGTCACGTCTGGGTAGTACTAAAATGTCCTAAATTAATACTGATTAATTCACTTGTCACGTCTGAGTAGTACAAAAATGTCCTAAATTAATACTGATAATTCACTTGTCACGTCTGAGTAGTACTAAAATGTCCTAAATTAATACTGATAATTCACTTGTCACGTCTGGGTAGTACTAAAATGTCCTAAATTAATACTGATAATTCACTTGTCACGTCTGGGTAGTACTAAAATGTCCTAAATTAATACTGATAATTCAAGATTGTTGGCTCGAGAGAATCCTTATAACCATTCTAGCTACTCTAGATGACTTTTTCTTCTTTTGACCGCTTCTCAAAAATAAATGAGGGATATCTAAATTTATCTGTTCAGTCCTCAGCAGTAAGGAACAAAGGATTTATTTGGAATAATTTATTAGTGCAAGATTCTCTCAGAGTGCGACGTTCGTGTTACTAGAAACACAAAAATGTACTTTTTTATAATTAAAACTACAATTAAAAGAGAACTATCAATAATACAAATTACTGCGGGCAGCCTCGTTACATAACGTCTTTCCAAAACGATCTCAAAATCGTGAATTTTTAAAACTGTTTTTGTCAATGGGATTTGGTGCAGTGAGTTAGAGCAGGACCGTCTTAACAGTATTATAGACCCTCGAGCAAAGCAGTGCACTGGGGCCCTTACCTACACACGCCTTCACAGGAATAAAAATTGACAGCAAGTCACACAATATATGGATGAGCATGGGGCCCCCGGGTAACTATCCGGTGTGCCCACGCATTAAGACGGCACTGAGACAGAGATAACGGCAACAATATTGCGTGCAACATTATTTGAAATATTGTTAAGGATTACACAAGATTATAATATTTTGAAAAAATCAAACCTCAGCTAGAAACGACCTCCATTCCGATGGGTATTTGTCTATTTAGTTTGTGGCGATGACTCCACTTAGTAAATGGTATATTATTATTATTAATTAATTAATCATCCAATACTAATTACAAGTGTTGAGAATCTTAATTTGTTTTATTAAGGATCCTCCAACAGACGCCACTCGTCCTTCTCACTTGGGCTCTGTTAATGTTTTCTCTCTTCCACAACATTAAGACATCATTTACCGTCACAAAATATTTCCATACGTGGAAGACTACTTACTAAAGGAGAAGACAAATCCGAATTTAATCTATATTTAGTGAGCACCCATTCATGCACAATAATTACAATAAACAATAAATTTATTAAATCAACAATCAAATATACATATGACAATGCAATGAAAAGATTACTTGACACCAATTATTTCCATGAAACCTCTTTTGAATAAATTCTATATTACACAATCCTTTATCCAAAGAATACAATTCTACAATTCAATACAAATCTTAGGATAGGCCTTATCAGAGAACATAAATGGAGTTATTAGAGACACGCGATAATAGTTTGTATATAATGTCTCAACAACCTTTGCTTGCTTTTGCAACAGTCCATGAATCGTGACGTCATCTGCTCGCCATGTGTAGCAACGTACAAGGGACTGCAAGGTCACCAGATAGTGAACGAGAAAAGTACACTACTGTGTACTCAAGTTGTCCTAAAACTCTTGTAAGAAATAGACGAGGGTAGAAGAATAAAAAAAGAGTCCAAGAGAAAAACTATGAAAACTCATAAACTTTCCTTGGGAAGAATATTAGGAGGTAGGAAGATAAGCATAGTGAAGGTTAAAATCTCTCTGATGTAGAGGGGTTAATAATTTGAAATTGTAATTGGCGATGGTAATTTGATTGTTTCTATTTTTATTAATTATTTTATATAAATTTCTTCTTAATTTTTCACTCTTCTTTTCTTTGTGTTATTTTTATTATCTTCACTTTGTGTTAAATTCATCATTGTAGTGTTAGTGCATGTCTTTGTTGTCGTACTATGTTTCATGAGTGATATATCCCATTGGCGGCATGTGTACCGGAAGTGTTGACCTCAGTTAGTTGTGTTGTCCTAAATTATTCATAGTTTACAGCCGATCAGCACTTACCCAAATCTGCAACTCTTTGAATTTGGGGGAGAGGTGACACATCTGTGCTGGTACTAAGCTGTCTTCTGTTGTTGATGGCACTTGCATGTGCTATACTGACCAAGGTTAGTCTAATCAAAAATCACATTGGTGCTATACAAACCCGACTACGTGTAAAAGAGACGCATCGAGTAGCAGCATTTAAATATTTTTAATGTGTATGTCCGCTAAACTATTCCAACTCTGAAAATGGATATTTTCCTAATTCTAAAACAAAGTAAACGACCCTACATTCCTACGATGATCAAATCCCTATCGCTATCTCATTCTCTCTTGAGTAAACTATCGTACACCTTTTTCTTTTTCATCACTGAATCTTCTGTACTCGTGGAGGGAGAATGGTTCAGAAGGAAACAAACTTCACAACACTGTACTCAAACATACAATTCATGTCGTTGCTGTTTAAATAATCAGTTTGACGATGCACAGCCCGCCAATACCACCAACGGAGGAATGATCTCGATCCAGAGTCAATTAATTATAAGTCCAGACTTCAGAACTATTCACACAAGAATAATACAATACAAATTGAGGATTTACAATCATAGACACACTGCAGCCTCACTCAAGATTAAAACAATACAAATTGTGTAATCAGAATCGTAGATTTACAGTGGCCTTTTCACAAGACTAAAATAAATACAAATTGTGTATTCAAAATCATAGATTTTCTCAAGACCAAAATAAATACAAACTGTAAATTCAAATTCACAGACAATCAATTAAAGAAAGCAAAAAGTTCGTGTTATTCTTAAAGAATAAGCGGTCGCTTCTGGCAAGTGTCATCTCTGCGTGGTATCACTGATGTCGTGCAGCTTTCGCTTCTGGCAAGCAATATCAACTCTGCATGGTATCACTGATGTGAAGCTTTCTCCAAGTCCGTCTCAGCATCAGGTCCATCTCTGTGGATTTATAAATCTAGTCGATAAGAAACCTGTTCCATGACCAGAAGTGCTTAATTATAATGTCAGAATCGATTTTTTTCAAACCAAAATGAGAATATAACTGCTAGCAATACCACTGGTGTATTGTGCTCAACATAGTTGTAAACTGTTATTTCTTACAGTATAATTTGTTTTGCCATAAGTATAATATTATGCTAGGATTGTTCACGAAATCAGTTTCTAAACCACGATAGACAGAAGTGGCCAGTTGTATAAATACATGTTGTGTGTTAGAAATTTTTATGCTTTTAAAATACAAAAACAAATCTAGTGATTGTTAAGTTGTGTTTTAGACTACAAATACTAATCTAGAAATTGCTAAAGCCTATTATCTCACATATCGCTCTTATATAGAGTGAGTCATATTTGCAATACATACATGTATATATTCACTCATATGAAGTAGATTGCATATATCATAGATATTTGAAGTTTTCAACCAAATGTCACATCTATAAATTTCAATCCACTAAACATGGAAAATCAATTGAAAAGTGAATTTTGATTTGATAATTGCTGTCCACTAACGCTTCCATTTTATAATTTTGCTTTAATCTGCCGTTATGCAAAGGTTTAAAACCCTTGCCGTTTTACCGCATTATTAATGTCAAGTGAGCGGTAACTGCTACGCCTTCAGACGTCTAGTATTGTACAAATTATAAAAACCTTTGCCATTTTACGGTATTATTCTCACCTGAGTGGTAATTGTTACTTTTTGAGACGTCTAGTATTGTACAAATTATAAAAACCTTTGCCATTTTACGGTATTATTCTCAAATTAAGTAAGAGTAGTACACCTCATTCGTGCACATACGTTTTAAATAGTCTTCTCTTGTCAGCAAAGAGAAAAAGTTCCAAATTATTTCTTCTATCGTATATGTAAAAATAACGTTGAATACTCTGTTCCAATAAAACACGATCGATGCTATTTATCATAGTATTTCTGCAATCATATGATTACATTTTGCTAGTTTGGGCGGAACTCTTCACGAATGGAACTTTCTGGATCAAAACTTAAATGTGCGAGCAAGCGTGAAATGTGTGGTTAGCTACGTGCAAGTGCAAACAAATGCGATGAACTTAAAACGAAATGCAATTTTAAAAAATGCAATCATGTTGAAATGTTTGAGTTAGTTCTGCAACATTATATATCAAATATGAGGTTAATGGAAATTGGCATTATTTATTTAAAAGGCTTTATATCTTGCAAACGTTGCAAGCCATTTTTTTTATTGTCGCTCGTTTTATTTTCTGAGGTCAGAGAACGACCACAAAGCTTTGATGGAAGTTTGGAATTCAGTCTTATTTAGACGGATATATTTTTATTAAAGCAACACTGTTTACCAGTTACAGAGAAATGAAAAAAAAAGAAATATTTGTTAAATTGTTCCTTCCCCTTTGTCATCTTCTTCAGATTGTTTCATAAGTACCGATGAAGCATTGAAATTACACATGATACCATAATGCAAAGAAATTACAACTAGTATGAAATATAGAGAATTGATTCTTTCAGCATTGTCTTTATCATAGACATACAAGTTTATTGTCGGCCGTAATTATGTCAGTTCCAGGTGTTTCTCTCGCTTGCTGGAAGCACTGTCTCACTGCTATTTTTTACAAGCTAACCTGGCGTTTATTCACTGTACCCGCTCCTTCAAGCAAAATAGCAATTGTAGTGATTCCTAGTAACGTCCCTGTACCATAAATTGCTGATGTAGTCAGCATATCTTGTCTCCATACATCTATGGAGTGTAGTGTATTCTTACATATAACAATTAATTTTAGAAAGAGGGATAGGCAAATTTACCCCGACACATACCTCCCTCCTTTTGCGATGTAAACCATCCTGTTAACATCTTCTCTGTTAGTAGTAAATTTCAAACATTACTGGTGAAGTTTCCACAATAATATGAAACAAATAACTATTCTCAAGACAAAAATTCTATGTTGGTTTTACTATATGTGCGTACACATTGATAAGACAAGAAATAAGTCTATGTCGGTTTTAAGACATAATCATAGTTAATTCAGCATATTTAGAAACAAAGACAATGGAATGTGGTTCAATAGTCACTGAGCATTCAAATATCAAATATCATGTTAATTTCTCTCATTATATGTTGCAACATGATTCGTTGTCTCCACACTTAAAGAGATATAAGGAGAATGTATCAAGAAAAATCACCATAATTTTCCTTGTTATAAGTTACAGACAACACCCTTTATATCTCTACACTTAAGGGATACAGATGCAAATCATATGCAAAAATCATCTTTATTTCTTTTATCCTTTCAAATGGGAAATTACAACATACATCATCATGTTAACATCATGGGAATGAACTCTGGTTAAGATTATTCATTTCTCTCTACGATAGAGAAGATAAAAAATAACTGTATAAAGATTTCGCAATATTTACAAAGACTTATGTACTGGACTCTTACTCTTCCATTCCTGCTGTTCTGGACAAATAGTTGGCTCCTGCATTATCGATGCCTTTGATAATTTCCACAGTATATCTATACAGTTGTAGTAATAACGACCACCTGGTCAATCACTCATTTGCCTTAGATGAGGAGTAAATTTGCCTTTCCCTATTTTTACATTTAATTGTTATGTAAGTTTTAAATTGTCAGAGTTATCCGACCTTGGACACTCCTTGTGATGGTATTTTGCTGAAAATGTCTGGGTTGAAGTAAACGCTTGGGGTGAGAATATGCTAGAATTTGCTGATGTAATGCAAACTACTAGTAGTTTTTTATTATCCAAAGGATATGAGACCAGCCAATGGGCTGAAATAAAAATGTTTCCTTGCTGTAGAGAAATCTACTTTCTAATCACTTTGAATTTCGAGTGGCGAGAAGACCAGTTTTGAAAGATTTGATGGTGAGTTAGCTGACTGGCTGAGAGAGAGTGGACTTAAAAATATTTCATGCATTTTGCTAATGATATGTTATACTTGTGTTTTACGTAGAGATGTATTATGTGAGTAGACTATAATTTCTTCAAATGTTTAAACTATTTAGTGTGCTAACACTTTACATTGTTTTGATATGCTGTATTTATTATTCTGTGTGAATATATCGGGCTAATAAATACCCTTGCAGGAAACTGTAAATAAAGATTGGATAAGTAAGAATGAATGAAGTTAAAAAGTGATAAGCTAGAAACTTAGGTTTGCTCACTGATTATATTTTTCAGCATCCTTTCTCTCCTCGTTTTATTTGAATCTCCTGATTGAAAGAGTGTGACCTGCTATGACTGACCTTGGTGGAGGCGGGAAGCAGTATGTATAAGTGTAAAGGAATACACTGCATTCCTTTGATATATCGTGGCAAAGTATGCTATTTAAATCGGACAATTTCTGTTATAATGAAATTGCTACAATTGTTGTTGGCTTGAAGGACACCGAAGTTGGCTTCGAGAAAATAATAGCGTATCAATGTTTTTGACGTGTGCAGAGAGAGACAAGTGTTGACATGGACAATAGATTTGTGATAATATTTTTGACGTGTGCAGAGAGAGACAAGTGTTGACATGGACACTAGATTTGTGATAATATTTTTGACGTGTGCAGAGAGAGACAAGTGTTGACATGGACACTAGATTTGTGACAATGTTTTTGACGTGTGCAGAGAGAGAGAGAGAGAGAGAGAGAGAGAGAGAGAGAGAGAGAGAGAGAGAGAGAGAGAGAGAGAGAGAGAGAAGTGTTGACATGGACAATATATCTGTGACAATGTTTTTGACGTATATAGAGAGAGACAAGTGTTGACATGGTCACTAGATTTGTGACAGTGTTTTGACGTGTGTAGAGAGAGAAGTGTTGACATGGACAATCGATTTGTGACAATGTTTTTGACGTGTGCATAAACAGTTACCATCATACAATATTCTAATAGTGGTAAACTTCTTATAAAGTGTGAACATATAAAATATTCTGGTACAGTTGTGTAATGTGCCTAGAAGTGGTACATTGGATCATCACCTAAATAAGAAAGACAGTGATTTTTTTGCAAACGGCGTGATTGTGAGCACGTGCTGGTGACAGTTGCCATCATTGAAAAAGTTATGTACATTGACTATAATTATTTCTCCAAAACTCTACTCTCATTTTTGTGATGATTTATATCCATGAACTTAATCATATATAATGCTAATTTGACTGCTGACGTTTATTACATAATAAACTGTCTAGCGCTAATCAAACATTGTTGTGAAGTGATGTAAATGTCAACACTTTTTTGATTATATTCTTATGTTGCATATTTCATTGTTGATTCAATATATTTATTGTTAAATTTATTAACCTTGCAAATATATTAAAAACTTGTGTTGGAATAATTAATAGTAGATGGGGGCTCGTTAAATATAAACAAAAGACGGATTTTTATTACTCCTTTAGTAAGGAGTTTCCACAAGCAGAAATATTATATGACAGTAAAAGGTCTATCTTATTATTGTGTAAGAGTAGAGTTTTACGACACCCTTATAATCCGCCAAGTGAGAGAAAAGTTGGTTTTGTGGGAGAATTATTGATAAATATAAATTAAGATTCTCGATCACCTGTAATTAGTTAATAAATACTATTCATAACGAGAGAAGGGTACCGAGAGAGGTCTCTCTCTCTCTCTCTCTCTCTCTTTCTCTCTCTCTCCATGCATCCATCCATCCGTCCGTCCGTCTGTCTGTCTATCTATCTATCCATCTATGGCTGGTTGGCTAGCTATCTTTTTTATCTATATATCCATCTATTCATTTATCTCTCACTCTCTCTTTCACTCCTAACTACTTGTAACAGAACGAGCCAGGCAAACATGAGAATCTAAAACTCTGCAAATTGTTTATTCAATCAACCAGGCACAGACACAGCTAGTAGTCGGACTGCATTCCTGGTTGTATTGTGTCACAAGCCGGTGCCTTTCTTGCAACCCACACAGGTGCCAATGCCAATTGCGTGCGCACTGCGGTAGATTTCTGGTCGAAATTAAATGTTTACATGCACACGGACATTCAAAAAACCACAATGCTGCATGCACTGTTAAATTAAGGGGAAAAAACTTCTCTATGACAAAACATACGATGAGGATGTCGTCAACCTTAAATATATCGCATGATTTTTTTTCAAATAGGTTTATAAATGATGGCAATAACCAAACTTAAACAGGTTTTCTTGCTGTGTACTGACAGAAAAGTTTGGCTATGAACAAACGCATTGTTAGTGTCAGCCCACCACAAATAGGAAGGAAATGAAGCAAGTATTCTTGGCGCTGTTACGCTGTAGCGTTTCTATGTTACAATAGTATTCTTGGCGCTGTGACGCTGTAGCGTTTATATTTTGCAACAGTATTCTTGGTGCTGTGACGCTGTAGCGTTTCTATTTTGCAACAGTATTCTTGGCGCTGTGACGCTGTAGCATTTCTAATGATAGGATGAGTCATTTCGCTCCTCTGGTCGCAGAGAGCAATAGTTTGACAAAAGCAATCCCCCTTTTACGGAGAGTTTTGCGAGCCCTAATCCAAAACCAATCTCAGGAGTAACATTTACGTTGTTGTCGCTGTCTAGGATCGGTTTAATGAGTATGTCATAAAGAAGACAAAAGCTTTGAACTTTTTGATAGCAACAGGTTCGTCTATGGCAAATAATAATACTAAGAAAGTAAGAATGCTATATCAATCATGAAAGCCTATTTTTTCCGTAACAACTGTTACATTTACATGTTCATTTCGTGGCGACTGCACCTTTAAGGAAAGCAGCATGTTTAAAGAAACGCTAACATTTGTAGCTCGTCGATAACAATGTGTAACTTTTCAAGAGAGCAACACGTTTTCTTTGGTAGCCAGGGCGTGGCAGGATAGACAGTCTAAAGAATTCGTAAATGCAGCAACATAAGTAAAAGTAGTTGCAGCAGGCACTGCAACACTCAGCAAGTGAGAGAAGAAAACAACAACAACAATTTATCGTAAAGTACAAGTTCATTTCAAATTGAAACTTTTTTGCATCTTCGGGGAATCTCATAAAACGATATGGTAGAAGATATCTTTGGTTTTTACTAACATTGATTAGCAGTACATTCGATTCTTTCTCACGTCGTGTATTAATTTCTCCGTCTCTTTTCAACAAAACAAAAATTGTAATAAATATTGTAATCAATTTATTTTATATCAGTGTGTAAAGAATTGTATGCTGTTTATAGCAGATGACAGACGCTAAACTGTAGTCTGATATGCATCAAGAATAATAGGAAATTTTAACAGCCATAAGTCCGCCGCATTTTAGACATGCATTCTTGATTACATTATCAACGTACCCATTTCCTTGCTTGTCTGTTCAGACCTAAGTTAAATATGCCTCTTCAGCAATGTAGATGAGGAAACCAACTCTCCTACTCTGAATTCATAAAAAAAATATTTTGACGTCTATATAATATCTAATGTCCCATTCCTCTACATAGGTCTTATTTGCGTGGTTAGTTTCTATGTCACGTCAAATTCCGTTCATTTCAAACAGTTCATAAGTGCGTACCTAAACAGCTCGAACGCTGAAATAATTGCCGAAGCTGGTCTTCTACCGACTTTGAAATTTAAAGTCTTAGATGCAGTCGCCTTTCAGCCCAATGTTTCCATGTCTTCGGAAGCCTACGTCATATAGGGCGAATTGGTGAGATTGTTCGCTCACTAGTTGTGCATGTCGTTGAGGTGGCTACGCAGAGTGAATATGCTTTCTCTTGTCTAGTATTTGAACCGCGCTTAATTGAAAAGAATGTCGTTAGGCGCACATGAACCCACGTTATGATGATTATAAGAAAAGTTGTCTGTACGTTTGAATTATATACAATTTTGTTTGTATGTTTTCTGTTGTACGTAATTTTGTTTGTATGTTTTCTGTTGTACGTAATTTTGTTTGTATGTTTTCTGTTGTACGTAATTTTGTTTGTATGTTTTCTTTGTACGTAATTTTGTTTGTCAGTTTTCTTTGTATGTAATTTTGTCTGTATGTTTTCTTTGTACGTAATTTTGTTTGTATGTTTTCTTTGTACGCAATTTTGTTTGTATGTTTTCTGTTGTACGTAATTTTGTTTGTATGTTTTCTTTGTACGTAATTTTGTTTGTATGTTTTCTTTGTACGTAATTTTGTTTGTATGTTTTCTTTGTACGTAATTTTGTTTGTATGTTTTCTTTGTACGTAATTTTGTTTGTATGTTTTCTTTGTACGCAATTTTGTTTGTATGTTTTCTGTTGTACGTAATTTTGTTTGTATGTTTTCTTTGTACGTAATTTTGTTTGTATGTTTTCTTTGTACGTAATTTTGTTTGTATGTTTTCTTTGTACGTAATTTTGTTTGTATGTTTTCTTTGTACGTAATTTTGTTTGTATGTTTTCTTTGTACGTAATTTTGTTTGTCAGTTTTCATTAAGATGATTTTAGATAACTCCACTTTCATCATACCCTTTATTCAACTTCCTTCAACCAGTCAAGAGTTGATGACATTGTACTGACAAGGGTAGTTTGACTATTTTGTCTGGAAATAAACATTGTAACTTCACAACAACTGAGAGGTCAGACGGGGGAAACAGTTCTTGTCAAGAGAAGTCTGCAGGGCATCTCGCCAAGTTTTCTCCATTGTCATGAAGAAAGCAGAGTCTTGCTGGACTGGAACTTAATCCTCTCTTTCCACACAACAGGCTGTCTGTGAGAATTTGGATTTTCGCCTGTCATCTGGTGCGATATCACATTGTTACGCTGCAATACAATATTTACTATGATCTTTAGTTTGAGTAATGTGGTTCTGATTATGTGTAAATGTGTGTGCGTGTGTACTATGTATACAATATAATAATATATATTTAAATTTGGTTCAGCGCCTTCTTAACTTCAATACCAGAGAATACGCACACTACAGCATGAAAACTGTGCAGTACCAATGGATATTTATATTTATTCCTCTGCATCTAGCGATGCTATTTAAAATATTTGTCTCTTGAAATTTCAGTGCCATAACAAAACTACAGAAGGCAAATTGTACTGAAAATAATTATTTTATTTATACAAGAAGACGCCATAATAATTTGAGCACCAGAATGATAAAGAGAATACCAGAAAAAATTTATTATTCGAAAATATGTCAGGGAACTTATTGGTGAAAATAAAAAGTCACTCTTATGACTGCCTGTTTGAAATATTTGCTGGTTTGAATCAATTTACTTCAACCTGTTGCTATCCAGTTATAATCTAAAATCCATTGCCCCCCCCCCCCGCCCGCCCAAGCAGATGTAATTCAATGATCCTAAAGAGAGAGCGGCACAGTTTATGCTCACGTGTTTTTGTGGCAATTAGAAATATGCTTACACCCATGTCAAATTAAAATGACTCTGCAGTCAGCTATCTTTAATATGTATGGATGACTAGATTGGCATAATAGGAGATAGGGAAGAAATATCATTTTTGCTGAGAGCAAAGGAAATGGAGATAAGTGTCCAATAAGGAAGTATATAATTTGATTTCCTTTCCCTAATACAATGTCATTATCAATAGTAATTCTTTTGTTTTGTAAAATCATATTATTTGAATAATTATTTTTTCATATTGTTGTAAGGATATAGACAATTATCCAAGGCGGATAACTCACTATTTCTGAAACTTTTAAAAGTCATTTTGAGAATGTGTTTCGAAAGTTTATCTTCTCATTCCGATAAATGAACAATTTCTAATTATTCATTGGTTCCTTGGCAGGTAATTTATTTGATAATTATACTGAAATAGACAACCTTGTGTTACTTCAGATGACGCCTATAATTACGTCAAGAGTGAAGTAAGATTCTCATCAGCAAAACTAGTAAGTGAACCAGTTTCCTGTGTGTACTTGTACAAGTGGTATAAATGAATCTGTATATTAGTTTTGATCTATATTTATGTTTTACATGTGTTGACTGTTACAGTGGTTTATGTGTGGTTCTATTTGTCTGAATATACTCGGTGTCAATAAATATATGTACTTTGAAAGTAGAACTATTTTATTTGAGGTGCTTACTTGAAATAAGATTATCGGATGCTGTCTATTTTTTCTGGGCAAAACAGTCCAGTTCAGTAACTACGTATAAGCCTATTAAGGCTTCAACAACCCTCATCAACCTGTCTTTCTAAACTATGGTTTGACATCACCATATCCATTGATATAAACTTGCATAAATGTTTTTTTTTAGGAAGCACTGCTCTAATCAATAATGGAAGGATTTAGATTTTGGTTTCTAGACAATGAACGTGGAATGATAAATTTGAGTTATGAAAGCAGTATTTATGAATACAATGTTCTAATTACAATGTAGGTTTTCATGTTTTACAGTTGCATCGTTTTCCTTAATGCAGTGTATGAAAATCACGTAATGTTTCCTTTTCTATACACATGTAACGATTCAATGTAAGTATTGTAAATATTGATCTGAGGCAAAGAGTGAGGGGTGTCGGGGGGGGGGGATCAAGCTGTGTTAGCCCTTCTACTCCCATCACTTACCCCTATAGAATGCGAACGAAAACCACGTCTTGAAAAATATTTTTAAAAACCTATTGTAATTTTTACCAATTCATTCACCTTCCAAGTATACTGTTGCGATAGAAATTGTACTTTGTATTATTCCTACTGGCAGAAAACACGGCTTTGCCCCGGGTAGAGAAAGCAATTGATTTTAAATTAATGACACAAATAATGAAATTTTTAGTATGCCCTGGAGGCTGGGTGCGGATCTTTTTCCTTCTTTGTCCATCCCGGGAGGTAAAATCCCCCCCCCTCGCCCTGCAAAATGTATCTCTTTTGCCCTCTCCCTGCGGCTGTGAATCATTAATATCCTATCTTATATATGTAGGTGGAGGAAGCACCTCTGGGTCTAGATGCGGCCTCACGACTTCTAGGTCCGTCTCAAAGAATCGAACACGTACGGACAATATGCACACAAATTTCAGCGTTATTTATTGGACAACTGATTTAAACTGCTTCTGTTGTTGAACGTGTTAACTGATAATTATGGTGACTGGGAAACTCCCTTCCTCCAAATCTGGCTCCTAATGTTTACTGCTGCACGTTCGAGTGTGGCCGATAGACTTTCTCATCCACACACTCTAGAAAGATACCAACCACATGCGCTCATTAGATACATGTTCGCTGCGGAAACTGGGAGATGACTCTTAACTTCGTTTTTTTCCCCCTAATATTACAGTGTAGATTTTAAAAAAATTGCATGAGAGGTCTGACGTAGAGGGAGATAATTGTTTTGTGACGTTGAATATAATAGCACACTGAAAACCGACGTCAAATACAGGAAATTGATATACTTTTGGTAAACAAGTAAACATCGTCGAGTCGTGAAAGTAAAATAAATAAGAATTTACAAGAAGAATTCTCAGGACAATCAGAAATATTTAGTGATCGACTTTATATAACACTGAGTGATGCTAATTAGGAGTTTTGTCTTTGGTATATTTCAGGTACAGTAATTATAAAACACCCCTTAAATGTTTTACCTAGGCTTTGTCATGCATAACACATATAATAAAAAGATGTAATATGATGTAACTAGTCTTTAAATGAGCTTGTATTCATTCAAGACAAAATTCAAGTATTAAAGATTCTATATTTAATGTTCTGATATATTAGTATATAATCATCATAAATGATAATTTACTCTGTGATGGGTTATGTTTTCTTGTCTTTATAATAAAATAATATTTTTAAGTGTTACACACATTACATGTTTAATTTAAAGTATAAACCTTAATTGCAAAATCTATTATTGGAAATATGATTTTTAAAAGCTAATTATTAAATTATTATTATTATTATTATTAATGCTGATGCTACTGCTGTTGCCCTTAAAAGTAATCAGTTCGTATTACATATTTGTTTTCTTAATTAATTTTTAAATTGCATAATTCATACCGAGCTTATAGTTTACATTATAATGAATGTTGTCACTTTTCTGATCTGTTTCTGGCACTCGTATGATCTTATATGAACAAAGGCAGATTGACTGACCTGTTGATTTTTGCTGATCACTCATTTATTTCACGTTGAGAATTTGTATGAATGAGTGAATAACATAATACATAATTGTGTTATCTATCTATCTATCTATCTATCTATCTATCTATCTATCTATCTATCTATCTATCTATCTATCTATCTATCTATCTATCTATCTATCTATCTATCTATCTATCTATCTATATTTATCCCATAGTCTTGCCGACCGTTGGGGCACCACTCATGACCTGACAACCTGCTTCTTCCATTCCATTGTGTTCTCTGATAACTTACTGTATCGCTCAGCTTGTCCTGTCCACTCTGAGACGTTATCCCCCATCTTTTCCTCTCTCTTCCTCTCCTTCGCCCTCCTTGCACAGTAACCTGCATGATTGTCTTGGCAAACCCTTTTGATCGAGTGACATGCCCATACCATTTCATTTTGCTTTTTTCACAATGGCCGATAGCTCTTCATAGGGCCCAATGGCTTGCCTAATTATGTTCCTCAATTCGTCATCAGCTGATGACACAATGATTCTGAATGACGAAGTGAGAAACAGAATTATTGTTTTAACACTGTATTTAAATAAGACTTTTATATAAGGCATATGTTCAGTTTCATTGAGATGGGTCTGTTGTTGACCACACCCTTTGGTCAAACTGAGACCTCTCTCTAAAATAGACAGAGTTCCGTGGATGGTATATATGAAATGTCAGATAGAGAAGGATTAATTCTCTCGAAAGAAGGCAGGCTTAGTTCCGTAAATGGGATAAATGAACTATCAGTTGCAGATAAATTAGTTTTTCTGCTACAAATTCTCATGCTGTACGGATATTTTCAATCAGAATCTAGGCAGCCTTTATTTCAAGATAGTTACACTTCAAAAATATGAGTTGTGTCTCTTAAGGCATTTTCTCTGTAACTGAAAGAAAAAATAAAAAATAAAAATTTAAATATTTGAAAGTGAACATTGTTGGATATTTTCTGAGTTTGGGATTGTATAATAAAATGTGTTTAATATAGCTCAGGCTCTCTCATTGCTAATCAAAATGTAATTAGGCCTGTCCTAGTTACAAGACACGTTGGCTTTCTTTTAAATACATCATATAATTATTTTAAATAAATACACACAAGCCGCAATTTGAAATCTCATACATATATGAATGTGAAAATCATGTTTTGTTTGTTTTGCTTTCACATTCATATATGTATGATTCCAACATGAGCATTTACAATTGCAGTTACCAAACACAATATCAGTTTTGATGTCTGTGGTAGTTCTCGGAGTTCTTAGAATGAAACTTCTACTTTTGTACCGCATTTCACTGGACGTTGCTCTGCAACAATCACCAGCAACAATCTGTGCCATATTAATAGCCAGTACTAATTTGCCCACTACATCAGCGCCTAAACTGAGAGCAATGCCAGAATGAAATCGATATGTATGCCATCCCTTTAAAGCAGAGATTAAGATAACACTTCCCTGAGAGTTGAACCCTGGAGTGTCCAAGTGAGGACTAAAGCCCTTTAGCAAAACAAATTAACCGATGTCACTGGAAATGGATTTGATGTTATTTATTGTAGTATAATTATATACGTCACACATTTATGTATAGTAATGGCGTGTTTGGTTTAAGAAGATAATCTATTATTATTAATATTTTGGTTTATATATATTAAGAAATCTTTTCTGAAATATATATATATATAATATAAAACGACCTGATCAAACCTAATCCAACCTCGCTTTGTCGCAGCTAGGAGAAACATTTCAAGCGGTAACAAATTGGCCAGAACACCGCAGAACGGGCTGGAGAGGGGAAAGAATTAATAGAGGGAGGGGGGTAACTCCACGCCTATAAATTGGATGGCTTGGGCAACAACTGCCACTGATCGGTGCAGACGCGCGTGTGCACACGCGCAACAACAACAGCAACAACAAAAACCTCTGCCATCTCCATCGACACACAGAACTACTGCTACCATCAGCGTTGGTGCACACACAGCGGACGGCAATCGAAGAAAGCAACAGAGCGAAGGGTTCCACGACAAGTAGCGTCAGTATTCTTCACGCAGAGATGGTAAGCGTCGGAAGTAAATGGTAGTGATTTTGCTGCAAGCACCGCTGGGGAGTCCGGGTTATGCCTCCAGCACTTATTGCTGTTTCTGTTGTTGTTGTTGTGTCGCCTATTACACAAGTGAAATAGTTTTACTTTTTCATATTGCAGCATCATTGCGATATAAAAGGATTTGCTCGGAGTTATCGTGATCTTTCCTTGTTGTCTGCTTCCTAATTTAATAAGTGTAATTGTATTCTTTAAATAAAACCGTTATCTTCAGTCTACGTACGCGTTCATTTAGGCTGTATATACAAATAGTGGTGGATTTTAATGTGTAATGATTGTACAGAAATTACAGTTTTTATTTTAAAGTAAACGCTTTAAGTTTTCAGTATTTTTATTATCATCATCATCGTCGTCGTCGTCGTCGTCATTATCATAATTATTAGTATTAAGTTATATGCTAAGGAATTACATTTAGAAAAATATTTAGCTTAATGTTTTTGTTTTCTATGGTGCTTTTCTTTCTTTTCGTTTGAATTATTATACCAGTTATCTTCGTGACCCTTTCTTCGGTGTTTCTTTCAATGACTTGTGCACTTAGCGATGAGAGTCATCGTTAGATATTGTTTTCGCCGCTTTTTGAAAGAGAATATTATATTTGGTATATTACATATTCATATCATGCATACTTTATACATTTTGTCTCTGACTTTAATCGCTGTTTGAACTTTCTAAATTTAGACTTACAGCACTCTTTACAACAAACGAGCCGATGCACATATTTCCTTATTGGAATTTCATACAGACGTTCGTAGACCTTCGAGAAAGTATGGAATAATTGCTCTGAGAACAATAATAACAAGTTTAGATATTAACCTAACTGCTAGCTACGTGACTTACTGACAAATGAATTCTAGGAGTCTGTATCCATAGCAACCTATCCTGCCCCATTCCACACAACCCTCATCTCTTCAGACCACTGAAAGTCACTAAGCGACAGTCCATTGTTTTCGGTCTGATTTTGTTTGATGTGATTTCGCTTCGTATCTGCATGCTGCCTGAGAACGAAGTAATGTTTTCTTCTTTTTTTTTAAAATCAGAAGTAGCCTTTGTTCTATTGCGTCCGACAATCTTACAATCTTCAATTGCTGTACAGGAAATTAAGATACCGTATCCTCTTGTTTTATTGTGTCTTCTTCCTCATTGCCGCATGCGGTGTTTTAGTTGTTGTTTATAAAAGAAATTTTAACCTCATCCGGTTGTCTAATGCGATACTGGTTTATTTGCGTTTCAATAGCCGGGCGCTAGGAAAGTGTATTCACACTGACAGTATTTCACGTCTGCTCGAGATGTAACGATGGTGGGCAGTTCCTTTTTTTTTCAAGTTTGCGCATGTTAGTACATGACTTTTAAAAATTCATTTTAAAAATAATTAGTTCACTTTCTATCAATATTTTAAGGCGATATGATATGACATCAGCCGGAATATTCAGCTGACCAGTATGTGAAAAGAAAATATTTTGTAACGAATGGTGAGCAAAACTAAAGTGAAATTTATTTTATCACATATTTTTCGCGTTGTAAGAGCGAAACAAAACGGACATATTTCAATACAAGTACTAGTATTCATGCAAAACCTTTGCATACTTGTACATTGATTAATTATTAATCGTTTTGTGGACAGTACAGAAGGGACGCGATTCTTCATTATTGATTTATATTATGGAGAGTGACAGAGTTTAAAAAATCTCTTGTAATGAGTATCACAAAAGTATCACATGACACAAAAATACTTTATTGTATATATAGTATCAAATCAACGCTGTAGGCGCGAGCATTTCAATTTTTCGTTCTGTGAGCGTATTTCAAAATTAAATAATGCTTAAAATGCACAGTTAACAAGAACATCACACTTTCTCCTGTTCTTTTCTTTTCTTTTCTTTTTTTTTTTTTTTGCAGGTGGAACAAAATCCAGTCTAAACGCAAACGGCTTCCCAGCCAAGCGCGACGTGTTTGTGACGTAATGAAAGGATCTACATCTGTAGGTGAAATATAAAACTGGGCTCTGGTGGAACAGTAAGATTAAGCTGTAGCGCTCATCCCGTGCTGCCACCCTCGAAAGAAACTTGCAGCCAGCATCGCGCTAGCAGAGATCGCAGAAACACGAGAGCAGCAGCAGAGATAGGACAAGAAAGACTCCTGTTGATGGCACTATCACGGTGATTCAGCGCAGCCTGATATACATTCTGAGCGAATTTCTGACTGCTGCTCTTCCATCTGTGTCGATCAATCGCTTCAAAGACAACCCCGCGCTTCCACAGAAGGGGTTGCTGTGTAGCACTACAAACCGCAGTCCATGGAGACTGGTGTCGTTCGCAAGTCAGTGCTTGCAGTCGCGCAGATTTCATGGCAGTGATGCAGTAATATACACAGAACTGAAATAACAGAACAAGTAAATTCTTGTAAAAGGAGGATTGCTTTGTGGTGCTTTCTTATTAAAAAAAATTGGCACTGCACTAATTGTTTTCATCTTTGAACTGAATAATACATTCGGACTTACTTTCATTCCATCGTTCGGTTCCAGCCCTTCCCAAATTCACATCCACCTTTCAGATATGTCTGCCAATGCCAATTCAGTGGATCACTCTAACATTGTGGAACTGAACGTTGGTGGGGTGATGTATACAACAACTTTGGACACATTGACCAAAGAGTCCGAATCTTTATTAAGTAGTCTCTTCTCCGATTCGTCCAGTTCTCGATTGATGCGAGATTCAAAAGGAAAGTACTTCATCGACAGGGACGGAGTTTTATTTCGATATGTCTTGGATTATCTACGAAACTCGAAACTAGTACTTCCAGAGAGTTTTCACGAGCGCGAGCGCCTGAGACAGGAAGCCGAGTACTTTAAACTTCCAGACATGCTGAAATCCATCAGCCTCAACAAGCCTTCTCACCTTTCACCTATGTCCAGCGGGACCTCAACATCTAATCTTTTGAAACCTATCTCCACGTCCATGTTACTGCCCGGGACAACGGGGAAAACACCCGGTTACATCACTGTCGGCTACCGTGGGACGTTCGCTTTCGGTCGCGATGGCTTGGCTGACGTCAAGTTCCGGAAACTGAGCCGCATCATCGTCTGTGGTCGGGTGTCCCTTTGCCGCGAGGTCTTCAAGGACACGCTGAACGAAAGCCGAGACCCTGACCGAGGCGAGGTTGACCGCTATACTGGTAGATTCTTTCTCAAACACGCCTTCCTGGAACAAGCCTTTGATATGCTCCAGGAGGAGGGTTACCGTTTGGTGGGAGCTTGCGGGTCTGGCACCAACAGCGCTGGGGAGGTGAAGCCAGGTTTGGACACAGAGGAGTCCAAATGGCAACATTATAATGAATTCGTGTTCGAGAGACGCTGAAGAGGATCTCTCTCTCTCTCTCTCCTGAGTGTGTGTGTGTGTGACCTTAATCGGGCGACCTATATTTAACACGACTTTATCCTGCTCGCCTTGGCACTTGAAAAAGCAAAAATGAGGAGAAGGGTGCAGTGTAATCAGATGTCGATTATGTTTGTAAAACTTTGTAAGACCCTGAAAAATTTGAGACACGCAAATAGCATAGAAATAAGACAAAAAATTATACCAAATAATAATAATAATAACGACTTGCAAAGCTGAGCGTTTAAAGTTACTTGGCGCTTTTTATTAAAAGAAATATTCATACCAAACTAAATCAGTCGATTACACCAATTTTACTCGCCTAATTAAGCGTACAAGAGAACAGATCTGCTAAAGATAAGAAATTCTTGCTAAACATCTATTGCAAAAAAAAAAATGCGTTAGGCGGGTGGGGGTGAGGTCAGGAGAAAGGGTTGTAGAGTCCCGATACCGTTACTTTAGTATACGGGATTCCAGAACCCGAAGTCTGGGACAAGAAAGAAGTTAAAATTGATGACTCTAACACTAAAACTGAGAGAACGCAAGTCCGATTAAAACGTAAACCACACATATAACATACACTCTCTGGAGCGAGGTTGGATGAGACATGTCATACTCATGTCCCTATACAGCAGTAAGTATAGAATTGGCTGCAGAGATAGTAAAAACAAAACGTACTGCTTATTTTATATGGAGTTGTATTTGTTGCTGCACATACGAAGGTCAGTATATTTTAATGCCAAGTCAGGAAGGGGGGGGGGGGGCGGGGGCATGTATTTCAGTGGCACCACAACAGATATGCTGTCAAGAAATCATTTTTAGTCTTCTGTTTTAAAATTTTTAAACTAAGGGGTTTATTTGTGTAGTAAATGCAATGTACTACAATGCATATCAGTGAAATGATGTCCCTGTGTACGAGAGCCCTATTAGTCCTTGATTTGAGGGAGTTCGTAATTTCTTTTGCTAATGCGTGTCTGATAACAAACGCTGACCTCATTCTAGCGAACATCACGGAATCACGATTGGAATTTAATTCAGTCAAAGAATTGGTGAACATGAAATCTCTATGAAATTGTACTTTTGGTGCAGGGAGTTATTGTTCCTGCTGAGAATACATTGAGTGAAGCAATTGTGCAGATGCTGCAAGAAATGGAAAACGCCGTTTTATGCATGATGTGTTACAAACGCAAGTGTATGCCATCGTTTTTCTTATGATCGAAACAGTTAACAAAGAGTTCAGGAATCGCCTCAAAGACGCAGTAAGTTATACGCATGGTACATTATATCCATGCAAAAATGGAAGATGTCCAAAAATATTTTCACTCGAGAAGGTAGAAAAACAACTAAGTATTTGCATTAAAATTTAAATTATCCTTCACCAACTTCCTTTTCGTTATGTGGTATTTAGTCCATCACAAACAGTTCATTAGTCTAAATGTATCCTGTCTCAATTTTTGTTCCTGTTCACATTTGCGTGAATTGCTCTTTATTAATCGAGAATGTCTGTGTATTTTATCCTCGATACAAAGTTCATGATAAAAACATTGCTTTTTACTGTAGAACGATAATTAGCGCTCCCATTTTCCTTCTGCTTCTATTCCTTTCTGTATTTTTTTCTTCTTTTTTTTTTTAACGAAAGATGTGGATAATGGAAAAGTTATATGTAAACGACACTAGTAATAGGACAGGTGGTTGATCCGATGGATATAAAGTGCATTGACACTCAGATTTATTCGTGAGTGAATGCAGTTATAGTAAACAAAAGTAGGTTACAGAAATTAATGAACACAAAGGCATATTGGACAGTGAACGGAGTCCGTACTGATGATAACCAAGTTGGCACAAACAATAGGTAGACTATAGTAGGTGAATTAACAGGGGGATAAATTTAACAATTAAAGGTAGTCATTAATGGCGAAAAAAACTAGTGCTCATACTGGACAGGGAGATTATAGTGGTGAATGACTAGAAGGATATACTGGACAGGGAGATTATAGTGGTGAATGACTAGAAGGATATCCTGGACAGGGAGATTATAGTGGTGAATGACTAGAAGGATATCCTGGACGGGGAGATTATAGTGGTGAATGACTAGAAGGATATACTGGACAGGGAGATTATAGTGGTGAATGACTAGAAGGATATACTGGACAGGGAGATTATAGTGGTGAATGACTAGAAGGATATCCTGGACATAGGGATTTTAGTGGTGAATTTCAAGGAGGACATATAGGGAAATTAAATTTGCTAGTAGAGTTAGACCATGGAATTGAAAGGAGCAAATGCGCCTATTGAACAGTGAAAAAGAGGTCCATCGTGTGAGAGAACAGGCGTATTTGATGGCCAGAGAACAGGCGTATTTGATGGACAGAGAACAGGCGTATTTGATGGACAGAGAACTATCGTATTTGAGTGAACAGTGCAAGTGTGGAGTAAACACACGAAGAATTTAGCGGTGAAAAATTGTGCAGACAATAGCTATAGCTGTACTATAGTAGTCAGAATAAAGTATAGTGACAATTTCAGATGTGCAAAGCAATAGTGAGAGGACACGTATGAACATAGTGTAGAATGAAACTGTAAACAATAGTGAATAAAGAACAATCACATAATAGTATGTAAGAAAACAGGTCATCTATAGTCGTGAACACATAATCATACACTTGTGTGAGAACAGACATTCAATACTAAGAATGAAACTATTATCATATAGTAGTAGTGAGATGTCAGCTAGTCAATAGTAGTAAAAGTACAAGCACACAATAATAGTGATGGACTGGGTAATCAGTAGTGGTGAAAGTACGATCACAAATGTGAGGACGGGTAAACCATGCTATGAATATAGATGCAAAATAGTGAACAGTTCCAAAAATACAATAATAATGAGAGAAATGGCACACCATAGTGGTAAGAAACATATATACAATAGTAGTGAGAGAAGGGTGTGTCGTAATGGAAGGTGAGATGCATTTAGTAGCAGCGAAAGAACAGGTTAGCCATAGTGGTAGATGTCATGCGAGATATAATAGTACAGGTTACCCATAGTGGTAGATGTCATGCAAGATATATTAGTACAGGTTAACTATAGTGGTAGATGTCATGCAAGATATAATAGTACAATTTACCCATATTGGTAGATGTCATGCAAGATATAATAGTACAATTTACCCATATTGGTAGATGTCATGCAAGATATAATAGTACAATTTACCCATATTGGTAGATGTCATGCAAGATATAATAGTACAGGTTAACTATTGTGGTAGATGTCATGCAAGATATAATAGTACAATTTACCCATATTGGTAGATGTCATGCAAGATATAATAGTACAGGTTAACTATAGTGGTAGATGTCATGCAAGATATAGTAGTACAGGTTAACCATAGTGGTGAATGACATGCAAATTATAAGAGTACATGTTAGTCATGGTGGTACATTGTCATGCACACAACATTAGTGAGATCGCAAGTAATCAAAATGGTGAATGAAGTGCATAAGCCACCATAGTGGCGAGTGATATGTGCACAGTAGAAAATATTACCATAACGATGAATGGTATGCACACAGTGATACTGAGATAATAATTAAAGCTTAGTAGGAAAGGTAACCATTGTGATGAATGTCATGCAAACAATATTAAGATGACAAGTAACCACAATGGTGATTGAAGTGCACAAACAGTTGGAAGAAAGCAGATACATCACATAGGAGAATGTCATGCACGCAATAGAACGGTATCATAGTGGAGAATGTCATGCACGCAATAGAACGGTATCATAGCGGATAATGTCATGCATGCAATAGAACGGTATCATAGCGGATAATGTCATGCACGCAATAGAACTGTATCATAGTGGAGAATGTCATGCACGCAATAGAACGGTATCATAGTGGAGAATGTCATGCACGCAATAGAACGGTATCATAGTGGAGAATGTCATGCACGCAATAGAACGGTATCATAGTGAAGAATGTCATGCACGCAATAGAAGAGGGTGTCATAGCGACGAATGACAGCCACAACAACAGTAAAAGACACGTAGACCATACTCGAGTATGAACGGGCAGGCTTTAATGATGATGAGTGGCGAAATTGGAAAAGGGATGAATTTGATAAATTCATGATAAATTCATATATCTTTCTTCATGGCAGAATGTTTCCCATGAATATATGTATTTAGAATAAATTAATTAGTGTCAGGTAAATATCGACGGTGCCCAGGTCGATCGTGCTACAGATCGGTAAGAAATCACCAAAAACCCCACTTTTTACTCCCACCCTCGTAAACTCGACGGCTTTAGCTATTTTCTAATTATCAGGCTTTGATCAAAATTAAACATCAATCTTTGATCAAAATTAAACATCAATCTTTGATCAAAATTAAACATCAATCTTTGATCAAAATTAAACATCAATCTTTGATCAAAATTAAACATCAATCTTTGATCAAAATTAAACATCAATCTTTGACCAAAATTAAACATCAATCTTTGACCACGAATAAGCGTTTCTGACGAGTGCTTTTCTCCATCCAGTGAGATGCCGATTTAGATAAACACAGTACATGTGTAATTAGAATGTTAGTTAATATTTCTAGTAATTGCTTGAGGCATCTATGCTTGTTGCGACTGTGTAAGAAAGTATATAATTATTGTATCAGTTCAGAACAACTAATTTTGTTTATTACCATTGTATGGTATCATATTAAATCATTAATTATACCATCTAACACGTTTCACCTTACTATACTTTTCTCTATTTTTAGCTTTTAATGTTCTCCTATATGCTACTGTTGATAAGTTGAAAATCATTTACATTTTTATTATTAATCCTTAATAAGAATCTGTGCATTTGCAATAGTTCATTACTTCATAATCCGTATTAATGATTAGTGTATTTTATAATGGTTCATTACATCATAATCAATAAGGATTAGTGTATTGTATAATGGTTCATTACATCATAATCAATAAGGATTAGTGTATTGTATAATAGTTAATTTCTTTTCATTGTTGTTTAGTTGACATTTTATACTGGTTCACATAGTTACTGTTCATTTGCTTTACAGTGAATATGTCAATGTGTTTTTACTTCTACATAATGAAAATTTGTGACGAGTATTAAAATTTCTATCTACCCCCTCTCCCCACACACACATGCACCATCAATTGGATTGCAAATTTGAGATTTGAAAATAATTATGTATTAAAGTGTTTTTTTATTTCATTACATTAGCATTGTCTCTGCGGAATTTATTCGATAGTTAGGAATAGAACGACAGAGCTTGTATCTATTTTTTTCAATTTACTTATGAAATGTTTCATACCTCGTAACGTGAACGATTCAGCAATGAAAATTTTTTAATTTGCTAAATTTTCTGTAAATGCAAATAATTGTTTTTGCGCACTTTTCCTGCACATATAGAATTTGCTTAATTTTGCTTTGCCTCTTTCCATTCTTATATTTAAAAAAACCCTCTGCATTCTTGGCTTTGGCAAAGTGGACAAGGCCACAGAAAATACAATCATTTTTTTTAATGAAAAACAGTGTACCAACATTTCATTATGTAAAACAAGATACGATCAACTAGTCGAATAAACTAGTTAGGAATTTATTTTCATTCTCAACATTTGTGACAGCGCAATTGCTCTGTTTACAGAAGTGTACATGAAGATAAGTTAAAGATCCCTTCCGTCGCCTTCCTCTATTTTTTTCATGTATTTGTCCTCTTGTTTTTTTCAACACTGGCAATAACAAAATTACCATATTTTTGCTGCGCATGTTATTTACTTTCGATATTTGAAATAAATTAATGCTCTGCTAGCTGTGCTTTACAAATATCAAGCCAGTTAGAAATATATACTACCAGAATGTGAAAAGAATATTTTGTTTGGAACATGGCTCGCAGAATTCTGTTCTCCATGTGCGTGTGAACACGTGACCAGTTTCATTTTCGCAAATTCGCCGCTTCACACTGTATGGTAGGAAGAGACGCGTGTTGGGATGCTTGATGATTCGGAGATTGTTTGCATGTTTGAACAGTTTGTTTAAATTATTTAAAGTGACTTTCACCATTTATTATCACTGATGTTACTGATGTCAATCAATGCGCGTCTCTCGAAACAGTTTACGATGACGTGTCTCGGTCTGATTGGACGACTCAGACGCGCAGAATAAGAGTGCAACATTTTGCAGTTGTTTCAACTAATGGCTTCATGGTAAGCCATTGGCTTGGTCTGTTTTCTCTTATTGTAGTGATTTATTCTAATTAGTTTATCATTGCACACAGATCGATGTACATTGTAAATAATAAAAGAATTGTGCTGTTATTTTAGGAAAACGGAGTGTTTTAAATGAGTGAATCTGCATGGGCTTTGAAGATGAGCATTTGCTGTCGTGTCATCTTGTCTTGTAAGTGTTAGAATAGTAATTCCTGCTGCGTCCGTGTGTCTTGTACTGTAGTTTTAAATAATACCACAAAACCATGTAAATGTTTATTTATTTCGAGTCGACATGGTGCCGATAATGAAAGGAGAACCTTAACGCTGTATATAAAAAAAAATCAACAAGCAATAGCTATTTTCCAGGATGTACTTGATTTTCACAATCTTTGCTGTTGTCGGGGTGGAGGTAGGGTTGTGTTCAATGTATGTTCCAATTCTAGACGTATAATAATATATTTCTATATGACGAGTGATGTTATTGTATGATTTAATGTAAGTCATTCAAATGTATGTGTGTCACAACTGTCATCCATCAGTACTTCCTTCCTTCCTTCCTTCTTTCCTTCTTTCTTTCCTTCCTCCCTTCTTTCCTTCCTTCCTTCCTTCTTCCTTCCTTCTTTCCTCCCTCCCTTCCTTCCTTCCTTCCTTCCTTCTTTCCCTCCTTCTTTCCCGTTGTGTTCATTGTGCTTTACCCAAAATTATGCTATTCTAATGATAGCTTAATTTAACAGTTTATTTTTTTCCTGAAGTTTCTGAATGTGATTGAATTCATGATGTTCAGGTATTTAATTACGAACATAGCAGTTTACCACAACAGCGTGTACACAATAGGTAAAGGAATTTCAAATATGGCAAACAATTTTCAGTTGCCGTCTCTGCTAGCGGTTTTCACAATGCTTTCGTTAGTGCTCATCAGTTGCCCTTGCGTTGGGACCTGTCTGGCACAAATTCTCTTGAATTCGTGGTCCATGGGGGCAATTACTGATGCTGATCTGCAATAACTGTCACGATTCCAAGCATTTTTCTTCAATTGTTACTCTCCTGTCTCCTAGTGCCACCACTAAGCTATTTTCACGTTGCATTCTGTGACTGAGGGGTTGGATTTCCGAACCTAGGGATATTCACCGATGGCTTTCTACCCTTTCAAAATGTTTTCCCTCCATTCGTATACACTTTGCTGTGATTAGTTCTTTCTCAGTCCTCTTCAACCAATCTTCTATGAACATCGAAACGCCAAATTTTCAGCTAGCCGGCTTTGGACTGAAGCCGCGTCATCATTAGTCAAGAGAGTGTACAGTTCGATGTAATTGGTGCTCTTGACATTCACATGACGTCATCGCGTGTGACGAGGAATAAGAGATGTTGCTCACTGTCGATGTGCAGTGAAGATGAACAGACTTTGCATTTCCTTTTAGCTTTCACCGTGTCGATTTCCCTCTAGAGTAGATACAAAATTTAGAAATTGATGTTGTGTGATCACACTATCCTACCCAATATAATATTGCTTACATTCAGCAACAATTATTCGGCCTCTTACAGAACGATTGAAAACCAATAATTAATATTTGATAAAATCCCGTGACTTTCATGGAAGTACTGTCTAAGAACGAATGCAAACCCCTTCTTATTTTTCTTCGTTACAATGCATCATTATATAAAAAGTTACAATGTAGTGAGACTGTGCAAGACCCGTCCACAGAATCAATGATTGTTGGGATTGGATGGTTATCAGAAATCAGTCATTCAGTCAGTCGAGACATAGACGCTTAAAATAAATCAATCAAACTGTCAGCCAATAAAAAGAATATTTGGCGAGCCCTTTTAATTCGATTTCATACATAATTTAGTACATGATTATAAACTTACACATGGAGATATGTCTTTTGCATATGATCTGATGTTACATAAGTCGGGAAGTCCATATTATCTTTTGCGTTGAGCAGTCATGGTTACCTTCTGTGGTGGAGTAAATTTACCTATCCATATTTCTAGACTTAATTTTTAAATTGGCGAAGTGACCCGGGCTTGGGCAATCCTTATGATGGTATTTTTGTAAGTGTCAGAGTTGTAGTAAATATTGAAGTTGAGAATATGCTAGAAATTGTTGATGCAATGCAAACCAGTTCAACTGGGTAAGTAGTATTTATCCAATGGTTAAGATTTACGAGAATGAGACCAGCCAATGGGCTGGGATCAAAAGTTTACATGATGTAGAAAATGCTATTGTCTGATCAGTTAAATTTGGTGTGGCAAGATGTCTGGTCATGTAAGGTGGTCATTAGCTTAATGGTGAGTTAACTGACTGAGAGAGAATGGACTTTGAAATATTTCATGCATTTTTGATATTGATGTGTTATACTTGCATTTTACCCAGATATGCATTATGTGCGTAGACTATTATTTCTACAGATTGTGAACTATTGTGCTTATATGCAGTGTCCTAAACACTTGACATTGCTTCTTGTGAACCCGCTCATGGAAATGATATGCTGCATTTATTTTGCTGTGTGTGTGTATCGGGCTAATAAATACTGTTGCAAGAAACTGTAAGTTGATATTTGAATAAAAGAAAGAATGGAGTAAAAAATGGAATAAACTTTGGAAACTTAGCATCTATTTCCTGATTATATTTTTACAGGGACAAAGCGGAATTTCGTTGTGTTATTTGAACCTCCTGGTTTACTGATTATAAACCACTATGACCGTGGTAAACATGCAAGCATCCGCTTTAGTGTCTAAGTGTAAAGATACACTACACTCCATTGATGTAAGACAGCAAGATGACTACATTGAGCAATTTCTGGTAAAAGGAAGTTACTAGAAATTGCTACAATTGTTGTTCTGCTAGAAATAGCTGGTATGGTGAAAGAACGCACAGGTTAGCTTGACAGAATAGAAGCAAATCAGTGTTTTCAACATGTGAGAAACGTGGAATTGACTAAATAATCTTTTGCTTGAATATGAGAAGTGTATGGAAAAGACAACTGTGGCTCTATCTATACAAGGTTATGTAGAAGCTATTATTGCTCATCTCTAATAACTCCATTTCTGTTCTCTGATAAGAACTATCCTGTTATTTGTTTTGACACTATTGTTGAATTGTATTTAGGAATAAGACTGTATATATACTATTCGAACGTGATTTCGTGGAAATATCAATGTCAAATAATCTATTTCATTGTATTTGTCAAATGTATATTTGATTGTTGATTTAATAAATTTATTGTTAAATTTATTGATCGTCTTACACATGTTGATAACCTTATGTTGGAGAAGAAAGTGGGTGATGGGGAGCTCGCTAAATATAGATTAATGGAAGGAATTGTCTTCCCCTTTAGTAAGAAGTTTTCCATCTACGGAAATGTGTGAGAATAAACGTTTATCATTAATGTTGTGGAAGAGAGAAAACGTTTACAGCGCCCACATATCCGTCAATTGAGAAAGACAAGTTGTGTCTGCTGGAGAATTATTAATAACACAAATTACGATTCTCATCACTTGTAAGTAGTTATGCAAGATTCATTAATCAGTAACAAATCTTAACAGTTAACTATGTCGCCTTGTCATCATGCCTTCCACTTTACTTCCATACTTTCAGTTTATGGTTTTCATTCTGAGCCAACAAGATTGGGTTCTACCACCCGTTAGATTATCATTGTTTAAAACTGATAACGTTTAAAATCCATGGCTAGCGTATTATACATACTGAATATTCTGTAGTTACATTTTATACACGTTGGAATGTTTGTGATTATATATCATTGTGAAAGTCCATTATTAGGCTACTTCAATTGACACGACATCAAAATTATGATTACTTGTTCTTCAATTAATGTTTTCATTATCACAAAAGTGGTCGAACTGTATTCCTTTGACCTTGTAGTTTTGGTGTTGAAATTATTTTATTTCCTTTCACAGCTTTTGTTGGGTCACCTCTCGTGCTGGTCACACGGATATTAAATACAGATCTTAAACAAATCAGGTTGTTCAAAAACATCAATATTTAATTTTGCTTGCATTGCGAAAAAAATACATTCATATAAGACAAATAATGTCAAATATTTTTGCAACTATCTCCCTCTCCGTCTCTCTGTCTCTCTCTGTCTCTCTCTGTCTCTCTCTGTCTCTCTCTGTCTCTCTGTCTCTCTCTCTCTGTCTCTCTGTCTCTCTCTCTCTCTCTCTCTCTCTCTCTCTCTCTCTCTCTCTCTCTCTCTCTCTCTCTCTCTCTCTCTCTCTAAGCATCCGTCAGTCAAACGGATATTCTAACTGTGAATTCTTTTTATGAAATGTCACGCCAATTGCATTCCTTCTTATCAAAAGATTAGTCTCTTACGTCACAGTTGGGGGTTAATTTTAAGAAAATGCGTACTGCCATTTGCACTTTTTCGGAAGAATGATCATACATCCTCTTTTAGTTTTCCCAAAACATCGTCATTTCAAAATTTCACATTCGACATTCTTGCTTTGGTGTTTAGCTCCATTTAAATGCATACTTCCACACACTTGAGAGTATCACACAGATACAAACACAAACGGGAACACGAAGTGGCTTTTATCTGCGAGTTACCTCCTTTTATTTCACCTGACGTTTCGTACACGAAGTGGCATATATCTGCGAGTTAAGTCCTTTTATTTCATCTGAAGTTTCATACACGAAGTGGCATTTATTTGTGAGTAAATCCTTTTATTTCACCGGAAGGTTCATGAACACACTATTTGTTAGTTCAGTGCCGACCTTCAACTATGGCTGCCGAGTTATGAGGCACCATTTAGAGGTTCATTGGACACCAGTCAGGTACAATGGATAACGCCACAGGGTAATAACTACAAACCTGTACAAATATTAGCATGTACTAGCCCAGAAATATTGTATCATTTATAAAGAATGCTAAATATGACTAATAAACCTGTACAAGTACTAGCCCAGAAATCTTGTATCATTTATAAAGAATGCTAAATATGACTAATAAACCTTTAACTTTAAGAAAATATCGAATTCAGCGATTATATATTATGACGATTTTTAAATAGTGAAACAATTTTAACAATCAGACACCTGAATAATAATTTCATTTTATTTTTCTTTGCGTATATATATTTTTTTGTATTCGTTTATTTTGATCAAATACCTGCAGTGATATTGAAAACGTCATACTTTAAAACGTCATACGTCATAAAAAAAATAATAAATTATTTCCTTGAAAGTGAATGAAAAACGTCGTTATCAAGAGAGCGTACCGTGCACCATTCATCCCAAACCCACCCATCCTACCCTCTCAAAACCATTATGTTTTATGGCCACCACGCAGTGTCTATATCAAACAACGGCCAATTATTCTAACAATTGACCATTTTTACCTCGCTGGAGCGAAGCCTCAGAGGAATCTCCAATCATGCGCCTGAAAAACGCTACTTAAAATATAGTCATAAATATATACACACATTTGAATTAATAAAAAGTGAAACAATGCGTTAAATCTGTAGAATGAAGGAAGTAATGTCTGCTAACACTACTTCTAACAGAAACGTGAAAACACAAATAAAATAGTGCAGCAATGTTTGTATGATTGGTGGTCTTGCAGTATTTCAGTGGTACGGTCTTATAAAAAAAAAATACTGTACTGTTATTTGAAGTATGGTGCTGCTGCTGCTGCTGAATGTAATAGTTGTTGTGATGATGAGACGATAATAATGATGACGACGAAGACGATGCTGTAGATGATGACGGTGATAACGACGACGACGACGATGATATCAGTGATAGTAATGGTGTAACTGTGAGAACAAGAATGGCATGTGAAACAGATAAAATATTAAACTTATAGTTTTCTATAGTATCTGATAAATTATTATCTGCGATTACAATTTTATAAAAGCATACTTAATGCATGAAGTAATAAACTAAGTAGTGTTTAGCATTTTAATGTCAACAACACTGTTACAAAAGCAATAATCACTTCAACTCGTGGAAAGTGTATTCATTCACCTTCGACGAGTTATTTTATTAATATGTAGAAAGAAATCATTATGACAGTTTA
Organism: Sinotaia quadrata; assembly: GCA_028829895.1. Classification (NCBI taxonomy): domain Eukaryota; kingdom Metazoa; phylum Mollusca; class Gastropoda; order Architaenioglossa; family Viviparidae; genus Sinotaia; species Sinotaia quadrata. The sequence goes on along the minus strand of CM054183.1, from coordinate 35,990,655 downwards.
CCAATGTTTGTTTTGATTTTTTAGTTCGATTTATTTTCAATATATGAGAAGGAATAAAAATGTAAAATATGCGGTATAACAGTATGAATTGATCTCAAGCTTTGTACATTTTACACTGACCTCTGGTCACATAAAACAATACAAATAAAATGTATCACAACCTACTTAAGGAAAATAAAGTGCCGAACTTAAGTGTCTGTTCTGGTATTCATGAGAAAAGCAAACTATTAACTGTAAGATATACATCAGTTTCAAAACACTTCTTAATACCATAGCGTACCAAAATTTATCAATAATGTTAGAATATCATGAAATAAAATAAGAGTCCCAACATTAACTTAAATTAAGAATAAGGATGAAATATGTAAGCTCCAGATTAGCACATACTAATGATGTCAAAAGTCATTTGTGTAATAAAAAATGAGTGTTTGCATTTACTAAAACTGCCACAAAATGATGAAATAACTTAGCGTCCCACCATTTACTAATAATATTGCAATGCAAAGAAATGAAGGAGAGTGCAAACATTGCCTAAAATTGTCACGAATAATGACATAAATTAGTATTCCAGGATTTGCCATAATACGATGAAATGAAAGCGAGTCTCTAAAAATAACGAAAACTGACACAAAATATTAAAATGTTATTGTATCCTAGCATTTACCACTAATATTACAATACGGTGAAATGGAGGACCCCAGCATTAATCACAACTGTCACAAAATTATAAAATAAATGCTGTCCTGTTTTCCTGGCTAGCATTCACTACAGCTGACACTAATACATCGAGAAAAAAAAACTAGTGCCCTAGTACAGACTAAAACTGTCATGCAGTAATGAATGAATCAAGTGTTTACAGCTACGAATACTACCAAACGAGTTTCGCCCCTAGTACTTTCATTTTCACCTAAGCCATAAATGAACTGATGATTCAAGGAAGTAAGACCACGACCTCACTAAATGTTACCAGAGAAAGTTTGTCTCACTATTATTGTTACTGTCACAAGAGATTATCCCACTTTCATTAAAACCCATCCAAACTACGGAAAGAAAGTAATTATAGCACTCTAATTAAAACCATCCAAAATACGGGCAGAAAGTAATTATAGCACTTTCATTAAAACCATCCAAACTACGGAAAGAAAGTAATTATAGCACTCTAATTAAAACCATCCAAAATACGGGCAGAAAGTAATTATAGCACTTTCATTAAAACCATCCAAACTACGGAAAGAAAGTAATTATAGCACTCTAATTAAAACCATCCAAAATACGGGCAGAAAGTAATTATAGCACTCTCATTAAAACCATCCAAAATACGGACAGGAAGTAATTATTATTAATACTATCCAAATCCGGAAAGGCAACAACGATTGTTTTCAGTGTAAGTACTGTTACAAGGAGCAAAGCTATACTTCAAGTACTGACATTACAAATTCCCTTATAAATAGAGCAAAATTAAGACATATTACTAACACTGTCAAGAAAATATGAAAATATAACATAATATGGAAAGGTAATATTATAAAGAACAGAAATTTAAGAAAAGAAGTTTAAGAAAAGAACACGTTTAATACTTTACGAAGTACTTAAGTGAAGTCATTATAGCAATATTGCTAATACTATAGGAAGTACTGAAGAGAAGTCATTATAGCACTATTGCTATTACTACATGAAGGACAGACTTGACCTCATTATAGTACTATTGCTAATACTAAAGGAAGTACCGAAGTGATCATAACACTATTGATAATACTAGGCGAATACAAGAGACTGAAATGAAGCAATTATAGCACTGTTGCTAACAACAATACAATAGATTGAAATGAAATAATTATAGTACTTTCTCCTAATACTATACAAAGTACTGAAGTAAAGTAATTATAGTACTATTTGCTAATACTATACTTAATACTGAAATGGAGAACATGCAAGGCACAATGGGTAATATAGAAATTACTAGAACGAATGAATTTGTATAGACTTGACGATTGTTTTGCCTCACGCATGCGCAAAAGTAGACAACGCAACAAGAACGTTGTGCTATGAGGTCTTTTCTTCAGAGTTGTGCTAGGTTCTTACTGATGTGTTAGGCACTTACTGATGTGTTAGGTTCTTACTGATGTGTTAGGTACTTACTGATGTGCTAGGTTCTTACTGATGTGTTAGGTACTTACTGATGTGTTAGGTTCTTACTGATGTGTTAGGTTCTTACTGATGTGTTAGGTTCTTACTGATGTGTTAGGTACTTACTGATGCGATAGGTTATGGACATTTTCTTTCTTTCTTTCTTTTACATACTATCTGGCGAGGCAACTAGTTCTTGACTGTAATTACTCACAGGTCGAAAGATAAAATTATTCACGTGTACGCCACGTATTTGATTTGATTTTGCTCTGCGTACAGGTTCGATACCCAATCGTTATTTGTGCCGCTAAGTGCCGTCAGAAAGCGTGCTCAGTTGTCGCACTTGCTGATACGGTTCATTCGACTCTTGCGGAGTTACGAATCATCCCACACTCCACACTCCTCCCCCCCCCCCCACCGCCCAATTCGTCACTTTTGCGATAATACAAGAAGGAAACCTCGTCTGACCTTGATCAGTAATTCGCCCTTGAGGATTGACGGGCAGCTCTCATGCCTTGATAAAGCAGAGCCAAAACAGAGAGGACAACTGCACTAGAAACAGGGTGGCTGAAAATTTCCAAACGTACAAAAACTCTTCAAGCAACATCCTGCCCGCTTTAAATGTACGGCATTGATTTCTGTGCGAATAGAAGTTCCAGCGAGTGAGCCTGTTTGTGCTTGTCTGTATGCGTGTGTTTATTGTTAGTAGGCCTACTTTGCAAACAGATCAAAGGAATAAGAGACAGATTTGTACAAATGTATACACTAGGAAAAGAGACAGACATTGCTTGCTTAGTCTGTTTCGTAAATGCTACAGTATTGTTCTTCCCCATCCATTCTACACATGCACACAGCTCGCATTACATATTTCTTTCTCACTACCTTTTTCTTTATATCGTACATCTTTCTCACTACATTTTTCTTTCTATCGTATTTCTTTCTCACTGCCTTTCCCTCTCTTTCTCCCTCTCTTTCTTTCAACCTTTCCTTCTCTTTCTAATTTTATATTTCTTTCTCTGTATCTTTCCAACTCTCTCTCTTTACCTTTTACATGTCTCCTTTCCACACCCTTTCTCTCTACCATTGCCCCAATTACTCTCTAAATCTCTTTATACCTACCTTTCCCTCTCTTTCTCTCTAAATCTTTCCTTTCCACACCCTTTCTCTCTACCATTGCCCCAAGGCGTCCGCTAGCTTGATGGTGAGTTAACTGTCTGGCTGAGAGAGAATGGGCTTAGAAATATTTCATGCATTTTGCTATTTTAATATGATGTAATATGTGAAATATATTATTTCTACAAACGTTTGAACTAAGCTGCTCATATATAGTGTACTAAACACTTGACATTGTTTTGATATGCTGCATTTATTATGCTGTATGCGTGCATCGGGCTAATAAATATCATAGCAAGAATTTGTAAGTTGTGACTGTAATGTAAGAAAGAATGGAGTTATAAAGCCATAAACTGGAAACTTACCATTTCTCCTTGATTATATTTTTCAGCGCAAGCATCATTTTCTATTTTCCATTTTCTGTGTATGATTTGAATCTCTGGTTACTGATTATTAACTGCAGCGACTGACCGTGGTGAAGGCAAGGAGTGGTGTGTAAATTATTCTCCATCTTTCCCTTTCTTGCTCTCTATCTTTCCAATCCTTTATATCTCCCTCTCCCTCTATTTCTCTCTTTCTCTCTAACTTTCCCTTTCTTACTCTCCATCTTTCCTTCTCTTTCTCTCTACTTTCTCTCTCTTTCTCTGTTCTTTTCCATTTATCCTCTTCCATTTATTATTCTCTATCTTTCTACCTTTCCCCTCTCTTTCTAACTCTCCCATTGAGAAGAGTCTCCTTGAACACTCACTTAAGGATAGTGTACAAACAGAATATCATCCTAAACACGTGGCTGCAGGAATAAATCATTCTGACACACTGCTACTACTAAATGTCCCACCCTAGTGGCCCTCCCACAAAGTAATTGCGGTAGATTCTATACATCCCTGGCCACAGGAATTTCCAAACCATATAATGCCAGAATATAAATTTTCAATCATGCCCCAAAATGTCATTGTTCCCTTTTGTGTACTATCTTAAATAATTCCATAAGAATAGTGCACGAAAACCAAGACATCCACAGTAAACTCCAGAGCAAATTTCCACTAATACTGTAGCTGCTATATTACTATTGTTTATCTTGGAACGCGTATCCACTACAACGTATAACTCTGAGCTATCTTGGAACGCGTATCCACTACAACGTATAACTCAGAGCTATCTTGGAACGCGTATCCACTACAGTGTATAACTCTGAGCTATCTTGGAACGCATCTTCATGGAAATGAATTACTATTAGCTGTTGTCTCGTGCTGCAGTTGGCCGCCCAGGTGAATAGCAAACAACTACTAAGTACAGATCATTTTAAAGTCTTTTACATTCCATATTTCATGAGCTCAAGAAAGCTCTTCAGTGGATGATACAGGACATTTACCAATATGGTAGACATTCATATTTCCATATTAAAAGCAAGCTTCAACTGTATATCTCACTGAACCTATGGCATTAAGGGACATGCAATGAGCGCAAAAAATATATTGTATATATAGAAATGTAGTAAAATATCCGATTAGACCACTGAAAAAAAACAAGAAACCTATTTGAAAATAAAAAATGCAGTGTTTCTAGCATGAAAACGGATGTTGCTTTATTTAATAATTTATTTAAATTGTGTATTGCCACCTTATGGTGATATTTAATAAAAATTTATTTCATTTGCTGCAGTTAAAATCAGGTGATTAAAAAAAATTAGGGGTCATTCTAGCATTATAAATTATTACCAGAAAGAAAATATCTCCAAATATTCATTTCTTCATATCATTTAAATATATTAATAATATTACAAATTGTATTTCTTCATGTTTAAATAAATATATAAGTAAATGCAACATTTTTCATTAGATTTTTCTTCTGCTGCATTACTGCCATATACTTCAGATTAATCCTATTGTACATACCTGTAGATATGTGTGCAATATGAAGTGGGCAAATATTAGGAGCACCATTTTCTTGACTTCAAGAAAGCATTTGATCTTAATCATACAAGTTCTGTGTGAAATGTATCAGGTGTATCAGTGACGTCAATTTACCACATCATATACTGAATCATGCAAAACAACTGGTAGCATAAATGGTAATTTATCAAGTGAAGGTTATCTTCATTGCAAGAGTCTTAATGGATGTATTTTGTACCTTCAAGCTTTGTTTATATCTAAATAAAGTTCTTCAACTCACTTTTCCAAATCTGGCATTAATTGTATATAATTGGATAATAACACTACTTTTTAAGTGGCAGATAACTATATCACAAGTATATCTGATGACCTTTAGAATGCTTAGATGATATTTTAAAATGTTGCAGTTAAAAAAAAAATCATGCTGAAAATCATCTACAACAAAATCAATGCTAACTACCGCTCAGCAAAGTACCACCTACATCGCCTGAACTTGTAGATATTTCAGGTGCACCAACACATCAATTATGTCAGCACCGTGTTTTTAATTTAGTTTTTACAAACTATTTTTTCTTGCCCAGATTAAAGGGAAAACTGGTGTAAGAAAACTATCTATAAATGTATATCTCCTTTCTCAAATAAAACATGTTGCTCATTAGCAGACAAGAAAACCAATATTTTCTAATACAAACACAAACACAAAACATCGATTAGTTTGCCATTCTTTTGCGTGAGATAGTTGTGAGGATACTCATTGCATGAAACTGAATACCTTACTAACTCTCACAAAATAGTGAGTATAGAAAAGCGAGTAGGCAAACCATAATCTAAGCTAAAATCCTAAACATGTTTTCCCTAAATGAACAATTTCACTATAACAATTGCATAGCTTAGAAACTTTTATTTTCTAAGGCACTGCTTATCTTTGAAAAATGTCCAATCTTGCAATATCTCTTTAATTCCAGACAGCTTCTATAATCGTGCTGTCGATTGTTTCGTTTTACAAGTCCAATATGGTATACTCAGATGCCTCAAAATGAACTCAGTTTTTCAGTATCAGTGCAAAATCTACTATTTCAAAATGTTCTCTTTACGAATATTTTATAGACTCTAAAATAACTTTCAGGATCACTGATTTTACTTTATAATAAAACAGTACCAACTATTTCATCGTTTATAACTGAGCATACCAGTACCAACTATTTCATCGTTTATAACTGAGCATACCAGTACCAACTATTTCATCGTTTATAACTGAGCATACCAGTACCAACTTTATTTCATCGTTTATAACTGAGCATAACAGTACCAAAACAAAGTAATGTGACATATCTCTTCCGTTCATTTCCAGCATCGTAAAAATTATTGCTTAGTTAGAGTAATATCGCAAATTATTAATGTTCAAGGAGTTAGTGGTTACGTGTCACCATTTGGTAACATAATTCTGTGTACATTTTGTGGTGTTTTTATTTGTTAATCCAGTTGATTTGGGTTGCAATCTACGCCCCTTTTTGTTTTTCTCTCATTCTTGAAGCTTTAAATCTCTGCTTTTTTCTTTCTTTCTTTATCCCTCCTTTTGATACTCCATCTGTCGTGCCTGCACTTTTACACAGATTTAGAATGCGTTAATTACAATATAAAACCTCAACAAATTTGCCTGAAGTATCCAAAGTTTGGGAAGTTGCAAAATAGAAGAACAAATAATTAAATTGTTTTGTTTTATATAGTTTTTGTTTCTAATTTTCCCCTTATCAAAATATGAAATATAAAAAGGAAATTACACAGGATGTCACGTGACATGGCTCTTGCTTTGAACCCATTCTAATGCAAACACGTCTTCAATACGAAAGTAACAAAACAAAACTCACTGACATTTCATGACAGGCTGCAATTTGCAGCCGGAACTTTCTGACTGAGCACATCCAAAGACATCAGAAATTAAACAATAAAGAAACATAAACATGTTGACATTCAGTTAGGAAGTTTGTAGAGAATGTTTTCAAATATAATTTTTTTAAATGGTAATTATAAGAAATCAGAAAAAAAAGACAATGATATATATTTTTTCAGCAGAAAGAAAGGGAATGAATATAAAAGCCAGTGCATTTTCTATAGTGTATTTTTTATTCCACAATGACGTAACTGCATTAGTGTTAGACGATGGTTAAAAACCATCTCGAAGTGCTTTCGAGTATTTACTGGTAGACGGATTATGACTATTAGATCAGCAGATCAGATCATTTGTATGGATAGATATGTGGATCAAATGATATACGAATATGTTTTGTGTTGTGGGTTGATGTACTTGCATGCAATGTGTGCATTTGAATGATCATGTGTATGTGAGTGTGAGCGTTTGCGTGTTGGCACAGAAGTAGATCTCTTTCAAACATGCTATGCTTTGACTCTGCAGCTCAGAATTTGATAGTATCCCAAGGTGCTCAGTTGTGTTTGTGAACCAAGTTCTGTTTATCAGTTTGTCTGTGGGATGGAGGTTTGGTTGATTTACAACGATGTACATTTGTCATTTATCATGACTCACTGTCGGTCACATCTTTATCATGGCTTCTGATAAATGACTTACTGTCGGTCAGGTCTTTCCACAGAAATGGCGTCTGACAAACGAGTAGATATCTTCTTATGCAAATGACGAACCTTGTTTGACTTACCAACAACATTTATGAATCGATTCGTCACTAATTGTCGTATTATATGACTTTGTGTGGTACCTCTTGATGGTGGATGATGGATGGAGTAATGCAGATGGATACATCATAACAGGATACGCCATCTTAACACAGATGAAATCCGGGCAACAACGGTAGATGCAGATGACATAGCAAAGGTCAGGTTTAATACGCTGCACACTGAATGCACATAAGTGCAAATCCACCATTCCTTTAATAACCAGTAATACTTCATACATCATATATAACACAACAATACTTCATACATCATATATAACACAACAATACTTCATACATCATATATAACACAACAATACTTCATACATCATATATAACATAACAATATTTCATCATCGAACCTACAACTTATCTAAGTGTTCCGCCTACGCTGCACGTCTGTTCTTTTTCATACGATTGACACCTTTCTAACTTATACACTGTCTTCTTAATTATGCTATTAAAAGTAGTTTTGTGCTACAGTAAGTTCATCCCAATCTTAAACTAAGGTAACCCCACAAACTACAGACCCCAAGTTCTATTTTTATTGTCCTGGCATGACACACGTCTAGTTCCGTCGAGAACGCTCTTAGTATTCAAGACCATGTCTTAGAGGTTGAGGAGGATGGAGTAACAGTCAAGAGAAGGGAAGTTATGATCGCTGACCATGTGCGCGTGCGTGTGGTCTGAGATCCTGTCTGTTATGGTCCTAAAGTTAACATCATTGTATCTCATGTAGATGTTGGTTATCCTTTAGGTCTCTGAAGCAGATTAAAAACAACAAGGAGTGACCAAGGAGGAGCTGCGAGCGCCCTTATCGCTATTACAGATCTTACTCTTAAACAGAGCACCTTCCGGTACAGTGATAGACCCAGTAATAAAGCTATAGGGCATTTCCCTCTGTTAAGACTGGTCATACTACGATCAAAATAAGACAGTAAAGTTAAGTCCACATAGATTACCACATTTGTATCACGTACATATTTGCCCTTTTAATGCCATGCACCAATTTACTTCATTGTTTCTTGCACTGCTTGACTTCTAGCGTCATGCATATTTTACAAATTGGGCTCGCTTGACTCACATGTCTAAATTTGGTCGTGTCGTTTATTCTTATCTTACTAGTGTAGTATTTTATCTTTACTTTTTATCTTGCTCGTGTCATGAACTGTGTGAATTAATTTATTAGTGAAAATTAGCATGTGGCTTTGCCTGTGGCAGGATGTGCTTGACTTGCTAGGTTACGTAATGTTTGCCTTGCTTGCATCGTTCATTTATTTAGTCAGACAGTGTCAAGTTACTTGAGTTTCTACTGCCACGTCTACAAGTTATCATTTGACCTTACTGTTGCTGAAAATGTTTGGCATGCTAGTCTACTACTATCTGATGCAATAGTGACACCTAACCAAAAAAAATCAACTAATACATGATTACATGTTTAAAACAATAAAACGCAGTATATTTACGCTTGAATGATATTCGATGCAAGTAAGTAATCGTTTGCAACCGGAGAGTCGTCGAAGAAATATAGCAACAGCATTATCATCATGATCATCTTTGTCAAAGACATCATTATCGTCGTTTTCGTGGACATTACCTTAAACATCAAATTGTTTGTTAAAGTGCTAAAGACGTCAAATCATGATGTACAGCTCTATTAGAAGGCAAGCACTATACTTGAAGCACGTAGAATAAATATAATACTATCTTTGAGTTACTGGTTCTATTACTGCACAGGCAAATTTATACTGTCGTGCTAGTAGTTTTCAGTGGAAAAGTATCTTACTTGTAAAAGCTTCGCTTGATCCATAATAAACTCCCCCATTATCGCTATTCTAAAATAAACACATCGTTCGCACAGATCAATCTCAACATCACCATGACAACTGAGCAATGCACATACCGATCTTTGAGTAATACCATCAGGTTGGGTCGAATGAATCGCGAGCAAAAGTACTGAGCCTGTGGTCACACACTAATTCTTTCTGGTTTAGGCATTCCACCTTCTCTTTCCACTAAATAAAATGTGAACTGACTAAAGAAAGCCCATGCATGCTAGGTCTTCAGACCAAGCTGGTTTGTCCAAGAAATTATACTGAACCGTGTACCTAGTTCAAGCTCGCAAGAGCTCCGCAAAACCCGACCCAACACTTCAGTCAATACTAATTATAAGGCACTCTAAACACCTACCCTTGCGTCTCGTATTAGGTGCAAACCAAGTCTCCATCAGTAATCAATTTAAGCCGAGACTCAGTAGATGGCGTTATGAGCTCAGTGGGCTGTCGAGGTTTATTTTATTTAAATGAGCAGGTACAAGCTTTTCTTGGTACGGCTAAGTCCAATGAATTGCACTCGACAGTAGAACAAAGACATCCCCATCCACCACAATCACCATCACCACCACAACACAAAGAGCCTAGACTGTGTTTTTATCTTTGATATTTTGCAATTACAACTGTGTGTAGATCGTGGAAAAAATAATAAAGAGTTAACTTTCATACTACGAAAGTTCAATAAAGATATATTTTAAACACATTTTAAAGGTGATATTAAAAAAAAATAAACTACCTAATATAGGTAATGATTTTGTATACTTCTTTTAAATTAAAAAAGTAAAATTCAACTTTAATGTTTTGATACTGAGGAAGTGTACAGTAAATACGGGTTACGTACACCTGTAAACGAGGAGATGGCGAGTGGTTCTGGAGATTTTATCTAAAATTGGACAATCACAACTTTTTCTACAAAGGCCTTATATAGCTGAAAGACGTAATTAAAACAAACGTGCTGCTCGAAGCTTTGTACAAACGTAAAAGTACTTTTAATGACTAACATCAATCAATAATAATTTACACACCCACACAAACATTGCATGCTCATTTTTTCTTCCTTGCGCCCTCCCTTTCTATTTTCCATACATACCTATAAATACTGACTGACATGAAGACCGTACACTCTTTAAGCAGGGAACTCAGGGAAGACCGTACTCACGAAGCGGATTTGAGGGTGGTTCTGTTGGGAAAGCACTAGGTCACAAAATAAAATTCTTGTTTAGAACGAAAAAATACATACTTTAGAATTTGATACAAAGGAGAAAGGCCCTAATTTGTTCGGGTGTAGAAAGCATTTGGTATGTACTGAAAAACATAATAATGCAATTTATGTTGTATGCCCTGCTTGGGGAGGGGGGGTTAGACCCTTATGCCGTTATGTCCGTTTAGCTTCCTAGTTTTTTTCATCATATTAATAGCCCATCCTATATATGTATATAAAAAGGGCTCCCTGGGGTTTCAGACGCGGGACCTGACTCTCCATCTCGCCTGTTTGCATACTGTCTTAATCCTTTCTCTTTCCCTACAATCGTGAATTAAACATATACAGACGCAAGACACTCACTCACACACACACACACACACACACACACACACACACACACACACACAAACAAACAAACAAGCACACACACAGATGGATAGATAGATAGATAGATAGATAGATAGATAGATAGATAGATAGATAGATAGATAGATAGATAGATAGATAGATAGATAGATAGATAGATAGATAGATAGATAGACAGACAGACAGACAGATCGAGAGAAAGAGAATTCAATCCAAATAAATTTACTCAACATTCATTACACTATGTAACAAATTTTCACTTTTGTTCTGTTCCTGGGTTGAAAGTGTGTTTTCCTAATCCGTTAGGTCTAGAACAGAAAGGAAATCGCTGTTATTCCAGAAAAACTTTGCTTCTGTGACCGGGACACTGAAATTTGGAAAATTGCGTGTGTTCGAGAAAATTCTCTATTTGCTTTCAATGCCGAACTTCCTCCCTGAACTGCTAGAGTTGTCCACATGTTTCTACAATTCTCCTGAACACTCTAGAACGTTCAAGAAACTTCCAGAACTTTCGAGAAACTCTCAGAACTTTCTAGAACGTTCTTGAACGTTCCAAAAGTAGCTGTACAAGTATAAAAGCACAGGTGTCTCGAACCAAGATTCCAATTCGTGTTATTGCAGACTGAAAGGATAACGATTCGTAGTTGAAGAGAAGTTATTTATTTGATATGGCATCAAGAGATTGTTTGCATCCAGCTGATTCATTCTGCTACGTGTGCGGACAATTCATAAAGACAAGAGCGAAAAAGTATTCCGTGGAAGCAAGTCGTATAATGTGCGAGGCCTACAAGGCATACTTCGGCGTGCCGGTCGGGGACCAAGACAAATCTTGGGCACCGCATTTCACATGTGAATATTGCAAGAAAACACTTGAAGGTAAACTGAACAGTTGCTTCTCGCTTAGATGTGTTTTAATTTATTTTCATAAAATTTCAATGATTTAGATCGAGTTCATTTCAAAGAGTTGTAATTTACAAAGTTTTCTCATAAGTCGTGTACTGTAGGCAAATACGTTCCATCTTGAAATCGTTCCATATTTTGAAATTTCCTGCCCTCAAATTATTATAATTCTTATGTATTATTATGTGCTATGTTCCAGGTTGGTACAGAGGAGAGAAGCGAGCCATGAAGTTTGCTATCCCGCGAATTTGGCGAGAGCCGACGGACCACTCAAGCAACTGCTACTTCTGCATGGTAAACCCAAAAAATCGTCGCACCGGCAAAAATGCCCATCAGATCGTTTATCCGGACATACCTTCTTCCATCGCCCCAGTACCACATAGCCCCGATCTGCCTGTTCCGACTCCTCCTAGGCGGCATCGGCCATCTTCAGGAGACAGCAGCAAGTCAGATAGCGAGGCAGATACTGGAGATATGGACTACGATTCCGCAGATGAAGTTGGGGATAGAAAGCTGTACTTCCCTAACCAGAAAGATGTGAACGATTTAATTAGGGACCTCGGGCTTACGAAATCGAATGCTGAGCTTCTGATATCCAGGCTCAAACAGTGGAACTTGGTTGATGATAGCGTACGTCACGGATCAGAGGAAGCGGCATCAAAGATTCTCAAACTTCTTCAGTCAGCGTGATGGGCTGTGCTTCTGCAACGATGTTGCCGGTCTATTCCAGGCTATAGGTATCGCATGTAATCCTATTGAATGGCGCCTATTCATAGACAGTTCATCCCGGAGCCTCAAAACCGTGTTGCTTCACAATGGAAACAACTACCCGTCTCTCCCGATGGCCCACTCTGTGCATCTCAAAGAGGACTACACCAGTGTCAAAATGTTGCTGAGTGCATTAAAGTATGACGACTACGGATGGGAGGTCATCGGTGACTTCAAAATGGTATCATTCCTCATGGGTCTTCAAGGAGGTTTCACGAAATTTCCTTGTTTCCTCTGTCTCTGGGACAGCCGTGACACTAAGGCGCATTATCGCACAAAGGACTGGCCACAACGGACTGAGTTTTCTGTTGGGAAGAGCAATGTGAAGTGGGCGCCGCTGATAGAACCTCATAAAGTGCTTATGCCACCGCTGCACATCAAGTTAGGCCTCATTAAGCAATTTGTCACTGCTCTTGACAAGGAGTCAGCAGCATTTCAATACCTCCAAGATCTTTTTCCAAAGCTGTCCGAGGCTAAGGTCAGGGCTGGTATATTCGTCGGACCACAGATCAAGAAGATCATAGAATGTGAGGATTTCGCAAAGCTGTTGAACAGGACGGAGAGAGCGGCTTGGAGCAGTTTCGTTGCAGTTGTTCAGGGCTTCCTAGGTAATCACAAAGCTGAAAACTATGTGGAGTTGGTGCAGACTCTCATAAAGAATTACGCCACAAAGGGATGCAGAATGTCTCTGAAAGTCCATATCCTTGATTCGCATCTTGACAAATTCAAGGAGAACATGGGCGCTTACTCGGAGGAGCAAGGCGAGCGTTTTCATCAAGATATATTGAACTTTGAACGTCGTTACCAAGGACAGTATAACGAAAACATGATGGGGGACTACATTTGGGGGCTACTTCGAGAGAGTGATTCACAGTACAATCGTAAATCTAGAAAATCTACACATTTCTGAACCTCGTTGAGTGGTTTCCGACTGTGTTTGTCTATTCCTTGTGCAATTTTTGTTTTTACCTGATCATAATGACGAAAATGAAAAAAAAATCGTTCTATTTTCACAAAAAAAACGAGTTTTCTTCGTGCTGTTGTCGTGAAAGCAAAGTTTGTGCTTAATGAAGTCATTTTTTCACGTACTTTAGACATAAGCAATTGAAATATAACACTTAGAAGCCAGGAACAAAAATTGTGTTACATAGTGTTATCATAGACTGAAATGATTAAACAACACTAAACTAAGCTTGCAAAATCTACACACTACAGTTCCAACATTCGTCGTCAATCGTCCATAACTTATATCAATACATCATATGTATGTATATAAATATGATTATTAAACTTGATTGGTGCTCATCCTATAATCATCCCTACTTGTACCTTAACACTGGATAATAATAGATTTTAATTTGATCTGGTTTCAAGTATGGTGATCTGGTTCAATATGGCAAACTAGTTCCGATAAATGGGTCTGGTTTCCATAAAGTCGTCTGATCCCAATAAAGTGATATGGCAGCAAAATAGCGGTCCGGTCCAATATGGCTGACTAGTTCTAATGTAGTAATGTGGTTTCTTTATGGTAGTCTGCTTTCATTTCTGAAGGTCTCAACACAGTAGGTCAGAAATGTTCATTCATGTAAGATACGTCCCAGGCTACGGATCTAGTATATGAGTCTTCAGTTCCGCTAAAATGTTATGAAATCTTTGACGAGTCGCATGCAGCTGCAAGAACTCACGCACAAAGCATACGAAAGTGAAGGGTACATTACAAATCCGAACAGCATTGTAATAAACTGAAATAAATTTAATGAGATTCGAACTATAGTATTTTTACAATTTCACCTCAGAAATATGTTTCTTTGTCAAAACACTTTTCTAGCAAACGTTGCATTAATATAATACTCCGAGTGTCTCTAAACATATCTGCCTTATAGAAAGATTCTTAAAATGTATAAAGTACACGTCTTAATCAGAGTCTACTCTTAAGAGAGACATGAGAAGCAATTTCACAACTTGTCTCAGACTCTGAAAATATAAATATTCGTTATTCTACTGTACAATTTGTATCACTTAAAAGCCAGTTTGCAGCCAGTACAAAAGGATATTCATATATATTTGTTGAACTTCTGCTTTCTAGTGCTTATGTCTATACAGGTATATCAAATTCAAATTGATGTCTCTATTGGTGGACTCACTGTTTCCCATTTCCCCATCATTAGGTCATGACCACCGCCAATATTAATAGATGCAATGCATCCATTCTTTAAAATATGGCGTCTCCACATGTAAAGTAGCAACGAGGAAATGTCAGTTTCTTTACGAAGTACAAAGCCTACCGGTGCTCTCACAAAGCCCTATCTAGATCCTCAACACCAGTTGTGCTTAATTTTAAAAAGGCGTCTTTCTGTTCTTCCCTCAGAAATTGGTAATGATTTCAAACCTTTCCCATTTGCTGCTGCCAGAGATGGCAGATACAGTTTCGTCTTCTTTGAAGCTTTTTTCCCCTTTCTTCTAAACGTGCCGCAGGCAAGGCATCGTTCACAAAATCCTAATTGTCGACATACATTAGCGACATTCAGCAAATGCTTGACACAGTAGGGGAGACGATCTGTTCGACCCCATTCAAACAATTATTATAGCTGAGTTTGGGGTTGTTAACTGAATTTATTGGTGCAACTCTCCTTGTTGTTGACTTCTATTATGAGATTAATTTGATGAGCACCTTTTTTCCCCTTGAAATGTTTCCTTACCGCACTTGGCAAGAGCATTGATAGAACTAGACCCATGGGCCCCAAACCCAGACTGGGTGCTGGTAGGGTATTGCCACTTAATACGTTTCACGGAAACGGCATTATGCAGTGATTAAACCGGTGTTTCCCGTCCGTTTTCTAAGTCGGCTGTATCTTTTCAGTCCTCACCTATTTTAAAGACAATGAAAGGAGGTATTTTGAAGCGGCTGCTATTGCTGTTTTGAAGAAATGCAAATTGCGTTATAACACTAACATACACACGCACACACACACACACACACACACACACACACACACACACACACGCACACACACACACGCACACACACACACAATAAAGCATCATGAAAATGACTTGTTGGAAGTTTCTCGTTAAAGTGTCAGAACTGTTGCTGTGTGTCTTCGTGCGACAAGTGCATCTCAACACCTTGGGCGTCTGTTTCTCCGAAATAAACTGTCCTCGAAATCGGACGCGAAGGTATTTCGAAAGCTTCTGATAGCCTACAATTTGTAATTATGTTGCAGCCCTCTCTGTCTGCCTGCCCGTCTCTATAGTCTATATCTCGTCGGTGTTTTAATTGTCTTTCTAGTCTCTCTCACTTCTCTATGTTATCTCTCTCTCTCTCTCACTCACATACACACACACACACACACACACACACACACACACACACACACACACACACACACAAACTCAGTGCAGAAATTGTTTGTTCAATTACTGAGCCATTTATAATTGCACAGTCACCAAGTTCAGTATTATCTCGAAGCTTCGAGTGAAAGCAACACTCTCGGTGACTAACAAGTTTGGTGAGTTCCTGCAGCTTAAAACAGCTCGATTAGAGTGTTCACTAGTTCAGTGTTAAGCTTAACAGCTCAATTAGAGTGTTCATTATTTCAGTGTTGCAGTTGGGATCGAGAGAGAGAAGAAATGAAAGAGAAGAGAATGGAAGAGATGAGCAGCAGTAGGAAGAGAAGACGTTTCATCATTCTGATTCACTGGTTTATGGAGTCCCTTCCGGCTTGCACTGATTTCGCGCAGTGACGAAGAGATGGTCTCAAAACTCTCAGCGCTGGGTTGGCGAAATGCCGTCTGTGTGTTAGTTTTCGTTGTTCCTAAGTTATCTTTTTTCTTACTTGTTTATTTTTCCTTCTGTGATGGGTGGTGTAAGTAGGCGTTTGAATCCTGGTTACTATTTGTGAACCCCTATGACCAAACATGGTAAAGGCAGGGAGTGGTGTTTAGTGTTGGGATACACTACACTCCTTTAGTGTATGGCGGCAAAATATGCTGATTACATGAACAATTTCTGCTACAGCGAAGGTACCAGAAATCACTACAATTAGTTATTATGCTTGAAGGAACTAACACAGTAAAGAGACACTCAAGTTGGCTTCCAGACAATAACAGTGCATCAGTGTTTTCGATGTGTGCAGTGAGAGACACGCTGTGGACAAAAACTTGTGACACTGTTGCAAAGTGTGCAAAAGACTATTGAGACTGTGCTTAATTCAAGTTATGTAAAAAGCTATTATCTCTTATCTTTAATAATTCAATTTCTGTTCTCCTATAAGAACTATCCTGTGATTTGTATTGACACTAATTTTGAATTGTATTTTAGGCATAAGACTGTGAATTATAGAAATTATTCGAATGTGGTTTCATGGAAATATTGATGTCAAGTAATTTATTTCATTGTATTTGTCATATATTTGATTATTGATTTAATAAATTTATTGTCGAATTAATAAATTTATTTTGACCTGATGCATATTTTTAACCTTAGTGGATGGATTGGGGCTCACTAAATATAGATTAAAGACGGATTTTTTCTGCTTTAATAAGTTTTCCACCTTCTAAATATTGTGTGATGGTAAATGTTGTTTTTTAATGTTGTGGAAGAGAGAAAACAGTTACAACGCCTGCATATTCACCAAGTGAGAGAGACGAGTGGAGTCTGCTGGAGGATCATTAATAAAAATAAGTTAAGATTTTTCACACGTGCAATTAGTTTGGATGGCTAATGAATTAATAATAATCATATCCATTATCTAAGTGGCGTTGGCGTCACATAATCAATTGACTCTGAATCTTGCTATGCCCTGTGTGCACTTTGCATAGGCTAGATGGTTCACGAGGCGCCATATCCATTTGTGTCTTTTGTATTTGTTTAGTGAATTTGCGCGCGTTTGACTGGGAAATGGGGTTAAGTTTTCCAGCAAGCAAAGAGGAACTAATTAAAATAATATAGTATTTTTTATTGTCTTTCTCTCCTCCTGCATTCACACGTAAACAAACGCAACAGTCATTTAATTACTTAAATAATGGTCCAGTCATGTAATTAAATCATTTAAATAAACAATGGTCCAGTCATGTAATTAAATCATTTAAATAAACAATGGTCCAGTCATGTAATTAAATCATTTAAATAAACAATGGTCCTGTCATATAATTTCTTTTAAAATAAACCTGTCACCTAATTACATAAACAATGGTCCTGTCACCAAATTACGCAATCAATGAAACTGTTGTCTAATTAAGAAAACAATGGGCCTGTCACATCATTTCATAATCAATTGACTTGTCATCTAATTATATAAATAATGGTCTTACCACCTAATTATATAATCAAATGACCTGTTAGTTAATTATATAAACAACGGTCCTGCCACCTAATTACATAATCAATGTTATTGTCATCTGATTAAATAAAATTGTTTTGTCATCTAATTACATAAATAGTGATCTTGTCATCTAAGCACACAAACAATGGTCCAGCCATCAGATTACACAAACAATGGTCCAGCCATCAGATTACACATACATTGGTCCAACCATCAGATTACACAAACAATGGTCCAGCCATCAGATTACACAAACAATGGTCCAGCCATCAGATTACACATACAATGGTCCAGCCATCAGATTACACAAACAATGGTCCAGCCATCAGATTACACAAACAATGGCCCAGCCATCAGATTACACAAAGAATGGATTCAGCCACCCAAATGCATAAACAATGGTCTGTCCTGCCATATAATTGCATTAACAACATTCCTTGAACCTATTTACATCAACAGTAGTCCTATAGACTTATATTAGTGGTCACTTTAAGATGCATTTCCTAATACGTAAACTAAAACTTTGGAGACAGGAATGTGCTTAACCTCAAAAGAAGTGCTCGTGCAGGGTTTCTATTGTTGACACGTTGCCAAGTGCATATTTATTTCTTTATTTTTATCTTCTCCGTCAAACGGAAATTCATTTATTGAATGAATTATTCATTTCCTGCGTACTGAAACCTGCATTGGTGAAAGCAAAATTGGGCTTAGCTATTTGATAAACCTAATATCAGAACAGTGAAACAGCACGAATTGTTTACAGATGAACAACGAATGACAATTCGCCTTATTTCCGTTTGAGGGGAAAAGGTGAAAGATCGATGGGAGTGTGTTTACTGGCATTCAAAAGATATCCAATGGATTTTATGTGTTCATTTGGAACATTCTTAAATGAATCTTGAAATTCGCCACGTCAATGCAGGCCAAAAGTATAATTGTATAATCCACTGTCACCTTTGACCTATTGCCTATTGAATAAATGCACTTTGCATCGTGGGAAATATTTCCGGATGTATCACATAACATATTATTAAGTGTTCTTCTTTCTTTGTTTTTTTTTCAAATAAAGTAAATAAAGACATCATCTTACTAAAGATTTATTAGCAGCGTGATCGAGGACAAAGTTAATTCACCGAACCAGACACTAATAGCTTCGTATTTTAATACCTAATGAGGCGGCCATAAAGAATGGGGCTCCGAATTTGTCGTCAAATTTTACCCTGATATTAGAAATAATTATGATTGTTTGTATGTGCGTGCATTGTTTCCTTGTTGCAGTAATAAAAAGCGGCTGAGCTTCAGGGTAATTAAACTTTCAACGAGACAGTGAAGGAACAGGTTATGGTGATGTATTTTTAAGTCGTTTTTATTTGTCCGCATCTATTAAAAGGTCTTGCTCACAATGCAGGATAGCAATCGATAAGCGTTGTAAATAAAAATAAAAATAATAATAATGAACTATATTAATGCAGTCTGTCATCAAAAGTTTCTAACAAATTATTCAGGTGTCCCTGGTACTCGTTTGTAAATGGATTAACAACCAGTGTACTTCTGGCCCCTGTGCACCAGGTAAAGGCTAAAGAGTACTCTCGGCTCCTACCCACCAGGTAAATGCTAGAGCGTACTTCTGGCCCACACGCACCAGGTAAATGCTAGAGCATACTTCTGGCCCATGTGCACCAGGTAAATGTTAGAGCGTACTTCTGGTCCACACGCACCAGGTAAATGCTAGAGCGTACTTCTGGCCCATGCGCACCAGGCAAATGTTAGAGCGTACTTCTGGCCCATGCGCATCAGGTAAATGCTAGAATGTACTTCTGATCCCCGCACGCCACGTTAAAGCTACAGCGTACTTCTGGCCCTCGCGCTACAGTTAACTGTTAAAGAACACTTCTGGTCGTTGCGCACCAGACCATTGCTAAAGCGTACTCAACGAATGGTGGCAGTATTTTTCTAATTCTGACTGATTTTGATACATTATAATTTACCGCAGAAATTCATAAATTTATGAGGTACTCATTTCAGTGAATATTTTTTTATTTGTATTTTAAATTTAAAAAGTTTTTAATTTTATGGGTGCTAGATATTTAAAATATCTGAGAGAGTATGATACTCTTCATAATAATATCATATATGTCAGATTCAAAGAAAAACAGTGATAAGAATAATCTATCTATCTATCTATCTATCTATCTATCTATCTATCTATCTATCTATCTATCTATCTATCTATCTATCTATCTATCTATCTATCTATCTATCCATCTGTCTATCTATCTATCTGTCTACTGATGTTAGGTGAAAACATTCTTTCTATAGTCACTATTTGCATCATACAAAGTCTTTTCTTAATCCATAGCTGTATAGATTTTAAAGCCACAACCAGTTATTTCCCATTTTGTCCATTAAGGACGGAATGAATAATGTTATAATTTCACATGATATTTGAAAATTTACTTCCGAAAAATCTCGTAGAGAGATGATATAAAATCATGATACTTAGTCACACGACTTGACTGACTGTCCTCATTGATATCAATAGGAATGCATCAATTTTTTTAATATATTTTGGTGAAGCTAGCTTTGAGATTCGAAGACACATAACAATTAAGGTCTTGGTAGTTTTCTATTTTTTCTCTTTCTTTTGCTTTTATGTTTCTATCACTTGGGACAGCGACATCAATGATTGTTGCGGTTCTGTTGAACTTATTGAGAATTTAAATGTCTGGCCTCCGTGCAGGAATCACTCGATCTGTTCTTATCTCGAAGTCCCACAGTATTTTGACTTCTTCTGTTTCTGTGAGTGCTTCTGGATGTTGCATCAATGATCTCTTACGCCATAGTTCTCACATAGATTTCTATGAATGAGTTTTGCCACTTCGTTTGTGTCATTTGGTGTATTCTGTTCCAATCAGAATCTGTTGGAATCGATTACCTCTAGCAATGTATCTCTTCAGACACTGATTGAGAGAATCCTTGAAGTCTTTGCTTTGCATCTTCTATTGCAGTCTTAATGCTTCTGCAGTTGAGGTGGTATTTGTTGACTAATATTACCTTCAGTTTTCCCTTTATTTTGTGCTGCTGCTGTCATTTGGCTTATTTCTCTCCTAGTACACGCTATTTTCTTTTCTATTCTTTTCTTCCATGATGGTACTGACGGTTTCGTTGTTTATACTGAGTGTGAAATTGTATATTTTTCAATTACCTTTAACTACATAGTTATATCTGGGAGTGTACCAATCCTATTTGCCTGTCCTTATTTTATCTGGGTTTCATGGAACCGTATGATGAAGGTTTCACTTTATGCCGCTAATAGTGTATAACGAGTTAATGATTATTTTAATCAATTTAAAGATCATAAAACTGAAGACGAAATTTAAAACTAACTAATTTACTCTGTCGTTGTACTAGAATGTTAAATGCACAGTTTTCGAAGTGGCTGGATGAGAAAGTAATGTATTAAAATATATGTTCGGAAAATTATTGGATAGTCTCTGGTGTACCGCTGTTGTTCGACTATGGAATATTTTGAAATCTTATTAAAGTATTCAAAGTATAGTCATTATCCTGAGTCTGATAAAATAGTATGATGTATCAGAATTCAGAATTAAGATTCCGCACACATAATTAGAATATTCCCCCCCCACCCTTCCCATGCTTCACTTGTTGAGAAAAGGAGCAATGATGACGTCATTGCACGGGTAATTTATCTCCCGTCCAGATGTCGCATGGCTATGAAAGATTTCGTTCTTGAATTAGAACAATAATGTACTGCCGCATAAATACAAGACGAAATATACATGGTAAAATAATCTCACACTGCTAGGTGCAGGAAGTTGGCCAAAAATCTACAGAATGCAAAGTTTAAAGTCGAAATGCGTTGATTGAACATACTTTTTACAAACGCACTCAAGGACCACTTGTTCTACTTGTTGTATAGAAAATGGATTCTTACAGCACAAGGCCACTGAAACAGTGAAAAACACTTCATTCGCATATACATAGAGCCGTTATTTAGAAAGAAAATATTTCCTGTTAATCAGAACGCATAGGGCTCCAGGTACGCTGAAGTGTTGTGAAACGTGTTTTGAATTCCGTTCATATCTTAGTGCCAATACTCAAGAACGATAAGCGATGCAGAAGCTTGTTCTAATGTTTGCTGTAGCTTCACCGCTCGAGCAAAACCAAATTAGATTCACAAATTCTGTGGATAGAAAGGAGTTTGTTTTTGTTTTTGTTTTTTAATGATCAGCATTATTACTAATTATTTACATACCATTTACTGTTTGCAAAATCAGGCAAAGACCTACTTCTTTACAAGAAAAAGAATTCACTGTATCAGAGACAAATGAGATACAACCAAATTTAAACTGTCAGAGAGAATAAAATCCCTACATAAAAGTACACAAATATATAATTGTATAGAAAGATTGGAAACATAATTAAATTTATTTCTGTCTGTCTGTCTATCTATTTATCTATCTATCTATCTATGCAGCCATCTCATAATATGATAGAGAAAGATAAATAAAAATTAAGAATAGCAAATTATTAAAAACAAACAAAAACAAACAAAATAATAATGACGTTGATGAAGACGACAATATTGCTGCTGCACTTGCAGTTGATGAGATGTTTATTGCATATGTGCATATATATATAATCTTCTAGAATCTATAAACACTTTATCTTAATGCAATAACATCACGGATAAAAACCTGGATCCCGAGCTATGCACAAGGACATCCTGTAAATTGTATATACACTCCATTTCTTTTATCTTCGATATTCCTGCAAGAGACAGTAATATATTTCTTTCGAAACTGACCACCTGGCAAAGAAGTACATGAAAGTATCTCAATCAGAACCATTCTTTCTGTCTTTAATGCTTCTATCTTACAGAGCTGCTCGTACCCTTCTTGTGGGTACACGCCCCACTATTCCCAGTGAAATATTTCTTTCCTGAATGTGTCAGCATTGAATTCGAATCGCTCCATAATAATTGATTGCACTGTGAGTAAGGAAACTGGGACAGATTGAATTGCGCGTGGTATTTGTCTCTCTCTCTCTGTTATTACTTTTCTCTCTCATAGTTCTGCCTTTCATTAGATTGCAGAGAGCCAACACGACGGTCGGCGGCATTGTGTCTCTGTTACTTGTCAAGTAGTGCCAGTCTACAATGTGGCAAGAAATAAATGGACAGCGTTGTGTAGGCGTTAATATTATAATATTATAAAATAGGAATACTTTCGGTGTGAATAGTTACTCACTGGTGTTTGGCAATTTTTTTTTCTTTTTGTGTTAAGAATTGACGGGTTTGCAAGGTAAAATGTATGAAGTACAAAAATAGAAAGACATACTAAGCATAGATAGATAGATAGATAGATAGATAGATAGATAGATAGATAGATAGATAGATAGATAGATAGATAGATAGATAGAAAGATAGATAGATAGGCATTCCTCGTTTTCATGCTTCCTCACAGAGCATTCGGCCGTTTTAAGAGAAAATTGCCAGATCTGGCAAACATTTACCTAGATAAAACACATTTTCCCGAGGATGACAGCGAATCCAGCATTTATCACTTTTACAAATTGAAATATGACTGAATCATTGACAGGCGATTCGTGAAACAAATTAGCAACAGACAATTTAGAGAGTTCATCGAGCTATTTCTTTATGTCTTAATTATAAAGATGGAATATGACTTAGTGAAATTGAAATAAAATATTACGACTGAGCAAATACAAATAAGCAGGAGATAAGAAAGGTCTTTGTATTAAAAAAATAGTTTTGGGTCAGAAAGGGACATGTGGGTGGTTATATTATTTAATTTGCTTTTCTGGCTGCAGTTCGGATTTCCACTTCAAGTCAGTTCAAGCAAGTAAATCCTATCCAAATTTACACATTTGGTTTTACTTCTTTCCCCAGAAATCTGTAGTTGCACTGAGTTTAATCTTAATTACAATGATTGCCAGCTATAGTGCGCAAGGTCTATTCTGTGATCTATTGATCACAAGCTATGTTTTGTTGATAGTGTGGTGGTTGCATTAGAATGGTCGTTATAACGCATTTGGTAGCGGTGAGGATTGTAATGAATTTTATGACAAAAATACAACTGCTTTCATTATAACACTTCAATTATATGCTTTGTTTTTAAACTCTTGACTTGGTTGTAATTAAATTTAATATAATGATGATGATGATGATGGTGGTGGTGGTGGCGATGGTAGTGGTGGTCGTGGTGGTGGTGTTGGTGGTTATGGTGATGATGATATAATACCACCCAAACTACAAAAGAACAATTCGTGTCACCATGGAAGAGAAGTACAGAAAAGATAATTGAGTGCACTAGGAAACAAATGAGCCAAATGACAACAGCAATACATTAACAAGGGAAAATTGAAAGAGGCATTAATAAGCAAATACCATCTAAATTATAAAAATACATTAACAAGGGAAAACTGAAAGAGGCATTAATAAGCAAATACCATCTAAATTATAAAAATATGAAGGTGCGAACTGGTACAGTCACTTTTGTGTAGCTTGAGGTGTTGACTAGTGGGTTTGAACCTATATTTATCATAATGTGCCTGTGCTCTCTGTCCCGTAAGCATCACCTCACCCCACCCTTGCTACCAAAAGTGTATTTAAACTCCATTCTCTTTCCTAATGTAAAGCACTTTAGAGAAATTATTTGTCAGAAAGTGTTAATATGATTATTTCTATGCCTATTGATACTCTCACTGAATAAACCATACAGCTACATGCACCACACATTCTCCCTAGATGTATGTAATTTTGAAAACTTAATTATCCTTTTCTTTTTATTTCTACCAGAGGAAATTTCTATCTTGTGCAGAAACACACACTCACACACATTCCGAACACACAGTAACACTCCTATTATGAACACACAAGCACGTTCACATTATGAATGTACACAGGCTTCTCATATGAAAAATACACAAGCACATATATATTATGAACACACAGGCATACGAGCACCTATGAACACCTAAACACACGCGTTATGAATACACACACAAGGCACATTCACACACAATATGATATTTTATTTCACAATTTATTTTTTTAAATCCTACTCGGAATCTAAGTATATCATATAATTGACTACTTTTCAGTGTAGGAAAAATTCCTTTCTTTCAGTGTTCTAAAAATGGAAATAGCACATATCAGGAAATAAATTATTTTCAAATAAAATGTAAACAAAGAACCAAGTATCCAAAATGAGAAAATTTCACGAACATTTTCATCATTTCTAAGCTTTCTCTCTCTCTCCCCTCCAGTTATTGTCTATGTTGTGAAGCAAAAGTTCCATTTTTTCTAATGGCCAACAGCGAATATCTTTATCTGCTTAGTTCAAGCATACATTTTTCAAATTGCCAAATCTGTAAGAAGATTATTTTAAAATGTATTTATTAATTCAGCCTTATAAAAAGTAAGAAATGTATACTTAAAATTCACCTCGTTTGATTTTCCTCAATCTACTGAATTACAGAGACTGCATTGCAGATCAGAACGCAACATTATCAAAATAGCAAAAGATCACCAGTGTACTCCATAAATGTATTTTAATTTCACGATGCCCTGGAGACAAACGCTTTATTTTAATTTGCTGCCAACGCCCTTTCTATGTATCCATTAACTGTGTCTTTCCATATTTTAAACGTGTTTCCCGTTCTTTCAATATTTGAGTCTGTGTATTTGTGAAGAACATTTTGATGCAACTGCACTACACAACATATCGTAAAGCATGAAAATGCATGTCTTTTAATTGAAGAGTGGGTGAGGGAATAGTGAAGAGTGGTCTCTGGAATATTAAGGCTCCTTTTCAAATAAATGCATAACTGTTTCGGATCATTTGATGACTATGTTCAGCCCACAACGGCTCAGTGCACAAACATTTGGCATTTAATTTTATTAACAATATTATAAGCAGCCTTGATTTGGCTCACATTGATTAAAAAATATATATGTACCAGGCTGTTGTGCTCAGCAAATGCCTCTGCTTATTTGAAAAAGAATTCACTTGGCAATTCCCCCTTTTCCCCCACTAAATATATCAAATGTAAATATTGTTCTGTTTTCAGTCATGCATGTGCGTGCATTTGTGTGCGTGTTTTTGTGTTTCATGACTGAATGCATTTTGTATTCACAGTTCAGTGGTTTGTTGGAAATTATTTTCAGCATTTGGCATATGTTCTGAGAGAAGAGAAGCTTGGGTCCACTTATTTTGTAACGTATTTTGTGTCAGTTCAATTACAGACTTAGTAAAATGATGTATAGTTCCCGGATCCGTGTGTCATCAGCCAATGGCTGTAATAGAATTTATTTATCGAAATCTGAGAATTTCCTCATACCATTAATATTTTGAAAGTATGTGTATCTGTGATAGCATTCCAGGTTCTTCATTATAAGCCGTTTATGCCTTTCTTTGTTGCAAGTCTCATCTGGAGATTGTTTTCTTTGGAGTTGTCTTCAAAACTATCCATGCTGTCCAGTAAGGGACATCCCTTCACCTCTGATTGCTGATGGAGACACACGAATGCTGAGCACGCATCACCTTACTACCTTGAGAAATACAATCACCGGAAAATGACAGCAGCAATCCATCATCTCTACAGCTCACCAAGTTAAGATGCAAATCCTTGAAGGGCACCTACGTTAACAATAAAATCCCATCAGTGGGAGCCAGACCTGCAGCTCATGAAATGACACAATGTTACTATTACTCATAAGTGCCTTGATGGGCTCCATGGTGCCCATGGGCATGCTGTTGGGAACTACTGAGTGTAACTGATGCTGACCACAGGAAAACAGATACCAATGCTGAAAATCATCATACAAAATGCTAGGCACAAGCATGGAACTGAGGACAGTTGCACCTCAGATGAAAGTACTGTCAAAGTCTCAAATTCAGTGGGAAATGCCCTGAAGCCCTGCAACTGTCTGAAATGGAGCTACATTTAAGAAGTTAAGAAATAATTAAGAAAAAATCAACAATAGTCAAGTCAGTATCAAGCATGCACCAGTGCCAAACGAACTCCAACAGCAGTGCTACCAC
The DNA here is from genome assembly GCA_028829895.1 of Sinotaia quadrata. Classification (NCBI taxonomy): domain Eukaryota; kingdom Metazoa; phylum Mollusca; class Gastropoda; order Architaenioglossa; family Viviparidae; genus Sinotaia; species Sinotaia quadrata. Next base: position 35,963,356 of record CM054183.1, on the reverse strand, counting down.
TCCCAGCTGCTCTCCTCAACTACAAGTGAGGGGAGACTTTTCCACTGGGGCACTCCAGATCAGATGTATTAAGATAAAATTATCAATGAAAGTGGTGATATTAAACTTGTTATCATAATTCACACACCACATGCTGTCCAGTGAGATAATTACCATTCCCTACAAACTGAAACTGTATATCAATGATTACTTACAGTACTGTAGAAAAGAGGTGAGACTGCACAAATTTTGAAGCACATGGTTTGATTTTTGCTTAAGTTCTCTTATAGTGGAACACTTCCTGCAAAAACATATACTCATAACATTTTACTTTTATTTGATCAACTTCTTACTCATGTCCATTTACAGTTATTCCAGACTACTAATTGACTACCATCCTCGTATTAGACTATGCTATCAGTCATATATCCTATTTCAGCAGCTCTGCTTCTGCTATACTTTGCAAGACTACAAAACTACAATTGTTCAACAGTCATAACCCCTACTACCCCAACAGTGACATCACAACAAATGCTATTATATCGGGAGTAGTGAAAATTTTGTAAACCAATTATTGCTATCATGTGCTCATTCACAAACAGGAACTGGTACTACACAATAGTGTTTGTTATGACATTATTTACATATGCAATGTGTATGTCTACTGTGTAAACTGTAAAACATTGTTTTCTCATTAACATTTCTACAGTGTCCCAGTGGCTTAACCTAACCTAACCCTTTGTTACATATCAGTCCGTTCATCAGGCATTTGGTCATTCTGTCAACAATCTGTACAATCTGTATCTCTCTAGACGAGGCAATGGACTAGGGGCGAGCCATACATCTCTCTAGGACTCTAGGTGATGCAGTGGACTGGGGGCGAGCCATACATCTCTCTATTGATCTGTCTGGTGAACGACCATTCACTACAACCCGAGACCTTAGTCTTGCCGATGCCTCCGGGTGAGAGAAGCGAGAATGGCACACGACCCAGTCAAAGTTGTATTCATCCAACTCAAAGTCCCACTCGACCTGCACAATGACATACGCATCAATGACACACCGTGCACGTAAAAGACAAATACAACCGCAGTCCACGCATGAGTACTCTCTAACGGTGCCCTTAACAAAACTATGACACGCATCAATACCAGGGTCACTGACTCGCACTTTGGGGGCAAGGAAACTTGTAACTGAACTAACGATCGCTACGACAACCAACGCTTTTAAAAAAAACAAACACTGAAATGCTGTTCTCGTAACAAATGTGAGTCACGGGCAGAAATCTGTGAACAAAATAACAATATTATAAAGCCTGACGTCATTGCGATAAAAGACAACGAAATACTGGGTACAACGAGAAATGAAGTATTGAAAATGATCTACTTCACCCCAGGCTGATTGGACACATCCACCCACCCTTCCACACACACACACACACACACACACACACACACACACACACACACACACACACACACACACACACACAATCAGGCACGCAAGAACAGCGGTGAAGTTTACTCAAATCAACGCTTGAAACGACAAACACGCCAACACATATGTCGACCCAACTGTGACTGCACGCTTCATGCACATAAAGCGCAAGAGAAAAAAAATAAACATACATGGGAGGCATGAAGAGGAAAACCATGCTGTTCCTCCAAACATAGGACAAACAACATAAAAATATGGAAATGAAGTAAATTAATACCACCATCATGACTAAGAGCAACAAGGACACGCTTGCTCCCATGCATTCAATATGGCACCTACCAAACACACAAGGTACTTCGACAGCGGCAGCAAGTGACTATAGGTTCTTCCGATTTCATGCCATCATCAACAACGTCTTCAAGATAACCAACATTAAAGACTACAGATTCCAGCTGCCAACAGTAGCACCTTACCCCCTCCTCATCAGCAAAATATAGATCGGCCGGTCAGTCAGTTGTGTAGAGAACTGGTGTTGGCTCGATCCAGCTTTCTATTCTGATGGTATCCGAGGTTACAAGAACACAACAAAAAGTGTTTGCACCCAAAGCAAATCATACCAGTGACAATAACAATTGTCATGATATTAGAATGTGGGCTTTAAACCGGGTCACGTACTGTCCTTTGATACACTTATTTTCTTTCTCGTTATTGCGTTCCTGTCTTTTTCAGCCTGTTTGCGGAATCAATGAACATTTGTAAAATTCGATGTTCAACATAAAGAAACCAGTCAAGGATGTGTGGTTTTCGAGTCATTGAAGTGTGGTGTTTTTTAGTCAACGAGGAGTGGTGTTTCCAATCGTTGAGGTTGTCGTGATGTACTTTGGGGTGGCGTAAAGCTGAGTTATACCAAGTATTAGCAATTAGATATTGATATAAAACATCTACAAGTGCTGATGCCGAGTATTGACCACTGGTTAAGTATGCGTATCTGCAATTGTTACGCTGATATGCTGGTGCGCCGACATCAATTCGACTTATGGCCCCCAATCAGTAATTTAGACTGAAAAGAGTTTTTATATAATAGATATGCAAATACATAGAGAGACGGACAGAGAACAAGATGCAATAATTAGACTATGGCTACAATTTACAATAACAAAATAACAAACAAAAGAAATTACGTTGCTTTAACACATACGCGAGGCTGAACAATTAATAAAAAATTAACAAAAGGTAAAGTGTAACAATAATTAAAAATAATAACAAAATGCATTATGTCATATTTCCTCATCTTAAGGCAATTCAAACTAAGCAGTGAATTTTAAATTGCACTGGAGTCACTCCAAAGCAACTTAGCTTCAGTCTTTGGTGCACAAGATATGTCACTCTGGTAGGCGTTCAATAGGTCACGTCATGAATAACATCACATTACAGATTTAAGAATAAAGATAGAACTAAGCCACAACCTTATCTAACCAAGAATCTTCTGTGTTCCGGGTACAACCAAAACAATCAGATTAGTAAAAATATTCTTGTATTTCATAGCGTTTTACTTTATGCTGTGCAACAGTCATAATGTTCATTGAATAAGTACTAAAGAGTACTTACATTTTAAATGTTCATTAATGCATTTAATACTGCCTTAGATGAGTACCATTCCAATTAGCTTATAAATAAAGAATACAAATGCGAGAACTCTATTATTATTACTATTAACAGACTAACAAGATTTAAAATGTTTAATATAAAATATTATAAAATAATGGACGAGACGAGAATAACTGGACAATTATGGCCATGACGATAATGGCTAGAATTAATAACGAGTTAATAGAAAGAAATGAAAGGACCAGAAGAGAGTATATGAATTAGATTGTTTTTATCAGATTGATTAGATTTATAGCTTACGATAGACCAAGTTTGTTAAAGTATTAGATCAATTACCTTAAATAGATTAGAGTAAGCAAATTAGATAAAATATAGTAAAGAAATCGTTTTAAATTGGATTCATACCTAACACTAAATACCTTAGATTTGGTAAACTGAATTAAACATCATTCATGGAAAAGGGATAGTTATAGACTGCACTGAGTGCTTTACATTCTTTTTTAAAGTTGCATTTCTTGGATTTAACAGATTAGTTTAAAATATTTTTATATAAAAATATTTAGGTTGTTCAGACTGGATTTAATGACATAAGATTAAATAAGGTGAGATAATTCAGAGAATGTTGGCTACAGGAAATGAAATATATTGAAGTTTAGTTCGCATAGATGATGTGGCTTACATTAGAAAGATTGATTTCATACATTAGGACTGGGGTTATGTATAAAGACTGATGCCATACATTAGGACTGGGGTTATGTATAAAGACTGATGCCATACATTAGGACTGGGGTTATGTATAAAGACTGATGCCATACATTAGGACTGGGGTTATGTATAAAGACTGATGCCATACATTAGGACTGGGGTTATGTATAAAGACTGATGTCATACATTAGTACAGAGATCTAATATTATGGCTGGTGTTATATATTAGGCCTGAGGTGATATATTAGGACTGGGATCATATATTAGATGAGTGAGTGATGCATGGGAATTACAGCTACAGCGCTCTGTTTCGTCTGGTTGCACACATCTGACACGCGGTTAGTCAGACATCGATCGACAATACCATCAGCATCCGCCCCACAGCTTGATACTAGTAACAGTGCCTCACAGTGCCCAACAGTAGCTGCAGTTTCCTGCTGTTCAGGCAGGATAACAGCAAACAATTCCGGATGTGTCTCACTGCTTGCTACAAGCTCACCATGACCATGCACGCACTTATTCATTAATCTCCACGCAAAGCCACATTCGAACTGCAAAGCTGCAATTGCGGCGATTGGAACGCGAACTGAGTTTTGAGTCTTGTTTTTGTTCTTTTCCTTACCGTACGCATGTTAGTAGTGCTTTTATGCGTGAATGAGTATGTGTGTGTGTGTGTGTGTGTGTGTGTGTGTGTGTGTGTGTGTGTGTGTGTGTGTGTGTACGTACGTGTGAATGTGTGTGTGTGAGAGAGAGAGAGAGTGTGTGTGTGTGTGTGTGTGTGTGAGCAAATTTGCCTATCCTTATTTCTAAATGTAATTGTTATATAAATTGTTAAATGTCAAAGTGACCCGACTTGGGGACTGTTATGATGATATTTTTTAAAGTGCCAGTAGTTGGAGTAAACAAATCAGGTGGAGAATGTGATATAATTGCTGATGTAATCTGAACCGGTTTTAGGTGGATGACTATATTTTATTATCAAATGGTTAAGATTTACAAGAACGAGACCAGCTAGTGGGCTGAGATAAAAGTTTACCACTTGAAAAGAAGTGTATTCTCTAATCACTTTGAACTTGGAGTGGGAGAAGTCCAGTCATGAAAGGTGGCCGTTAGCTTAATGGTGAGTTAACTGACTGATTGAGAGAGAATAGACTTAGAAATATTTTGTATAATTTGCTATTAATATATTATTCTTGCATTTTTTTAAGAGATGTATTATGTGAGTAGACTATTATTTCTTCAAATTGTGAACTATGATGCTTGTATGAGTATTCTTAACACTTGACATTGTTTCTAGTGAACCTGTTCATAAAATTGTTATGTTGTATTTATTATGCTGTCTGCATGTAACGAGCTAATAAAGGTTGTTGCAGAAAACTGTAAGATGAGACTTGAATGTAAGAAAGAATGGAGTTAGAGATAAATAAACTGGAAAACTTAACCTTTGTTCCCTGATTATATTTTAGAGAGAAGAAGCAGCCTTATTGTCTTTTTCCCCAGAATCTCCAGGTTTACTGATTTATAAACCATAACAACATGGCAGATTCGAGAAATCTCTACCCCAAGTGTGTAAGTGTAAGGAAACACTGCACTCTGTTGATGTATGGTGGCAAAGTATGCTCGACTACATCACAGAATTTCTGAAGTGAGGAAGTTACTGAAAATTGCAACACTGTTCTGCTTGAAGTAGCTAATATTGTAAAGGAGCACCCAGGTTTGTCTCAAGAGAATAGCGGATTATCAGTGTTCTACAACGTGCAAGAGTCAATTCTATTGTGACTGTGTTATGAAAGCACGCGAAAGACATTGAAGCATTGCCTTGACAAATTTATTACAAAGTATTATCACTATAATCTCTATAAATCCATTTCTACTCTCTGTGATTTATATTGACACTAATATGTTGAATTGTGTGTTAGGATATAAGATTGAATAGGCATTTAAATTATTCGAATTTGGTTTCATGGAAATAAGGATGTCAAATAAATTTTCATTCTATATGTTATATGTTTATTTGATTGTTGATTTAATAAATGTATTGACCTTCTTAACACATATTGATAACCATATGTTAGAGAGATAGTGGGTGGATGGGGCTCGCTAGATTTAAGATGTACTTATCGTCTCTTTTGGTAAGAAGTTTTCCACCTATGAAAATATTTCTTGATAGTGAATGCTTGTCTTAATGTTGTGGAAGAAAGCAAAACGTTTACAGCCCCCACATATAAACAGCAAAACGTTTACAGCCCCCACATATAAACAGCAAAACGTTTACAGCCCCCACATATAAACAGCAAAACGTTTACAGCCCCCACATATAAACAGCAAAACGTTTACAACCCCCACATATAATTTATAATTGCTTAAGGATGAGTATTAGTATTAATAATAATCACCATAATCAATAACTGATGTGGCATTGTCTCACACAACATATACCTTTCCAATAATTCTAAACATTATTTCTTTGGGTTTACGAAAATTATCAGTATTATTCTACAATAGATGTCTTCTACACAAACTTTAAATTACATTGAATTGAACAATGCCACATTCAAAGTTTCTTATCATTTCTGGATAAACTTTGTACTTACAAACACACTTGCAGCTGTCCCACACGTTCCAAGTGGTGAGTCTGGCCTCGCTGTTTCTAAGTCTGAAGTTGTACAGGACAATGACATTTTTGCAAGGTTCTGTTCCTAATATCGAATTCTAGGTTTCCATACTAAATCATTCTGATTGGTTAATGTTAAGAATAAGATTTTCTATCTTTAGTTAACTTGTAGATCCTACCAGCTCTGCTAATTATCTGTATGTCTTACCTATCGACAAGTCACGCCCATGCCTAGTCTAGCCCACTACCCCTAATAAAAACTTACTTAAATCTAGGGTAGGAATCACTTATCACTGCCAGTCATAACTCACTAAGCTTACTCATTCAGTCAGACTCGCCTGGCTAATCCATTTTTCCTTGAACACATTATGACGTCATGCGCCATGAAGTATCCTCTCATCTCATATACTTAATCTTGCCCAAATATCACTGATATTCGGATAATTATATTAAGATATAAAATTCGTCACAAAACTGACATAGACATCTTTTCTCTTCTTACCCTACAAAAAAATCACAGTGCATCCATAGATATACATCATGCATGTCATGGTACCTCTCTCCTGTTCTCTCATTCTTTTACTCTGCAATATATTCATGACTGGAAAAACTGTAAGATCATATCAGATAAAAACGATAAAAGTTACAATATAATTCAAAGACAAATCAAAATATTCTCAGCAAACTTACCATTTCTTCTGTTCTTTGTGGAACATACTGGCTACCTGTCAGCGAGGTTGACTTTGCGGGTAAATTTGCGTTAACAAGATGTAACTCTGAGAGAGATAAAAAAAAAAAAAGTGCACAGAATGTGAAAGAAAACGACCTCTTACATTAAATCATTTACGGTAAGCTTCTAGAACAAATACAAAAATGGGGTTATATCAAGTGAGTTGCATTTTAAACGGAGAGTCACGTGACTAACAGTCATCAAAAGATTGCGGAAAGCTGCCCTCAGCCTGATGATCAGTAATGTTTCAATAGCTGTGCTCAGCACTCGATGAAGTGGTCAAGAGATCCCGATCAGATCTCACCCTCTAACGAACATCTCTTCCTATTTGTCAGGTCTCATCTCTGTCTTCTAGTGTATTGAAATGTCAGTTTCATGTCATGATCAGCTGTTTGAGTTCGGTGTAAAGATCACAATAAATGTAGCATTTTAAGGCGATTACTGCCTCTTTAAATCGATTTTCCCTAGTTTTCTATAATATGTGGGACACCTCTCTGGGGGAACCCTTCACTCGTTATGTTTATTATTTATTAATTAACAACACATAATTAAGTACAAGTGGTCGAAAATCCTAATTTATAATTATTAATAATTCTCCAATGAGACCAATCTCTATCACTTGGCGGATTATAAGGGTGTCATAAAACATATATTCTTTACACAATAACAAGATATACGTTTTACTGTTGCATAATGGTTTCTGAAGATGGAAACGTCTTACCAAAGGAGTAATAAAAATCCGTATTTTATTTATTTAACAAGACCCCATCCACCCACTATTACTCCAACATAAGTTTTAATATATATGCAAGGTCAATACAGTTATTAAATTTATTATCAAATATTCAGCATATGAATATATATATAATCAAGTTCATAAACATAATTCATCATAGAAAGGAGTTACAGAGATAATTATAGTCAATGTACATAACCTTTTCATCAGAACAAGCCAAACCCGATTTCACCCTCCTGTGTGTCTCTATGCATTAGCTCGCTTCACTCCACCTGTGACACCCTTCTAGGCATGTTACACAACTATTCCAGAATTTTTATACGATCACATACCACACCATGGTGAATCGTCCAGAACTTCACATGCGTAATCAAAGCACATCACATGGAGTGTTCTAGAATCTTCGTGTGCACTACTCAAAGCACCACGAGGAATGTTCAAGAAATGTTCGTGAATTCTTTAGATCAAACTCAAGCCTCAATTTTCACCGTATTGCCTCTCGAACTGAATTCACAGGATCAGTTTACATCAACATATTACTGATAAGTTCGACGATAATGTTGGATACACAGCCAACGTGGTCTGGTAGAGTACAGTAGTTACTGTAGTCTGAAGCAGACCAAAATTATCAAAGAAAAAAGGCACGCTCCTTTCATAAGCTAACAATCGCCTTTACAACCGGAATCGAGTTATGTCAAAATCAAAGTAATTGGAAAAGAGAACTTTTTCAACAAAATAACTTTCAGTCTATCCCCATTGGATGAAGTTGTCATGAGCAAGTATGAGACTATTAGTTAGAAAAATTACCCAACTGGTTTGGTTTGCAAGTTCTAGCATATTCTTAACCTGAGTTACTTCAACATTGGCAGTTACAAAAATATCATCACGAACAGTTCCCAAGGTCAGGTCACGTTAAAATTGGCATCAATATATAATTATTAAGTTTAGAAATACGGATAGGCAAATTTACTCTGCAACAATGTGTATCAAATATTATTATTCGACTTTCAGAACCAGCTTTTGTATGACATAGTTGTGCAATTGTACATTCCATTAATACCAACTTTTCAGCATTAGTATTTACATTATTTTCCTGCAACTGTTACCGGCATTTCTTTCATTGATACTATTTTCAAAGCAAAGTCATCAGTTTTTATCGGGTTTTCCATGACAGCAATGTTAAAACTTACAATTCAACGTTTGATAACTTTCTGTGAAACTATTTTTTTTAAAATTTAAAATAAAAACTTATAGATCTGGAATATTATTATTGCTAATGAGACACAAAGCAGCTTGTTGAAAACGAAGCAAATCGATTCAGAATCTGTCAGGGGTGCATAACTGTTAATTCATGAATATCATATTTCAGAAAACTTGCATTTACCGGTTATCTCTGTAATGCCCTTCAATACTTCCCAAAAGAAAATTTAACGTGTGTTCAATGGACTGGAAAAACATGTGAAACACGTGGCGGTGTGTTTCCGTAGCAACGCACACAGTAAAAGAAAAAATGAATGAAAATAACTCCAAGGGGACTTAACTCTTTCTTTCTTCCGATTTTTTCCTTTTCTTAAATACCCGGATCACTCTGTTTGACGTGTTGGAACAAGCAGGTACATCAGCACAACCTGAAATAACTCAATTAACTAAAGCAGTAGTCACCCAATCTCTTTAAAATAGAACAGTCTTACAAAGATCATCGAAATATGGGAGTCAAAATTTAATTTTCATATAAATATACATTCCTGCAAAGCATGGGCCACTAAATGAATACAGGAAGTAGTAGTTAAGTTCATTTGAGATAAGCACAGTCTGCATATACTATATTTCATATTTGGATGAATACAACAAAGAAACAAAAGTTTGTCGGAGCACGTTAGCTGAAGATAATTACGTCCATGTTATCAGAAAAAAAGGAAATCCATTTGGATGTGAACACTCGTAAACTAAGTTTATTTCCCTACATGTTTAAAAATAAACTATCACTATTTCATTATTGAAAGTCAATGTTGAATAATCTGATAGCATCGAGACTGCCTCTTGAAAGCACTCTAAATTAATGCATTAAAGGCATATTTAGTTACATTATTTAATATATATATTTCTCTAGCACGAAAGGGAAAACAAACACGTCATTATAATCGCTTCCTTACGTCTCGCTTTCTGCGCTTCAACAATCAGGCACTATCTTTTTCTGACACTTGAAGACCCATGCATGATGTCAGATTAGGATGTGAGATATCACAGACACGGACTGAAACTTTTCATCTGTAGAAAGTGGAACGTTGTCGTTACCACATCTGTAATGTGTACTGTTTTCTTTATTTAACATGAATCACGTTTGTAGCATCAGGTCCGTTGCTAGAACACAGCAGAATCGTGGTTACTTGATTCGCAAAGCAGGCGAAGCCAGACTTACAGATACCAGTTTCTGTAAAATTCTGAGAGTTGCATGAACTATATACACGCACGCACTTATGCGTATTCAAGCGACAACAAACGCTCACAAAGTCCCTGTTTATCGCAAGCGACTTTAATTTGATCACGTGACCAGCGTCGAATCATGTCTATTCAAAACACCGCTCGAGAAAATAAATAAATTATCAAGTCCATGACGTGTTAAAATTTGTTCGCTTGCTAGGCGATTGTTACGTGAATTTTTACAAACAAAGGCATAAGAGAATCCGGATATAATGAATAGTGATCATTTGACAGTTTATTATTCCAAAATTCGATAAAAGGAAACAATAACTCTTATAAAGTGAAAGGCAGTGAAAACATTTACTGTTTGTTTTTTTCTGCGTGTGTTTATTCTCTAATTTACGTGAGAGAGAGAGAGAGAGAGAGAGAGAGAGAGAGAGAGAGAGAGTGTGTGTGTGTATGTGACAGTGCGTACGTTATTTTTAATTTTAGTGTCAGAATTGTAAGAATCAGTGACAAATTAATTCGTCCGAACTAAGAAAAAATAATAGAATGAGCAATTTATTCCTTAGCATCTGTAGATGAACCTAAAAGTCACTCGCGTATTTTAAAATGTTACTTCCAATTATTCACCGAATTTAAGCAATAATCATAAGCCGATAAGATGTGTTGAAAGATCCCATGACAGTTAATAAATCGCGAACCCCAGGGTCAACAGCAGCGACAATCTCTTCGCATGTGTCGTAGATAATAAGATGCGATATTATACACAAAGAAGCACTTAGATACAACTTTGTAAATTAACAAAATTTATAGTGTTCAGTGACATTTACGCTAGCGAAGCCAAACAAAGCGCACTATGAAATGATTCTTCTCTAAGCAACATAATTATTCTGAAAGCCAACATTTATGCCAGTGAAGCCGCTGGCAAATATCTAGTAAAGTGAAACATTTCCTCCTTAAAATAAAATGTTATGAGCTTTTCAGATTCTCATCGAATTAAGTAAAATAATGTTACAAAAATAAGAAAAGCAAAAGTATTTCCTGTAAAGTATACGTGCACAATTGGCAGCAAATATATAAAATCATCACTACTTTGCTCCAGAACTGCAATCTTCAGTAATTTTTGTTGACCACGATCAAATTATCGTACAAATTACAAGGCATTGTAGCTAAAGGCGAGAACTAGAGTTACAGCCCTTGATTTAAACATCTTAGTTGGTGTGCATAAGAAAGGTAACTTTGCACTGAACGCGATTGTTAACTCTTCTAATTTTGTCAGCAAAAAGAACGAAAGGAATAAAAGTAAAGTCCAACATGTCCTGAAGGCTTTACGCAGTGAAAAATAAATAACGTCTTCACTATTTCTGTAATTACTGACGCCCATCAATGCACGTAACGTGGTGAAAAAGTTTAATAACATTAATTTCACTCATTAAATTCGAAAAGGTAAAATTGCAACAAGAAATGCATTTCAAGAAAACACTTATTTAAAAAAAGCATACACTTATATTTTAAAACTTTTATTTTGAAACTTTAAAAATGTTTTCTTAAGGTTAGACGAGGATGAAAATGTAGTATTGAATGTAGTTGTTATTTATTTGGTGGATGTAAATCCACCTATAAATGGCGGAGTCTACGAATGAGTCAATGTAGCATTAAGTGCGTGACTGTCCATCACGTGACATTATATTTCCCTGATAAACCACGAACACATAGCTAGTATCGTCAGTCAACCACAAGCACGTCAGAATATAATTAAAATATTTTCTTTTATTATACAAGGAATAAATAGATGCAAGATAATAAACCAAGTAGCTAGACAATATTACAACCAGGTAAATACGCACATGCGCGTTGAATAAATATTATTATCATCGATACATGCAAAGAAGTAACACATTTGTTTTTAAATGGTTGATATCAATGTGTAAAAGTAATGTTAAATTATATTATGTTTCTGGTACTTCGGTGAGACAGAGAAATATTTACCTGTATTAACCGCTTTAAGAGATGAAAGTGCAATTTGTATAGAGAAACAAATGGTTTCGCTTTTGCTTTTATAAAATATTGAATAGTATTCTGTAGATTATTAGTCTCTAAAAGCAGTTCGTGACTCCCTTCACACCCTAAGGCCATTTATCTAAATGGCGTGACCAAAAAACAGCACGTTGGTTTCCTCTCCAAATTAGTTGAATACAGAGAGGTATAAATTTGATGGAGTGGATATTTTTAGAAAACAGAAAGTGTCAGAATGCAGGTGATTTTGTCGTAGAGGAAAATGTCAATATGCTTGTATAAATTCGAGGAGTATAAGCCTGCTATTATTCTTGTCCTGGGGGCTAGTATGAAAATATCTCAGATTTCAAGAAGAGTGGTTGGCAGGTCTGCGCTGCTGTCGAAGAGTGGAGGTGTCGTGTGTCAGTTCTGTTTTTAAGAGACAAGACAACCGCCATTTTATTTTTACATCAGAACGGAAGACAGAACTGCATTCGTTTGAATGAAAAACGTTCACAGAAACGAGGCTTAAACGTTAACTAGGTTAAGACAGAGAACAGGGTGGCATACATTGACGTAACTGAGGCATAGATAGGCAATAGTATTATGATGTCAGATCAGTAAGTACTATAGAACTGATGAGTAACCCTTACAGTGAACTAACTTAAATGACGACTAGTGTAGCACATAATACGTACTGTGTAACTACGACTAGAGAAATACATTGCTCATGTATGTCATTACGAACTGAGGTAAATATACTAAAGAGCAGTTAGGCAATAGGCAAAACTTACTATGAAGTGCAGCTGGTCGATAGCAAAGATAGTTAATGAATACTAAGAACAAAGAAGTCGATAAGGAACACAATTAAATTTGTAATGTCCTATATTCGTATATTAAACTGATAGCTATCGTCCAAATGATTAGGACAATGCCTGATGATGTTTTGTTAAAAATATATCTCTACAATTCGACAGATAATACTTGTAATGAAAAAACACAAGATACGGGTAATGCGTAACCGTGACATAATATAAGTCAAGACCTATATGATAAGTTACACTATACCTACTTTAAATCTGCGTGAAAGAAAAGCAAAGACGAGAGAATAGGGAGTGCGAATCGTTGTAAATTCCTTCATATTTCAATAGCAAAACCTACTTAAATCACATACCAGGCTCATATTATATCACATACCATATCTGGAGGATAGAAATACCACATCTCTCCATGTGTTAGTATTTTATAGGACATTTATATATAAACTGTTTTTCTTACCATTATTAATGTGCAGAGAATGTGTAAAGCTCCTTTAAAAAAGGGTAATTCTTCTTAGCAAAAACTGCCTTTGTTTGATAACAGAACTAATCTGGAGTTGCTTACCAGACCCTCGGAATCAGTGTCGAATGGCTCTCTATAAAGTAAATAAGTGTTGCTTTTTTGTACAAAGATTTTCTGAGGTTTGACAAGTTACAGGTCTAGGGACGTAGTTGCCGACAGGGTGATTAATTAACTTCTGGTCCCTTGGTAGCGAGAAAACATTTATGGACACTAGTGTTTGCATTTCGTTACGACGGTTGGATGGTTGAGGGTGCTTGAGTGTCTCCAAGGAATGGTGGATTCCAATTAGAATTCTAGTGCCTTTGCAGTGCTGGGATACTACGGAACAGCAGGATAATGGCACTATTTGTATCTGTCTCATTATTGACTTCATTACTGTGTGCTCTTCGTCAGGAATAAGTTGCAGATGGGGTAATCAATAGTGATAACAGCAATGGTCCTCTAGAATTAGGTTATATTACACAAACTGAATAATAATTTAAATATTGTTAAATAACAGCTCGTAACAGTTCACGGCAAAGTGACGTATATGTGAATGATATATTACGTGTAGAATTAAGTGTGAGCGTGACATAGACGGTTTATATCGGTGCAGAATGCTGAAGCTGTAGTCTCACTGATATACAGGAAATAATATCCACAAATACGGTGATAAACTATCTTTGTAATATTAAATGGTGATGACTAAAATATCTCTCTTCTCACGTAATAATAATATTGGTGGAAGTGTTTGGAGAACTATTTAGATATTGATAAATACCATTACGGAAATAATTATCTCTGTTTGATTTATTTAAATTCTAATAATGGAATGGTTGATGAATAATTTTTGTTAGCCGCAGTCTGTGAGATTATACGCAGTAGGTTGCTACTTTCTTAAATGACAGTCTAACAACCAAGCAGAAGAGAATGAAAAGACAGAGTCCATGAACCTGAAATTATATGGCTGATGTTATAAAATTTGAAGAAAAAATGTTCCCACACCACCCCTTCAGAGGTAACCATATAGTTCAGAATGGCATGTCTTTCATTCTTGTGCACATATTAATCCATGAAAGGTGAGAGGTCTACCTAGACTGTGTCCATGACGTGGTCCCTAATTGACACATCAGAAATACCAGAGCGCCAGTGATAACACTAAGACCCCACCAGTGTGACTATGTTAAATGGGATAGTTACATTGGCCAGGAGTGTGGAAATTGAAAACTATTAGAAATAGTGAACTGTGAAAGTAACTGAAAAAGACAAGTTATTTACTGGTTAGACTTTATTCAGGGTAAAGCAAAAATATCTAAGGGGGGCTAAAGTTTGTCTTATGATATTGTGAAACTGTAACTGTGAAATTTGTAACTGATTGTTATTTTCTTTCTTTAATCGTTAATTTCTTTATAAGAATATTTTATTAATTTTGCACCTGTTTTGCATCATTTCTTATCATCTTCACTTAGTGTAAAATTCATCATTTGTAGTCATTGTATCTGTACTTTGTCTTTGTCTTTCTATCTGTCTTTGTCTTTGTCTTTGTCTTTGTCTTTGTCTTTGTCTTTGTCTTTGTCTTTGTCTTTGTCTTTGTCTTTGTCTTTGTCTTTGTCTTTGTCTTTGTCGTTGTCTTTGTCTTTGTTTTTGTCTTTCTATCTGTCTTTGTCTTTGTCTTTGTCTGTCTTTCTATCTGTCTGTCTTTGTCTTTGTCTTTGTCTTTGTCTTTGTCTTTGTCTTTGTCTTTGTCTTTGTCTTTATCTTTGTCTTTGTCTTTGTCTAATAAACTGTGAGGATCCCTTCCCCTGGGGGCTTGAACCAGCTACCGGAAGTGGTTGACCTCAAGTGTTGTGTTGTTCGTATTATTCATTAATTAACGGGCGACCAATATGGCTAGTATGGAGTTTTAGGGCCTGTGACATGAATAATAAACTTTTTGTGGGGGATAGGGGTTGTATGTATTAACACACCACATAGTTGATTAAGTCCATTAAAGTAAGAAACACTTGAAAAAAATCAACACTTAATCTTTTTAGCAATCAAATGAACGAAAAATGCGCCATTAAAATTCTGGGACTTATAGTTGGAACGGTGGACAAAATTATTGAAGGAGAGGTGACTGGCTATCATAAGCCAATTGTAGTCCATGAAAATGTTTTCGCTGTGCATTTAATTATTGGTGATAACCTGTCATCTTGGTTCGGCTGAACACGGAATGGCGCTAAATGAACTGGTGAAACGGTAAGAGTTTGAGCACTCACTCAGGGAAACCCAAATATAAACTCATTGACCACGCAAATGGGATCAAACTCGCTGTTTCGTGCTATACTCTGTAAAAGCTGCGCACCCACGGTCAACGACAAAGATAAGGGTATTTTATTCTCCTGGGAAATAAAGGCCTTCTTTTAGCCAAATCTGGTTGTCTCCTTATTCATTCATAGATTACATAGCCTTGCTGTTTAAGGTGAGTAAGAATTGGTTAAACATATACTTGAAACTGTAACAATTCTTGCTATTTTCTTAAACAGTGACAGTTTTAATATAAATATATATAATCATAATTGATTTCTTTTAAAAAGTGGATGTCTGAAACCTATTCATTAATTATATTATCACATTGCAACTAATTATCTTTAACCGCCTACAGCTATTTTCTGTTGTTAGATACAGCAGCTTAGTAATAGTAAGTATTTGTGGCTCAGAAACTTATGTGTTTACGTATTAATTTCGCATTTCAGAATTCAATCCCAGTTAGTATTATTATGTCTAGAGGTAAGAAAGTTAAACTCTGTGTGTGCAATCCATTTATAGCTGTGTACATAATAAGAGTAACAGACTGTTACAGATCGGCACTATGTGACTCCAAGTGCATTCTAGGACACTGACACACCTGAGACTCGTTGAGAATCCTTGCCTCATAACCTCCAAGACTTGAGCGAACTTGAAACGCTACCTTACTGCCAGCATTCAAGTGAGTTAAACATGAGATGGGCTTTAGTGATTAGACCCTCAACGGTCCTAGGAGACGTCCCTGTCACCAACCGGCCTCATCAAGTTAGACAGATGAGTTAGGCTTATATCAGCGGTCAAAGAACTCTTGTCACACAGCAGATAAGTAATTACTTCGAGTGATAAATATCGAAAGAGTCACATCTGTTGTACAACTCATTATGATGTCAAAGTACATTTATTTTCAAACTACCACAGCAAACATTGAAATGTATCTAGGAATAGAGTTAATAATGCATAATTTTATATAATAGAGTTAATAATGCTTAATTTTATATAATGTAAAAGTAGCCATGAACTATTTAAATAAACAAATTTAATGAGAACATCATTTTGCCACGGTAACATTGGTCTCGTCGACAATTAAGCCGTCAGCTACAACGTCGGTGTTATTTCCCTTGTTTACATACCAGGGCAAGAATTGTGGTGTTGTGCTGGAAAATGGATTGCAGCTATTTCAGGTCGTCTCCCTACTCCAAGCCTTTGGATAACGAAGACTGATAACAAAGGATTAGGGATGGCACACACAATGAAAACGAACGTGGCAATGACGTCACTACAGTCTTTGAGGAAATAACGTCTCAATAGGCTTAAAGGTTCACAAGTGCATGCCCACAAAGCCACGGAGGAGGAAAGACACCTTTACCACGTTTGCCTTTAAGGCCCAGGGCAAAATATCGACCCTCTTACAGAGCTACGTGTATTGACAACAAAAAATCCTTGAATTGCATTTCTTTTGTTCTTTCTTTTTTTTTATTAGTCAGCGTTAAAAGAACATAGCAAAAAATATTTTTTTGTATTTTTCTTTATTTTTTTTTCCGTGAAAATGATTTTAATTTGAATCAGATGTGAGACTCTAGCTTTCGCATTTTCTTGTCGATGCAGCACAATTATGTTCCATATCTGTACTTGAGTACTTTTTTTGCTTTGATTTTAATGCGTCACTAGTGTCTATATATCTGAGTATGCAATTCCGTTCATCAATATTCAATACACCCTTTAGTCCATCCTTTAATGGACCTGTTTTCCTCCCAATTCTCTTTCTCCTCTTCCCCT
The DNA here is from genome assembly GCA_028829895.1 of Sinotaia quadrata. Classification (NCBI taxonomy): domain Eukaryota; kingdom Metazoa; phylum Mollusca; class Gastropoda; order Architaenioglossa; family Viviparidae; genus Sinotaia; species Sinotaia quadrata. The sequence goes on along the minus strand of CM054183.1, from coordinate 35,945,746 downwards.
CCCCCCTCTCTGTCTCTTTGGTTGACTAGCTGGCTACTTGTCTGTCTATCTGAAAGTGTCAGTTTGGCCACTAGTCGAAGATTTTATCATTTCAACTAAACTATGCAATCTACTCTCATTTGCGTGACTGTTTTACCTGAGGTATATCAGAATGACGCATGCAACTGATCTAACTCATACTTAGTTTCCTGTCATTACTATAATTAGATCGGGCCCTATTGGCGCCTATTGATTCATAAATGACTACCCTTCCAAGACAATCATGCAAGGTACTGCGCAAGGAGGGCGAAGGAGAGGAAAACAGAGGAAAAGATGTGAGGATAACATATCAGACTCGACAGGACTGAAACTGAGCAATACAGTAAGATTAACAGAGACCAGAATGGAGTGGAGGAAACTGTTGTCAGGACATCATCAGTGGTGCCCCTACGGTCGGCAAAACTAAGGGATAGATAGATGGAGATAGATAGATAGATAGATAGATAGATAGATAGATAGATAGATAGATAGATAGATAGATAGATAGACAGATAGACAGATCCTCCTGTACCAAATGGATCAGCAATGAAGTGTGAAACTTCAATTCTTTGAACAGATATATAATATAAAATCAATTTGTAGAGTCAAATTTAACAATAACAAACGAATATTTAAACAATGACATCTTTAAACCAGTTGAGATATAAATCATGAAAAAAGCTGCAAAATTATCAGAATGATTGGCTATTCTTATAAATAAAATATATAAGACATTAAATGAAATATACAGTAAAGCGAGTAAACAATATATAGTATACACAAAATAAAATGTGTTAAACATTAAACAAAATATAGCAAACACAAGACAAAATATAATATATATAATATACAATATACATTAGGCCAAATATGTTATGCATTCATGTACAGTGTTTGTTTACTCCAGATAATATTTTACTGTGACTAGAAAGGAGAGAAACAATATTAACGCACTTCTTGCTGTGACCTAAACGTAGACAATATTTACGCACTTCTTGTTGTGACTGAAATTTAGACAACATTAACGCACTTCTTGCTGTGACTGAAATGGAGACAATATCAACTCCCCTTTTTACTGTCACCGAAAAGGAGACAATATTAATGCTCTTTTTACTGTGACTGAAAGGAAGACAACATTGACGCGCTTATTACTATGACTGAAAGGGAGACAACATTGACGCGCTTATTACTATGACTGAAAGGGAGACAACATTAACGCGCTTATTACTATGACTGAAAGGGAGACAACATTAACGCGCTTATTACTATGACTGAAAGGGAGACAACATTTACGCGCTTATTACTATGACTGAAAGGGAGACAACATTAACGCGCTTATTACTATGACTGAAAGGGAGACAACATTAACGCGATTATTAGTATGACTGAAAGGAAGTCATAAACAATTCGAAGTTTACGGCTGACATCTTGAACTGATGTTCACGGTCTTGACAGACTGTTAGGTTTGTAGGCCGGAAGAAATCTCGTGTGACAGTTGAAATATAAACTAAGTTATATAGACACAGAGTCATACGTCAATTCGATTTGCTTAATTTTAAAAGTAAAAAGGAAAACAAAACGTGAACTAACTAAATTGATTTTGAAAATATGTAATACAATCATTGCATGTCAGAACAATTTCATTACAGGTGAATCTAATTTAGCAAATAAGATGAGGATAAAATATTTGTTAATAGTATGAATTGAAAGAAATTACTTGGTGTCTTTTTATGAATTGCTGTATAAGGAAAGGCATTTTGAAATGAGATTATTTTATAACTTTACCAAAGCTAATTTCAGAAATGATTTTGACGAAAAATAAAATTCGATTGCACATTTTACAAATGATACCACCGCAATTATGATCGATAAACTCTGGGATCATTCAGCAGTAGTGACGTCACTGGATGCTATAAAGAACTGACGTAAGATGATTAGGAGGTCAAACCAGGGACTACAAAGCTCAGACATCAAAGGATGGATCCCTTCCTGCCTAACAACACCAGCGGCACGGTCTGAACTAAGGAAGTCAGTAGGGTCAGATCAGCATGGAAGAGGGTGTTGATGTCATAAAGACAGAATAAATCTATCTATCTATCTATCTATTTCATTAGTTTACTCAGTCTATCTGTACATGTTTGCGTATTGTTTTACCTTTTACCCTATTTCTGTCTTTCTCTCTCTTCTTTCTCTTTCTATTTTGTTGCCTTATCATTCTACTAATTGAAAAATAAACCGATATAATCTATTTTTTTATGTCTGTCTATTCGCTTACATGTTTGGTTGGCGAAATCATAATAAAATTACCACATGTATTCGTTTCATCTCTTTGATCAAGGCCTATAAATTACATATTTTGATTTTAAAAATATGATTGATAAAAAAACAAAAACACATTACTGAAACTCCATTCAGATAAATGATGACAAAATAGTTTTTAAAAATCGTAAAAGGAAAGGAATTAGCAACGGTCAATCTTCAGAAACATGAAGTTATTCTATGAGACATTTCGCAGTGTGCCTAGATTAATAATACACAAATTCGGACGAAAATAGAACTTAAGACAAGAGTCATTTTAAGTTCATGTGCTTTGATTGAGGTAACCATAAAGGAAGGGACAGATCGAGGGACAAGAGGGGGGGGGGTGAGAAGAAAGAGAGAGAGAGAGAGAGAGAGAGTTGAAGGTAGAAGAAGAAATAAAAATTCATTTCTGACAAAGGAAGTGAACTGGAATGGAATAATTAGTTTTTCTGGCATCTCTCTAAGTACATCCTAACGTAAGCCTGTCAGTGCGTTGCTAGAAATATCCATATGTGCATGTATGCTTGTCAAGGAACAGGTGTTTGTTCGAGAGACCACTCTTAATTTTCTGTCTTTTCAGTTGTTTACAGCCGACTTAAAAATCTTTGAAACACGATAAACTATTCTTTTTGCTTTTGTCTAGTGGTCTCTCTGTGTGTAAGTTCATGTATATACACGCATACACTAAGAGGTGCATATATATTAGCGGTAGTATGAAATTCTCTGAATGTAATATGAATTATCGGCAAAATTAGATGAATGAATCAATTTTACACTCACAGACATAAAACCACAATGCAAACGCACGCACGTAAATGCACACATAGAAACATGCCCATACGTATGCACACGCATATATACGAAAGAAAGTACCTCCTTGTTAACCGTCATTAATACAGTATTTACAAACGACAAACGTTTGTTGCCCTCCACAGAGCTCTCATCGATTCCTTACCTAATTTCCGACACTTCAGACGAGACAAACCAGACAGGATGCTGTAGGCAGCGCGCGCTTGGCTATGAGACCAAAGCAATTGATACCTAACGTTCTTCATTATTTCATTTTAATTTATTATTGTTCGTTCTATCCGTTTTATACTGTCATATAAAAAAGGATTTGTATAATGTTATTCTATCCGTTTTAGACTGTCATCAAGGAAAGGAATTGTATAACGTTGTTCGTTCTATCCGTTTTAGACTGTCATCAAGGAAAGGAATTGCATAACGTTGTTCGTTCTATCAGCAATACACCTTCGTCAAGGATGGGAAATGTGTATTGTTCTTCATTCTATCCGTTTTATACTGTCGTCAAGGAAAGGAATAGTATACTGTTGTTCTTTCTATCTGTTTTATACAATCGAGGAAAGGAATTGCACATTGTTGTTCGTTCTATCCGTTTTATACTGTCGTCAAGGAAAGGAATTGATATCGTTGTTTGTGCATTATTTCAACTGAAAAGTTGTACCACACATACTGGACGTAGCCGGACAAGAAATGTGACCGGTCATTTAGAACACAGCAAGAGACAATATAAACATTCCCTCTAAAAACACTCAGCAGCTGATCATGAAAGCTTGTAAAATGCACTCACCCATCTCAAATATATAAAGAAAATCGGTAGAAAAGGGAATATTGAAATATCAAAATAAACAACAACAAAAGCAAATTCTCTAAATTCGAGCAAATAATGTATAATCTTTGTTAGTGTCGAACTCCACATTGAATTAAACATTAACACTTAGCACACTTACGCCCGCCATGATAACACTGCCAATTTGTGATGAGTAGAGTTAATAGGCTAATAATTCTCCCAATTTTTCCGTATAACCCCACCCGTAAAGGACTTTATAAAAGATGAACAAGAAACTCAGTCAATCCTCAGTGCCTCAGATGCACTTTGCACTTATCTGCCCTTTGACACTTACCGGTTCAAAATCACTGTGTCAGTTTGGTGTGCCTTAATGCTACACTGTTACCCATGTGATTCTGACTTTCACACGTCTCATTATATTGGTGGGATATTGCGACGTACGCCGCTTCTGGTTATGAATACTATTATCATCGAATCAATAATTCATAACTAAATACAAGTGGTTGGAATCTTAATCCATATATTAATAATAAATCCCAATAAGATGTCCAACTTGTCTCCCACTTGGCAGGCCACCTGGTGCTGTAGAACTCTACCCCTTACTCTCAATATTTAGATAGACATTCTACTGACACATAATGTATACCATGATTTCATACACTGCCCCCTCACTGTGTCTTGTGTGTTCACCACTATAATGTATACCACTATTTCATACACTGCCCCTCACTGTGTCTTGTGTGTTCACCACTATAATGTATACCGTAATTTCATATTTTGCCCCTCACTATGTCTATCTTGCGTGTTCATCACTATGTCCTTTCTTGCATGAATTATGTGTCTACGTCCATAAACAGTAGTATCTCCATAATTATGACCATAATTAAATCTACCACTATGACCATCATTATATCTTTCACCTGACCTAAAGTATATCTACCACTAAGACCATATTTATATCTTATTAAATGATCATCATTATGTCCACCACTATGATCATCATTATGTCTACCACTATGATCATCATTATGCCTTTTCTATGACCATCTATAAATCCAGCAATATAATCGTCAATATCTTACAATGTGACCATCACTTTACCCCTGCGTTTTCACCAATACCAATATCGTCTACCACTGTGTTCAAGTATGAGCTTTTCAAATTGTTAACCTCTATTTCTTTCAGTTCCAAATTTGTGTTGCATGCTGAGTTTATAAAAGCCAAATCAATGTTCAGCATTTATTTTTTTAAAAATATTTTATTAAATGTTGAAATCTCATCGGTTTATATTTCCTAGTACCAGCTTTTTATCTTTAAATTTGTAATTGATTAGTTGTTTTAATTTTCGTCTAGAAGACAATTTTTTTAAAATCGTCTCTTGTAATTGTTTCTGTCTGTTTTTGAGTTAGGATTTATGAGCATATTATTTTCTTGTCTTGTGATTGGTCGATATTGATTAAAATGAGATGGATAGAGGAACAAACTGCAAGAAGATAAAACAACTGCCTTTACAAACCTACCTTTACAAACATACCTTTACAAACCTTTACAAATCTACCTTTACAAACATACCTTTACAAACCTACCTTTACAAACATACCTTTACAAACCTACCTTTACAAACATACCTTTACAAACATACCTTTACAAATCTACCTTTACAAACATACATTTACAAACCTACCTTTACAAACATACCTTTACAAATCTACCTTTACAAACCTACCTTTACAAACATACCTTTACAAACCTACCTTTACAAACTGCACAATATGAGGGTGACATATATATAAACCTTGGACGTTCGCAAAACACTAGTGTGGCAGGTATTCTGATATATTAGTCTGTACAAAACTTGCAAGGGAGTTTATATTGACAGCGACGGTACATGCCCTAAAATTAGGTTAAGGACTTTTGGTAAACAAGCTAGCGTGCCTAATTAAGCCCATAAAGCCACAAATGGAAGTCTAACCAGTTGTGCCTTAGTACGCTAATAACTGTTGCCATGAAATTAACTCTAGTACTTTGCCTGGCGATGGCAAAATGAACAAACTATTGGACACTGTAGCACTGCCTTTTAGATTTTTTTTTTCACATGTCAAGCAGAGACAATTCCTTGAAGGCATGGATATTAATTTGTTATGTGCTTAGTGGAAATTCGATTGAATTAGCCAGAGGACATAAATCTGACGCATGCAATCAAAATTTTAAGATGAAGAAATTGCAACCCCAAATCTAATGTAAAATGTTTATTTTGAACATATTATTCCATTATTTCCACATACAAACACCACTCACATTTTCATGTAGGAAATTCTTAATTTCTTTAAAAGATTGAAACAATGCACTTTAGAAGCAATTTTACATTTTTAAAGGTCACCAACGAATTTCTATTTATAGATTGTTGTATGGGTTTCATTCCGAGTCCTGTCTAGTGTTTCTGAGATGACTTATGCTTGTTTCTATATATAGATTGATTGATATAGTTAAATGTTTGTCTCTATTTCTCACATGATGGTTTAAAACGCAAAGGTCACAAATGGAAATTGCAAATTAAAATTATTATTAATAGATGTGGATGTTGAATCTTTTTAATATTGTGATCACTGCTTAAAGTACATCACAGAAATAAATCTAATAAATCAGAAATAACAGGGCATCTGTGAAGAAAGAGGAATTGAATAAGCTCTATGTGTACGTTCGTGTGTGCGCACGTGCATGTGTGTGCCTACTATTAATAAAACATTAAGTCTAATAATGCAACAGAAAAATGTACAAAAAACATTAGTGACAATTAAGTTAAATAAGCATAGTTAAATTTAACCAATACTCTAGTTGGTTAAAGCATAGTTTAATAAGAGATACAGAAGTCTGAACTAGTTTACTTTCTTGCTTCTACTGAACTAAGAGCACTGAAGGTCTAACAAAATGTCTGTGTGCATCAAGTAAATAAAAGTGATTTAAATAATTATCACTTCCGCACACTAAAGGACTGAAAAAGATACAATTTTATTGACCTTCTTATGCATATTGATAATTTTATGCTGGAGAAGAAAGTGGGTGGATGGAGGCTCGCTACATATAGATTAAAAGTCGGATTTGTCTTCTCTTTTAGTAAGTTTTCCACTCACGGAAGCATTATGTGACTGTAAATGCTGTTTTATGTTGTGGAAGAGAGAAAACGTTTACAACGCCAAATATCCGCCAAGTGAGAAACGAGTGGTGTCTGTTGGAGGATCTTAATAAAAATAAATTAATTTTCTCATCACTTGTAATTAGTTATGAAGGATTAAATAACAATAATCATCATTTTCTTTATATAAGTGACGTGCCCGTCATACTTTGACACTTAGATTTCCCTGTAACTTGCAGATGTATAACACGTTATTAGTATAATGCAACTCTTCATTGAAGATAGTACGTCATTAGTATAATGCAACTCTTCATTGAAGATAGTACGTCATTAGTATAATGCAGCTCTTCATTAAAGATAATACGTCATTAGTATAATAGTATAATGCAACTCTTCATTGAAGATAGTACGTCATTAGTATAATGCAGCTCTTCATTAAAGATAGTGCGTCATTAGTATAATGCAACTCTTCATTGAAAATAATACGTTATGGTAGCTGACCTTGAATAATCACGCAACGCTTTAAACAGTATGGAATAACTTTGTATACCAGAGAATGTAGCATAAAAGTGCATTCTAAGCTTTTCTATAGTAGTACAACTTAATACTTTCAGGAACAATAATTAAAAATTGCGCTTTTAATAATTTGTAACTGTAGTGTAGAGTAATATTATTTTAAAACATAATAAAAGTGATAATGAGGGGAGGGGATTACTTTCTTATACTTATAGTTCCGGAGAGTGTGTAAATGTATATTCCAATCACTTTGTAAAACATTCTACAACAACAGTTGTGAAACATTCTACAACAACAGTTGTGAAACATTCTACCGAAGTGTTGTGTACAGCAATCTATCACAGGTTGTCTCTAGCCAAAATTTATTGTAAAACAGTGTGACAAAATTTTGAGAGAAACAGTGCACCATAGCAGTGCGTGAAAATGACTAAGGTTGTAGTCAATGAAATATTCTCGCATTGAAGATTGAGAAACAGTCTACCATTATCAAGGTAGAACATTTCTTCGACAATAATGCACAAAAACAGTCTATCACAGAAGTGTGTGAAAAGTGTATCAAATCAATATGTAAAAACAATCTACTTTAATAGATGTGAAATAATCTGCCACAGGAGTGTGCAAGTCAATCTATCAAATCATTTAGAATGTTACTGCTTTTAACATTGATATATTTTAAGAAGTGTTTTGCGTTAGTCAGTGTCTATGTCTTAACTTTCATTGATCAACACTATAGTGTAGTATAACTTTGGATTTAAAATTGACTTGTTACAGAAGTTGTAAAATAAAATTGTTTTTTTTTAACGCAAAATCCGAAACTTGGCAATGCTTTTAAAACAGCTTTACGGTACATTATATATATAGTAAAACAAGGAATTGTAAAGCTTAATATTTTTTCTCGTCAACAGTTAGTTGATCGTGTTGCATATTGTTATGTGCGTGTGAGCGCACGTGTGTTGTTTAAAGTGTCTATATGAATAAATTAAAACTTATATGTGAAATTACTTATAAACGACAGATAGTATTAATAATCAATTCTCTCTTTATTAAAAGAAAAAACAAACTTGCAAAAGAGTTACTTTAAAAAACAATACTCGGTATTTTATTGCTGACACATATTAAAAGGCACTGAAATTACTAGTGGACAGTATTTGAAATCAAGAGTACATCACTGTAACAGGTAACAGAGAAAAGATATTTGAATAACTACTTAAGAGGAGTATCAGATGCATGTACTTTAAATAGAGTAGAGAGTAAATCGGTGAATATTTTAGGAAAAGAAAAAAATGAAGAACCAGAGTTTACACAGAGTCATTGAAGTTTGACTGAATTAACAGACCGACAAAATAATGGAAAGGCAAATGGGTAGCTTATAGTTTTCCACACTATCACTTCTCCTACAAACATTGTAAAAAAGGTTCGCGAAACTTCCAACTGCACGGCTATCGGCGTTCTCCACTTTTCAACTGTACGTGTTACACAGACCTGTCTCGCTAAGTCCCAGGAGTAACGACCTTGGACAGGACAAGGGTGGGTGTGTGTGGGGGGGAGGGGTGAACTCTCAGCGAGCATACTTAGCTTGCAATCAATAACATTCATGGCTAGGACTGGCTCTGAGAAGGACAAATTAATTATCATCGGATGCCGTCAATTAATGCTCTCAAGAATAGTAGGAAAACCCTGTATTGGCAACAAATCTCACACCGAAATGTCGACAATCTTGCATAATATCCCGTTGTGTACATTTTTTTTTTCTCACGGGTTATTCACTATTCAGTCTAACTTGCAAAGGGTGAAATCCGCAAAAAATAGGAGTTAGCGGCCTTTACAACTTCTGCGTATGTATCGGAAATTTTGGTCCTCACCATAATCGATTCTGACTGCCAGCGAGAAGCGTAGTCGTAAATAGAAGGAAGAAGTAAGGCTGTAAGATTTTAAGATTTAGATGCGAGAGTCTTATGCTGGAACCCTCGTATATCATGTTTCATTCCTAAATTTTTAGACCGTTCCAAGTAGCCCATACCTTTCTTTAACATCCTCAATATTTTTACTATTAGCTATCTTTACTAGAGATGCCTCTTAGCATCACTTGAAATCCCTTCTAATGTTGTTTCATTTCATAGTTATTAGATAGAAAAGAGTAAACAATTCTACGCCTTTATACTTAGAAACTTATTTTGAGACAAGAAAGTCATGACGTCACAAATGACGTAAAGACAAAGTTCGGGTTGTTCCCTTGGTTACTGCGAGAAAGCGATCGTATTACTGAACCGGAAGAAGTCAGTAACATAACGCGCGTGTAAGCGCATCTTTTCCCACTGACTTTAGCAATTTTGTTTCTTGTGGTCTTTCCTTTCTAAAACAGTGAAATGAACGAAATCTATTCCACTGCAGTTTTTGGTTAATTATCGAATGAAAGTGGGATTGCTCTTGCGTAGCCCTCTTTGAATTAGTTTTAAAGATGCTATTGCTTGATAACTTTATATGTAAAGAATTATTCTGATTTATGTTTAATAACATTTAATAAATTTAATTTTTTCTTCAAGTGAAAAGAATACATGTGTTTGCTTCTTCTTCTTCTTTTTTTTTTATTGCTGTCTGCTTTGTTAGTACAGTTTGTAGAAATTACAACAAGCGTATAAGAGATCGCTGACACAGACAGACGCACACTAAGTAGAAGTGTTCAATCACAGACAGTCGGACACTAAGTAGAAGTGTTCAATCACAGACAGTCGGACACTAAGTATAAGTGTTCAATCACAGACAGACAGGCACAAAGTAGAAGTGTTCAGTTACGGACAGACACAAAGTAGAAGTTTACAGTCTCAGACAGACACAAAGTAGAAGTGTTCAGTCAGTCACAGATTGTCGGACACTAAGTAGAAGTGTTCAATCACAGACAGACAGACACGAAGTAGAAGGGTTCAGTCACAGACAGTCAGACAGACACAAAGTAAGAAGTGTTCAGTCACAGACAGACTAAGTAGAAGTGTTCAGTCTCAGACAGACAGGCACGAAGTAGAAGTGTTCAGTCACAGACAGACACAAAGTAGAAGTGTTCAATCACGGACAGACAGACACAAAGTAGAAGTGTTCAGTCACAGACAGACAGACACGAAGTAGAAGTGTTCAGTCACAGACACAAAGTAGAAGTGTTCAATCACAGACAGACAAACACAAAGTAGAAGTGTTCAATCACAGACAGACAAACACAAAGTAGAAGTGTTCAGTCACAGATAGACACAAAGTAGAAGTGTTCAGTCACAGACAGACACAAAGTAGAAGCGTTCAGTCACAGACAGACACAAAGTAGAAGTTTCAGTCACAGACAGACACAAAGTAGAAGTGTTCAGTCACAGACAGACACAAAGTAGAAGTGTTCAGTCACAGACAGACACAAAGTAGAAGTGTTCAGTCACAGACAGACACAAAGTAAAAGTGTTCAGTCAATTATAGTATGAACCATTGAGCGGTCTTCAATTAGAATTTACACAGTTTTTAATATTTTACATTCAATGATTATATTACAACATTACTTATACTAAAACCGGCAATAAGGCTTTCCTAATAAATCACTGTTTCGAAATTTCAATTAGTTGTGCTTAATTAATTGGACATTATAAATAACGCCCTAATTAATTTTATGTTTCGAAACACTGCTTCGACCCGTCGTTCGCCCTATTAGTGCTGACCCTGATAAGATACATTTTAGATCTAAAACATTATAGTTTAGAAATGTTGATCTAGCATTAGTTTCGTCAGTTAAAAGGTTAAGAAGTTATCTCTTTCACTAGCGAACACTATCGACTGCTTCAGGAAATATTACGGCTGTTGATATGTCAAGGTCATGGATTCTCTCTGACTCATCCAAATGTTTAAACCACATCCTTCTGATGTGTTGTCTCCAAAGTTGCTCTTAAAGAGGTTTATTGCCAACGTCTGTGGAATTGTACACTCTCATTAAAGCCATGGGTTGTTTTTTTGTTGGGGGAGGGGAGGGTAGGGTACAACCGTTAACACTTTCTCCCTCATCCGGAAAAATTCGGCGATGTCATGTTGAAGAATACTCGGCTTTACTCATTACGTAATTCTCTAGCTGAAAAACACTTTACTCATTACGTAATTCTCTAGCTGAAAAACACTGTACTCATTACGTAATTCTCTAGCTGAAAAACACTTTACTCATTACGTAATTCTCTAGCTGAAAAACACTGTACTCATTACGTAATTCTCTAGCTGAAAAACACTGTACTCATTACGTAATTCTCTAGCTGAAAAACACTTTACTCATTACGTAATTCTCTAGCTGAAAAACACTTTACTCATTACGTAATTCTCTAGCTGAAAAACACTTGCCCATAGAAATTAAAGTTAGATTAATGCTGCACAATACTCTGGCTATTTTAACACTCGGCTATAGATTTTAAATTAAAGTTAGATTAATGCTGCACAATACTCTGGCTATTTTAACACTCGGCTATAGATTTTAAATTAACGTTAGAGTAACACCACAATTCTCTGGCTGTGGTAACGTTCGACAATAGATTTAAAATTAAATGTTAGAGTAATGCTGCAGAATTTTCTGGCTTTGGTAACACTCGGCTATAGATTTTTAATTAAAGTTAGAGTAGAACTGCACAGTTGTCTGGCTATGGTACACTTGCCCATAAATGCTACATTCAAGTTAGAACAAGGCTACACAGTTGTCTGGCTAGGGAGACACTCATCCATAGATTTTAAAGTAAAATTCGAACAAAAGTGCACAACTCGATGGCTGGAGTAAAACTCGACCATAGATTCTAAGTTTGAACAAGACTACACAGTTGTCTGGCTAGGATGACACATGGCCATAGATTTTAAATTATAAAACAAGGAGTCAGATATGAGAGGTTGAGTTCTGTGGTGTTTACTTTCACCAGCGGAATGGATGGACCATAACAACATCTGTGCAGTACTATCAAGCTGGTTTCTTCGATTCTTCAACCCTTCCAATTCGCCATTCAACAAGCTGATAGACATCAGTATATACAATAAGTGTAGTCATAGTTACGATCCATCCATTCATCTGTTCAATCATCTATCTGTCATTCAGACATCCCTAATGCTCTATGTCAGAGGTGTGTGGATCGTGCGTGCCTGTATGCGCGCATATGTTGTGTGCATGTACATGTGTGCGCGCGTGTACATGATTGTTTTATTTGGTAAGAGTAGTCTCCCCAGTCAGAACTGATAGATGTGTTGCATTGTTAATGTACTTCACATGGATTTATTTTATAAACAGCCACACGATGACACTATTCACGTGTTTCTTTTCCGGTCTTATAACGAATAGTTTAGAAGTAAAGTCATCAGCATTTAATCACATTGATTTGATTTGATTTCAAAATTGTCAAGTTTCTTGAAATGTAGTTTTCATTCTTTTCACTGTAGTTTGGTTGCGGTACACGCTGCAATCCAGTATGTTTACGAAAATCTAAACAGATAATCGATTTGTCATGAAAAATACACTAGTAACCTTCGTATAGCTGATACTCAAACGTAATTAATATGGCTTCTACACTTTACTTTTATTAGTGTAGTTTTCTCTCATGGAGAGGGTGTAAATGTAAATGTGACGTCATCACGGTAATAAAGTAATAAACACATTTACAAAGTCCTTGTGAACGATTTATAGTCGTCATTCTTGCATCTTTAGTTAATTAACTTTTAAAAAAATATAACATTTATTTGTTGGTTTACTTTCAGACTATAAATAAAGCCTAGAAGAATTAGCTTTATTACAATTGATTACTTGAATGATTGACGAATTAATTGATTCTGGTCGTCTGCTCGACCGTTTCTTTACTAAATGCTGGTTTTATTACAAAAGACAGTTCGCACGATTGATAGATAGCTTTCTCAATTGTAGTACTGGCTTTATTACAGCTAATGGTTCCAGCTTTTCGTTTACTGACTGACTGATTGATAGTCTGTTCAATCACAAGTTGAGAGAAGTGCTAGCCACAATATAACAGATCGACTGATTGATTGGTAGCTGCTATATAGCATGTTACCGAAGTGCTAGCCATTTTATAAATGACTAATTAATAACTGCTCAATCGTATGTTTATAGACCTGTTGACCGTATTACAACAGGCTGATTGATTCAGCGATCTATTGCTCTATTACTATTTTTAAAATGTGCTGTCATGTTACATGTGATTGACTGATTGAGTGAGTGAGTGAGTGAGTGAGTGACTGACTGACTGACTGACTGAGTGAGTGACTAACTGTGATTGATTGTTATTCAACCATTTGTTTATTAAAGTTCTAGTTTTGGAATGATTGAATGCTTGATCGATTGATAGATCACTCGTTTACTGCAGTGATTACTTTGTTACTGTAGCCAAATCTCGTTATTAAAGTGCGGAAATTGAAAGTCAAATTAAACGTATTTCTGTACGTTATTGCTAAATCGCCGAGGCTGAGGGATATTCCAGTTTATTTCCGAACATGTCAGATTAATTTTCATTCAGCCATATCTCTATTGCCTCTTTCTATCCTCTCAATTTCACTTCTGTAACCTTAGGTTAGGAAACACTCGTCCTTAAAGGAGAAGTTGCAATCAGTTATATAACATTCAATTAAATCTTTGCTGAGATTCTTCCCCAAACACTTTTTCAAATTTGCTTTCAGATTTGACTTTCTTTAACATTTCATCATTGAGTTTAGAATGTTTTTCCTTTGTGAGAATCTATTCCACTGCAATCCCGCGTGTTTGTCCTTTGTTTCAAACATTTGTGAATGTGAGTTTGGGACGGAGTTCGGTTTGTCGAACCTATGCACGCATTCCATCGCATGTAATAAACGAATAGAGGTAGTCGTGCAGAAAAAAATGCATATTGATTTTGCCTGTCATTTTCACTACAGTTACATGGGTCATGGTGATAGATACATGATAACTATGTATGTTTGGTAGATGGCTGCATGGATGAGTGGGTAGATAAGTAATTAAATATGTGGACGGATGAAAGATTCTATTTTTGATAGACTTTGATAAATGGACGAAGGGGAGAATGGATGCAGAGCATGAGAGTATATGGGCAGTAAAAACAGGAAGGGATTTATGTGCATATTGAGATAAGCATGAGAGTATTTGGACAGTAAAAACAGATAAGGATTTATGTGCATATTGAGATAAAAGGAATGATAAAACTTTTTGCCACTTGCACATGATTAGTGATAAATTAGTATTGGATGAATGGAGGGAGGAGTAAAACTAACAAGAAAATATATTTATACTTAAACACCACAGAGTAAATAGAAAGTTTTTCATTAGATGCAATTGCTTAAAGTTAGCTGTTGCACTTTTATTGAAAGATGGAATAATTAATATAACGATGGACAGAGAGAAGAGAGTACGACACTTAGAGTAATTTGCATATCACTTTCAGATCCAAATATAAGTAGGTAAATCTACAGCACTAAATATAAATAGGTAAATCTACAGCACTAAATATAAATAGGTAAATCTACAGCACTAAATATAAATAGGTAAATCTACAGCACTAAATATAAATAGGTGAATCAACAACACTAAATATAAATAGGTCACTCTACAGCACTAAATATAAATTAATAAATCAACAGCACTAAATATAAAGAAATAAATCAACAGCATTAAATATAAAGAAATAAATCAACAGCACTAATTATAAAGAAGTAAATCAACAGCGCTAAATATACAAATGTAAATCAGCAGCAAGTGTACTTCTGTAGACTTATGCATAGGGCTAACACAGAGTAATATTTTCGAATGAATGGCCCTATCTAATAAAATTAAAAAAATGAAAATGCACATTTAAAAAACCCATTGAGATGTCATTAAATTTTATCATGTTCATCAAACTAAGTGAGTCATTGTAAAACAATGACAACACACGGCACAAGGCTAATTACTTGATCCGTCGCATGCAGCACTTGCATCATGCAACAGCAACCATGACCGCAGTCCTGCGAAATCAACAAGAGAAGTAAGTGAACAAAAAAGCAGAAATAAAACAATCCAAACCCATGTTTCTTGCCAGTCCAGTAAACATGTAATGTTCCACGTCATTGGCCGCTTCTTGCCAGGAGAACAAGGAATACACGCAAGATGGGTCGACGCAAAATGGCGACTGCTTTCACAAGTATTACGTATCTTTCATCTTGGGAATTGGGGAGGCGACTGCACATCGGGTCCATGCCTGCAGCGTTAAGTAAATATGCTACTACAGAACTTAAAACAGCAGCAAGAAGCACAAAGATCCCAATCGCACGCACATACGACAACACGCAACTGAAGCCTTACCTAGAACATCCCATGCTGGCAGTAATAAGATAATGTGTCTATTTGCATGTTGTTGTTTTTTTTATCTGACAAGACTTTTGTGTGTGTCTGTAGAGTGAGTCTGTTGTGTTCATGTGTGTGTGTGTGTGTGTGTGTGTGTGTGTGTGTGTGTGTCTGCGTGTTTTCATGAAAGGAGGGAAGAGGGTGTCTATCTCCAGCTAACCTCCTTTGTTTACACCTTCCATCGTCCTTTCCCGAGAGATATTGAAGCATGACCATTATTTTATCTTACAAGTACATAGTATAACCCTCAGGCTTTTGTATGAACCTTTAGGCGACCCTCAATCCATTGTACAAACTTTGAATCTAACTTTATTGCACTGCATAAACCTTCAATTAGCTCTCATTCTGTTGTATAAACCCTTAATCCTCTCTCATTCTGTTGTATAAACCCTTAATCCTCTCTCATTCTGTTGTATAAACCCTTAATCCTCTCTCATTCTACGGAACAAACCTTCAACCGACCCTCATTCTACAGTGAAATTCAATCTAGTCTAATTTTCTGTACAAATCTTCAAATGGTTCTCATTGCAATAGTCCTTTCAGAGGTCCTCCTTGTGTTACAAAAATACTTATTCTTCTTTACATATCTTGAATCGGTCTTACTCTACAAAAATAAAAGAACACATTTCTCATGTGACCTTCTGATTTTCATTATTTGTTTATTCTACTGTAGCACTCATTTTCCTGTGGAAAACAAGCAGCTCTCATGAACATCATATTAACTTGACGAATATTAAGCAGTCCTCATTCTAAGGGTGATTTTATTTAAAGAAAATTCCATGCGGCCATCATTTCACAGAGAAAACCTGAAGCGATCTTCATTTTGATAGAACAGGTCTTAAAGGGTAAGAAATCAAAGTGTGGTACGCCTTCGTTAACAAACAGTTTACATTTTCTTCACTGAGCACTTCTAGGCGATCGCACCTTCAGCAAAAACCTCTTATGTAATTATAATTGAATTAGTCTGTTAACTCAGTATTATATTTATGTAATTATAATTAGATAAGTCTGTTAACTCAGAATTATATTAAGTAATTATAACTGATGAGACCGTTAACTCAGAATTATATTGTGATCGCCTATTCTTTTCTTGAATTCAGTTGCTGGGGCCTTAACTGATCGCGCATGCCTTCTGCCCATGAACTCAAATACTGCTCATTTAGAGCGATAATGTTTAGTGTGAATTATTGTAGTTCAATACAGCTAATTAATTTTGTATTCATTTGTGCACATCTATACCTGTGGATACAACTTTATGTACAACCATTTTGTGCTTGTGCGATAGAATGGAAGTGTGACCTCATTGGCGACAATTATGGTGACCTTCCCTGGTCGGGCTCTCCCTCCTTACCTCTCTCCTTGTTCTCGATGGCCCTCGAAGACATTGCATTGCAAACCAGATTTACCTGACCCCTAGATGAAAAGTCTGCGCATATGTACTATTTGTTTACTTCTATCTGCCTGGTGCAAATTAGACTTGACGATCCATCATAACGCTCAGACTGTCTCGAAATTAATGGACGGTTCAATACTTGCACTGTAAAAGCCCTGCCTGACTTTCCTGTTTTGTACCAGTATTTCTGAGGGTGTATACATTGATCTGAACATTCCAGCGATAATTATACTGGGCTGTCTTATAGATTAAAACAAATTTGCGAAAACTAACTTTTCCATTATTTAAAAGAGACCGTCACATGTTGTGCATCATTTATTAAACTGTTTTTTTTTCTAGACGAAATATAGCATTTATTTTCATTTTGTTCTGATATACCTTGTCTCTGTCTCATACATTACTTTAATGTAAGATTTTCATTGAAGCTTTTTTAAATTTTATTTATTGATCGCACGCTGGTGCTTACTATGTGCCTATTAGGAGTCAGCGAATAATTTCCAGCATTTTCTTTTGTATTTTTTTTACATTTATCAGATACACTATGGCATCTTCTGTTTTTGCAGTATCTATCTATCTATCTATCTATCTATCTATCTATCTATCTATCTATCTATCTATCTATCTATCTATCTATCTATCTATCTATCTATCTATCTATCTATCTATCTATCTATCTCTTAGAATTGTCGACCGTTGGGTCACCACTGATGACCTGACAACCAATTTCCTACATTTCATTCTGTTCTCTGCTAATCTTACCGTATTGCTCAGTTTCAGTCCTGTCCACTCTGAGATGTTATCCTCCCATCTTTTCCTCTGTCTTCCTCTCCTTCGCCCTCCTTGCACAGTACCTTGCATGATTGACTTGGCAACCCCTTTTGATCGTGTGACATGCCCATACCATTTTATTTGCGTTTTTTCACAATGGCCAATAACTCTTCATAGGTCCAATAGCATTCCTAATACTGTTTCTCATTTCCTCATTCGTAACATGCTCTCTGTATGAAATTCCAAGCAACCTTCGAAAGCATCTTATTTCAGTAGCTTGTATCCTCCTTTCGAGATCCACTCTGATGATCCATGACTCACGGCATATAAATACACAGATGCAAGCAAGGAGTACATCCGTCTAATCTTTGAGCTGACTGATATGCTTCTGTATCTCCAAACTATCTTCTGCCTTGCCATTGCTGTTATTTTCATCGCAATCCTGGACAATATTTCAGGTTTTGATCCCTCATCTGTCACGATGGCTTCTAAGTACTTGAATTTATTAACTATTTCCGATCTCACCAATCATAATGTCATTGCCAACGCCATTGGTGTTGTTGCTCATCAATTTGGTCTTCTCTGCACTGATTTCCATACCAAAACAGTGGCTGTCCTGTCCAGTTTTTTCCCGCCAACTGAGCTAGCTCATCCTCATTTCCTGCAAGGCCATTAATGTCATCGGCAAAGCGTAAATTCGTTATTGTTCTGCCTCCAATACTGACAGTTCCGTCATGGTCTTTCAGAGCATATATCATGATTTTTTTCAAGGAATATTTTGAAGAGAATAGGCAAAAGTAAGCAGCCTTCTCTGACTCCCACTGTTGCTTGAGAAGATGTACTCTGCAAGACTAAAGCTACTCTAGAATTTTCCTCCTCAGCATAAATGTTGCTCATTTATTTTCAGAAATGACAGAATATTATAAATTGACTCTCGTCAAAATATGCTCACTTAAGAACTATGCTCTCTAGGTTGTAGCATTTGCATTGTAGCTGTTTATTTAGCAGCAGCCTTCATGTAACCTTTGTAAGCCTATTCCATCAATTGTAAACAATGACTTGACTTTTGCTATCTCTGTCACCACTAGATTTACTCTAAGCAAGCTCATGCATGCACGCACGCTCGCACATACACATATGTGTATCATATCACCGCATAAACGCGCAGACACGGACACCTGTTTGTTGTACACTTGCAAAAGTAAGAAGGCGCCATGCACACAACAGCATGACACACATACTTGACACACAGCTGCATGACACACATACTTGACACACACAACTCCATGACACACAACTGCATGACACACATACTTGACACACAACTGCAGCATGACACACATACTTGGCACAAAACGCAAGTTCATCAACAAAGATATGTAAGCATGCAAGTGTTCACACACGTGCACACACACACACACACACACACACACACACACACACACACACACACACACAAAGCACGCACACGCCACATATGAATGTGAGAAAAAAAATTCTTAACTAAATTGCATATCTTTAGTTTGCCTCCAGCATTTTCAGATTCTGAATGAGTATCCTCCCTTCCGAATGCGCTAATATTAACATTTCCAGTAAAAGTTAATTTCCAAGAGAAGCGAGTGAAACAGACACAAAGAAATAAAAACATTTTAATTTGTCAAAGGAGTAGAATAAAGTAATTTCTTTAGTGGGGGAAAATGATCACATTTCCAATATTCCTCTAATGGACTAAATGTTATCCAGATAAAAGATTTGAAAATAAAGCATTCAGAGTAAGCTGATGTTAAAATACAAACACATATTCTTGCAAAGTTAAAAGAAAAATGATGAAAAGTGATTAATTTATTAATTATAGGACAGCCAGAATTGAAGGAAATGGTGAAAACTGAATTGAAACAAAATATAGCATTTAGTTGAAAGGAAACACAAAACAAATTTAATTAATAGAATTGCTTGCATTCTTTCTATAATTACCTTTCCGAAATATGATGTGTATACATGAGAACAACACACAAACATAGATTTTCTTTCATACAGGGTTTCTATTCCAATTTTGCAGTATTTTCTCTTTCCGTCTGCCATTCTTTATGTCGAGGACTTTCTCTGTCTCCCCCATACCTCTCTCTCCTTTCTATCCCCCTCTCCCGTCTTCCCCTCCCCAGCCTCTTTCTTTTCCTCTGTGTATACATGTATTTATCTACCTCTGTATTGCTTTGTTTTCAAGGTGTTTCAATGAGTAGTCTAGAAATGGAAACTAATACATTATTCAGAGATTTACTAATTTCTTAATCCAGAAACACGTCTCAGACATCTATTACTGACACATGGATCTGTGACAACACCAACCAAGTTATATGATTATTATTCTTATTATCCGTAACAAATTACAAGTGATGAGAATCATAATTTATTTTATTAACAATTCTCCAGAGGACACCACTCGTCTCTCTCACTTGGCGGATATGTGTGTGCTGTAAACGTTTTCTCTCTTCCAGAACATAAAAGACAAACATTCACTGCCAAGCAAAATATTTCAATAGGTGGAAAACATCTAACTTAAAGGAGAAGATAAATCCGTCTTTATTTATTTATATTTAGCGAGCCCCTATCTACCCACTATCTCTCCAGTGTATGGTTATCAATATGTGTAAGAAGATCAATAAATTTATTAAATCATCAATCAAATATCATCATCATCATCTGTCCCATGACCTAGTGTGGTCGTTGGGTCGCTGAGCTGCTGAACAGTTGACCAGCTCCCTTCACTTGTCTTGATCACGTGCCAAACTTTGTCACTGCGAATGTTGTTGTTTTTTTGGTAAATGACTTGTTAGTGTTGTGAGTATTTTTCCCTGAACCCTCAGATTAAATATTTAATATTTGTTCTGTCGTACTTCTTCCAGCCCTAAACCCAGCCTGTTCTTCAGTGATAATTTCTTCTGCCTGGGGTTTCAATCTGTTCAAGATGACCTTCAGCATCACTTTACTAGCATGGCTGATCAAACTGATAGTTCTATAATTTTAGCATAGGTGAGGATTACCTTTCTTTGGGAATGTTATAATCAATGATTGTGTCCATGTTGGGGCCATTCGCCATTTGCATATTTTTGTTAGTATAACTAACACTGTTTCTCCACCACTCTTGATACGTTCCGCTGGGATGTTGTCAACTCCACCTGCTTTTCCATCACTTCTTTGAGAATGGGAAAGTCATCATCATTGAGGACTCTGGCACTGCAGGCACTTCGGGGTCTCCTTTAGATGGTTGATTGAAGAGTTCTTTCCAATATTCAGTCCATCTTTCTGTTACATCGTTTATTCTGTGAGACATTTTTGAAATTGCTCTTGATTTAGTGACCTGCTTACGTCTGAATGATTATTTTGTTACGACGTACTGTTGAGTTCAGAGGAGGGGAAGTAGCCAGCAGACCATGGGACAGCTAAGGGCAGTGGATCATTGCGTATGCCAAAACTGACAGCAGACGGCCATTTCAAACTAGTTTTCCACCAAAAGTAACAGACGGCCATTTCAAACTCGTTTTCCACCAAAAGTAACAGACGGCCATTTCAAACTCGTTTTCCACTAAATGTAACAGGACAGCGCGCAAAGAGTGGCAGACGACAGATGACCGATATAATTTGAATGGTCTTCAGAAGTCTGTGGCGATCTTCTCAACGGACCAAAGTGAAACCATGACAACAATCCCTGTCTTATAATCTAAGAGCAAGGTAGTAGGGGGGGGGGGGCTCACTTTAACTTTTCCTTCAAAGCTGCAGGCTTAACACTATAGAGACCATCCCACCACCTTTAAAGAAGGCGCCTGTTCAACAAATTACGTCGGGCCAGTAATCACCTTTAACCATATTGACAAAACTCCAGGTACTGTGTGCAAGTTCTGGCTTGGAAACAAAGAAACTTCTCTTATAACCAGTTAGTAGTGGTGTCATATTATCATGTTTCTTTCTTGTAATATGAATGCATTGGACTCAACACAAGCAATGGCAGATCCTTTCAAATAAACGGTCCACAGGAAAACATCTAAGGATGTGGACACGGGTGACGTGTTCCCTTATAAAATAAAGAGAAGAGAGAACCGCTGCCGGTGGTTATGCTAAGAAAATGAAAAATGTGTACACTAAGTGGGCTTGTCAGTCTGAGGCCACTACATACGTGTATGGACAACTGAAGCTGTCTACTCTCTTCAGTTGTATAGTAATTGTTTCTGATTTCGCTCATTCATTACATTGGCGCGCCGACCCGAAGAGCCGTTGCAGGATAATGGACGAGCGTCTGGCAGAATTCTTTGCACTTGGAAAGAGACAAGCAGGAACATTTCCTGAAAGGATTCCTTCAGCAAACCATTTAAATTTACAACGATGACTATAATAAGTAACAGAACTTATGTCGTCCATGCGCATAGCACATCTACTTTACAAAGTACTTTACTATATCCAGCCTGCCAAAGTGATTTATTGTACAAATCTTTAACAAGATTCGGTCAACAGATAAATGTCTTAAATAGTTCTCAGTAATTACCAAATGAGGTCATTGATTGGTCAAAGTAAATTCATAATTTATTAGTTTGCAATTACTAAAATGTGAAAATGTTGTTAGATGTCTGATTTGCAGGTCCTCTGACAAATATGCAAGTATTTACAATATCAAATTACATAAGAAAAGAAAGAAGTATTTTAATAATTTTAGAGTACAATTTTAAACAGTACTGGCGAAACAAATCAGCAATCAATTAAATATAGTTGTAATTATTTTGGTCCTGGATTTCGTTAGCTTGTTATAAATGTGACAGAGTGACGTCATGCAATGACTATGCTTTGCTGAAATCGTGACGTAAAACAAATTGGGAATGTTATTCTCCCTTACATACTTTTAATGATAATTAATTTATACTTAGTGTTCCTTTTAGTAGTGAGTAATACTAGTACATTTTGTACATAAAGCTAGAGAGTAATTTAATAATCCAGCACATGCAAATTTTTAAACCTATAATAATTTTGCGATATTTACAATTCACAATGTACACCATGTCCTTTCATCTTTAGAAAATGCATACAGATACACCTACATTTACAACTTCTGTGTAAGGTATTTTCTTAAATGTCTGATGTAAGTGGTTATGCAATAACAAAGATTAAACTTTACGTCCGTTCACCCCAATAACGACTATCGATAGTGTAAAATCCATGATCGATATATTGCTCGCTTAGCAAAACGAAATCTCACGTACTCAGGTTGTCTGTCTTGTGAGAGCCATTATATCTCACTTTGCTAAACTTAATAACTATGTGCTTAAGCCATAACATGAAATCAGGAAATCTAACAAAATATAGTAATACATCCGTACTAATTTTACAGGTTTCTAAATCTGTATTAGTGCTTTCAACATCGGCCTATGAATGTACTAGCTCATGCATATGATTGGTCCAAGCCAGTCCTAGTCCATACACAGGATTGGACCAAATCTACAACAGTCCATGATTACGATCTGACCACAATACTGTCAACTTTATGCGACAAAGATACATTATTGTAATGTCTAACCTGTATTTCAGAATGTGACATATTGATGATGACATGTGATTATAACTATTAGTATCACGTATTACAATCAGTCCTCCAATATCGCGCATCTTGAGGAACTACTTGGCCACAAATCACGTGATCGGTTCTACAACAGACAGAGGTAGGCGACTCATTCGCCAGTCACAGTCAAATATGCCTAGACAAGAGTAGTGAGTGGATTTAATGAATAGAGTGTAGTGAAGGAAATTGAAACATTAAGTAGTAAAAGTTAGAGTGAAAATATGTATTATGAAAGAGTTCAACAAAGCAGAGCAATGTTTACCATTGACAACTGTATTTATAATGGTGGTATTATTTATAAAAGTGGTATTATAGATACTGTACAGTTCATAAAGCAGCCTGAGTCCTTACCCAATCAGAGATAGTGATAAGTCTTTTTCAGGGTATATATTCTCCATGTTTCTGTTCCTACATTGTTATACATTCTCTGGATGGAGGAATCTGACAAGCAGCTGTACACTTTAAAAAGAACATTTTTTCCACGGCAGAGTCCCTGGCTGAGATTAGGCGAGAAATAACTTAGTCTGCGATGTATAAAATGTTAACCAATGTAATATTCCATGTCTGCTAATGGTGGCATTGCAGCCTTGTACCCGTACCAGTTTGAAAGAAGTCAGGCACATAAACCAATCTAGTGTAAATATGAACTCAGTTGAAGGAGTAAGCTCTGGTCTGGTCACTGCCATAAATTACATTCCCACCTTCAATAGTTTGTTCTTATTTTCTTTGAGCTGTGGCTCAAATATTAACTTTATCTATTTTTTACAATGCATACAGTTCCTATGCAGCTATAACGACATCTATTTCTTACAGTGCATACAGTTCCTATGCAGCTATAACTACATCTATTTCTTACAGTGCATACAGTTCTTATGCAGCTATAACGACATCTATTTCTTACAGTGCATACAGTTCCTAAGTAATCTATAACGACATCACGTTTAAGGCAGACGTGAATATTCGCACACTTAGAGAAAAATAATGACCAAATATAGCCTGATACCATTTAGTATGCGCGACATAATGTTAACAGACAGATATACATTTCAGGGTATGTGATTTTCTCATCAGCAAAAAACCAGTGCTCTGTCTAATGTTAGTATTGAAACAAAGAGATACAGCAATATAACTAATGTTTCTTTGTTTCATTTTAACGAAGAAATACAGCAATATAACTAATGTTTCTTTGTTTCATTTTAACGAAGAAATACAGCAATATAACTAATGTTTCTTTGTTTCATTTTAACGAAGAAATACAGCAATATAGCTAATGTTTCTTTGTTTCATTTAAACAAGGAGATATAACAATATAACTGAAGTTTCTTTGTTTCTTGTAAACGAAGATAAACAGTCATATAACTATTTAACTGTATTGCAAGCATAAATAATTAAATAATATAAATACGTAAGATTACTAGTCATAGGTAAAATAACAAGAAAATATCTACAAACGATATTCACAACAATATAAATGTTATTGGAAAAGGCAAGTTTGATGCCCTAAATAAAATGTGTGCTAAGCAATGTGTTATACAGAGCTAAGCGTGCTTCAAGTAAAATATTAGATGAAAATAGTAATGCAAAATTATAAATGTTATCAGCTTATTTTGATATATTTCTACGAAATTACAAATCAGTGATAAGGATATATTTTTCTTACTTCAATAGTTTTTAAATAATAATCCTCGTCTTTAAAGCTGACGAAGGTTTTCGTATTCCAGAAAACATTCCAATTTGGCACTAACCATGTTTGAAGATGCCTCCTGTTAGAGCTACTCCACTTTGGAATCTCATTGCTACTACTTCCCCTGCTACTACTTCCCCTGTAACTACTACTACCACTGCTACTACTTCCCCTGTAACTACTACTACCACTGCTACTACTTCTCCTGCTACTATACTACCACTGCTACTACTACCACTGCTACTACTACTACCACTGCTACCACTTCCCCTATAACTACTACTACCACTGCTACTATTTCTGTACTACTATTCATAAACAATGCAGATTTTCTTAATGCTTCAGAGCAAGTAACATTTCTTATCATAGCACAATATGTGACGTCATCTCGATAATCCTGACCTGCGCAGAAAGTGCACTGGCTGGAAACTCAAACTACCTTCTCCAAATAACCCTTATCTAGCGCGACTATGGATATATTACACAGCTATTAATAGTAGATTATAATCTACTACTAAATAATGTAATTATGCTAAGGTGGTGGTAGTGGTGATGTTGTCATCGTCATCTGTTTCTTCATCATCAATCAATATTATCTAAGTATTGTTAGGAGAGATACGCGGGGGAGGGGGGAGGGGCAGGCAGTGATAGACTCAATCACGTGGGAGCATGCAATTGTAAAAGAAAGTTTTCACAGGCGTCATTTTAAATTAAATGCACGAATATTGACAAGAAGCAGAAAAAGAAGGCATTCATAATTCCTATTACCCGCAGAGAATTTCTTACAAGACATTAAACAGAGAACCGCATAATGGCCCAGTTCTTGACCCTTTAAAAGCCGTCTGGGACCGAGGTGCGAATCCTGTTAAATGCACCATGAATCTTGGCATCCACTGAAAAGAAGATACACAAATGCAAGGGAACTTAAGGCGGATACAGGATGTCGTTACTGCAAATCACCTTCGTTTCCGATCAAAGGCTTACTTGATAGCCCAAAACTCTTCTGATCAAGCCAAACATAATAATGGGGTACATCGTCTTTCTTTTTCTCCGCTTGAGCGATAAAACGTCACAGTCTACCTCAGCTTAACATAAAAAACGTTGTAAGATTAGGACATAGTTAAGCTTCTTGTGTTCATATCTACATATGTTGTTGTATATGTCTATGTATATACGTAACTATCTATCTATCTATCTATCTATCTATCTATCTATCTATCTATCTATCTATCTATCTATCTATCTATCTATCTATCTATCTATCTATCTATCTATCTATCTATCTTTAGTCCAGTTGTTTTTCAACCCACCATTAATCATGCATCAATTTATAAGCATAGACGTGTCATATATTAAAAATCTATTCTTGTCTCTCGCGCTGATCAAGAACTGCGATGTTTGAGAATCATGCCCTTATATTACGGACGAAGCTAGATAGTTCTCAAATAACTTGGAGATCCTATCTAAAACACAGACATTGCCCAGAATAGCTAAGTAGTATGATCACAAAAGACAGCCAACATGAAATGAATATACTGACCACGTGCCTAGATAGAAGTTTTTGACCTAACAATAGAAGACAACCTCCTTTCGTCGACTACTTTAGAGTCCAATCATTTTTTGTTATATGTATGCATGTATAGTAAAATTCTGGCTTTACTACTAACCCAGTGTTGGTTGGGGGAGCTGCCAAGTGAACATTATGCAATCGTACTGTCGTCAAAAGACGGGGATATAACATAAGATGGGAGTTATTCGTGGTATGTACTTGTGTAAATTTTCATTTGTATAGAGAAAGAGAAAGAAAGACTAGAGTTTAATTCCTTTCCAATTGCATGCTTTATTTAATGTCATAACTATTCCCTAGGTTAAAATGCTGTGAAAGGAAAGGAAAGGAAAGGAAAGGAAAGGAAAGGAGTGAAACAAGTAAAAGACGTGGTAAAAGGAATGGACACCCCAGGAATTAAATAAAAATGTAAGGAAGGAGCAAAAGTGATAGGAAAGCAATGGACAACAATATAAGAATAAAATGAAAAGGAAGAAAACGGAAAGGAACAGAACAAAAATAACTGCATTGTAAGTCAGTAAAAGAAAACAAGGTATACATTGATAAAGACGTATTACACTTAAACAATATATATATACAGTTAAATCAGAAACACGAAATGTAGCAAATATCCGTACAGCTCCATTACTGACAATAAGTCACTTAAATAGAAAATATTACTGCAGGTACTCTATCAATAAGTCAATAAAATAGAAAATATTACTGCAGGTACTCTATCAATAAATCACTAAAATATAAAATATTACTGCAGGTATTCGATCAATAAGTCGTTTGCAAATACGATAAATAGTAAATATTACTGCAGGTACTCGATCAATGTCATTTAAAAATAAGATAAATAAAATATAATGATACGCCTGTGACTACCAAAGTCAAGTAATATCCTTCAGTTTTAAAAACGCTGCCTTATCAGTACGCCATTTAGAGTTTAAAACTATTGAGTGCACAATAAGTATTTTTTAATTTAAAAGTCAACGGTCAGTGCAGTAATACTAAAGTCAGTAATAAACAGTGTTAATGCAGTTGCAATAATCATACAATCAGTAATAAACAGCGTTGAGTACAATTGCAAAAATCATACAGTCAGTAATAAACAGTGCTAGTACGTTTGCAAGGACAGACGCACTATCAATAATTAAGTCTGAAGTATAGACAAAAATAATAAAACTACACAATAATGTCAATCGATATTTGTAAAGTTATACCCTGGATGTGATTCCATATTACATGTGTTTGCATTTGGTGCACGATTTTCATACTTATTTATTATTTACTTGCTTGTTTGCTTAATCATTTTGTAACTATTTAGTCCATTTGTTGGTCCATGTATTAATTTCCTATTTCATAATATAGAGATATTTTTAATGCATTTATTGGTTGTTTGATTCATTGTAAGCTTTCAAATGCGTTTATTTATTTTGCGTGATATTTATTTATTTTCATATTTAGTGTTCTTTCATTTTTCTTTTTATAAATTTATTCCTTTCTTTTATTATTAATATATTTCTTTTCTTGTTAATTAGTTCATTTGTTTATTTGGTAAAGTCGATCAGTATTTATTTCATAACTGTTGCATAATCATTTTTAAAAAGTTAAGTCCCAAAGTATAATTTACTATAATTGACAATCGGCATAAATGAATAACACACAACTAACCCAGTAAAGTGTGAATTTGAATGGTGGGTCGGGCGCAAATCTCAAGCCAGACTTGGCACTTTCCGAGATTTCCTGATAGTCAGGTGTCATGATGTGTCCGGGGACTTGGGAGTTGCGCAGTATGGCCTCCAGAATTATAGACCAAGGATGCATATTTTAGGAGATGAGGTAGTATCTTACAGCACCCTTTTGCAAGGACTTCCGTCACAAATTCTTCCCAAGTCACGATCGAAGTTCTGTTTCCGTGGTGCTCTCTAAGGGGTACCGAGTACACGTAAATTGATAGACAGACAGACAGACAGACAGACAGACAGACAGATAGATAGATAGATAGATAGATAGATAGACAGATAGACAGATAGATAGATAGATAGATAGATAGATAGATAGATAGATAGATAGATAGATAGATAGATAGATAGATAGATAGATAGATAGATAGATAGATAGATAGATAGATAGATAGATAGACATATATATTTTGTGACGGCAATGCCATCTAGTTAATGGTTTATGATTATTATGAATTAAGTACTCGTCCATTACTAACTACAAATGTTGAGAATCTTGATTAATAATTCTCCAGCAGACACCATTCGTCTCTCTCACATGGCGGAATTGCGCGTGAACTAAACGTTTTCTCTCTTCCATAACATTAGGAACAAACATTTACCCTCAACAATATTTCTGTAAGTGGTAAACTTCCTATTAAAGGGGAAGACAAATCTGTCTTTAATTTTATTTAGCAAGCCTCAATCCACCCACTTTTTTTCTCCAATATAAAGTTATCAATATGTGTATGAAGGTCAATAAATTTAAAAATAAATGTATTAATTCAAACATCAAATGTACATATAACACATACGATGAATAAGATTACTTGACATCGATTTTTCCATGAAACCGCATTCGAATAATTTTTGTACTACACAATATTATATTAAAAAAATACAATTTAACAATTCAATACAAATCACAGATAGTTTTTTTTATCAGAGAACAGAAATGGAGTTATTAGAGATAAGCGATAATAGTTTCAATGTAAACTGATTTAGGCACTGTCTCAATAGTGTTTCTCACATATTTATGACAAATACACAAGTATATTGTCTGCTGTTAGTAATTGAGTTCCACGTTTCTCTCACACTCTCGAGGTTAACTTGGACGCCTTCACATTTTTTAGCTACCTAAAGCAGAATGGCGATTGTCGCCATAAGTTCCTTATACCAGAAATTGCTCGATGTAGTCAGCATACTTTGCCACCATACATCAATGGAGTGTAGTGTATTTTCCACACTTACACACTGCTCCCCACCTCTACCGCATTCAGTCATAGTAGTAAACCAGGAGGTTCAAATCTTACACAAAAGAAGACTGCTTTAACCTGAAAAATATAATCAGGGAACAAATGCTATATTTCCAGTTTATCACTTTCCTAATTCCATTTCTTCTTACATTAAAGTCTCAACGTACAATTTCCTGCAACATTACTTATTAGCCTGACACACTCTCGTAGAGCATAATAAATACAGCATATCAGTCTTTGAACAAGTTCACAAGAACAATGTTAAGTGTTTAGCATACTATATACGAGCATCTTAGTTCAAATATTTGTAGAAATAATAGTCTACTCTCGTAATACATATCTTTGTAAAAGGTGTAAAAGGCAAGTATAACGTACCAAAAGCAAAACCGAAATTTTTCTAAGTCTATTCTCTCTCAATCAGTCAGTTAACTAACCATTAAGCTAATGGCCAACTCTCAAGACCGGACTTCCTGCCACACAAAATTCAAGTGATTAGAAAGTAGAATTTTCTACAGCAGGTAAAAATTTTGATCTCAGCCTATTGGCTGGTCTCTTTTCACATAAATCTTAACAATTGGATAATAAAAACTATTTACCCAGCTGAAGTGGTTTGCATTACATCAGCAATTTCTAGTATATTCTCAACTGGAGTACATAATAAGACAAACCTAAACTATACCGAATATAAAGCAAACGCACAAGCACAGACACTCGATACATTTTGAACTAGTCAAGGTGGAATTGGACGTTTTAACAAAAGGCAAACTTTAAACTGAAAATGAGACCTGATCTCAGCCACTACACTGACTTTTACACGGGAAATGAGATTATAATGTGGAACAGACAAACAATGGCGCCGACACATCTCATTTCCTCTAGCCTGGGGTGCTGTCTAGAAAAAGACAAGTTGCAGTTAACAGAAAGACAGGAAAGGATGCTATTAGTGTGTCGTAATGGAGACAGAGAGGGGGAGAGAGAGAGAAGGAGGGAGAGTAAGAGGGAGAGGAAGAGAGAGAAGCAGGGAGATGACTGTGACAGCGATGAGAAGAAATGCATAATCAGATGGGGAGAAAGTTGTGAAAATAATAAAAGTAGACAGAGAGAAACAACCGGTAGAGATAGAAAAAGGGCCACAGA
Source organism: Sinotaia quadrata (assembly GCA_028829895.1). NCBI lineage: Eukaryota > Metazoa > Mollusca > Gastropoda > Architaenioglossa > Viviparidae > Sinotaia > Sinotaia quadrata. The sequence goes on along the minus strand of CM054183.1, from coordinate 35,914,706 downwards.
AAACAAGGAATGTGAGAGAGAGAGAGAGAGAGTGAGTGAGAGAGAGAGTGAGAGAGAGAGAGAGAGTGAGAGAGAAACATTCCAAAATGAGGAGCTCTGTTTATTCTTTGTCTAGAATAATAGCTCCTGTTAATCTCAAGCTGTCAAGTCACTGGCATAAATGCCTTTTTCTTACGAGCAGCCTCATAAATGGAATAATAAACGTAATCAGCCCTCAACGTCCGCACTCGACCCAGAGATGTGATAACATAAATACGCAATGTCCTCGGTAAATGTCAATACATGCTGACCGAATTAATGGAAAAGTAAAATAAAACCCTCCCTGGACATGACACACAAAATGGTGCTTTGGGCTTTTCTTCTGGGAATGTACAGCAAAGCAGAAAGATTTCTTCTAAAAGGCACACTGCACAATATATCAAGTCTAATTTAATGTTTTCTGATACGATGAGAAATGTCAACATAGAAAGAGTAGAAAGGTGAAGGTAAGAGAGAATGTACAGTCAAGGACTACGTAGCTGTCCACCAAGGTGCCATATGTTATTCCGCTAGGTGACAGGAAGAAATTATTCATTGACTAACATTTTTTTGTTAAATGCATGGCATAATTAATTTTATTGTCAGATTTAATTTTAAGAAATGCTTCTCTACGCACAAACATGAACACACATGCATGCACACAAGCTCGCACAAACTTACACACAGGTAGATAGATAGATAGATAGATAGATAGATAGATAGATAGATAGATAGATAGATAGATAAACAGATAGATAGAAGATAGATAGATAGATAAACAGATAGATAGAAGATAGATAGATAGATAGATAGATAGATAGATAGATAGATAGATAGATAGATAGATAGATAGATAGATAGATAGATGATAGATAGATAGAATATAGATAAGATAGGTAGGTGGGTAGGTAGATAAATAGATAGATAGATAGATAGATAGATAGATAGATAGATAGATAGATAGATAGATAGATAGATAGATAGATAGATAGATAGATAGATAGATGATAGATAGATAGAATATAGATAGATAGGTAGGTGGGTAGGTATGTATGTATGTAGATAGATAGATAGATAGATAGATAGATAGACAGATAGATAGATAGATAGATAGATAGATAGATAGATAGATAGATAGATAGATGATAGATAGATAGAATATAGATAGATAGATAGGTAGGTGGGTAGGTATGTATGTAGATAGATAGATAGATAGATAGATAGATAGATAGATAGATAGATAGATAGATAGATAGATAGATGAGGGTGTTAATCAAATAGTACATTGACAATGAGTATAGATAATAGCATCATTTTCCTTTTACTTAGTCCGTGTTCTTTCAATACACTTTGTCACGTAGGCCTAGGGTTCTCGTTTGGCTGCTCCGATGTCTCTCTCTCTCTCACGAGGAATGGGCAGCTCGTGACATGTGACAGTAATACGTCGTCTTTTAGATTTTACAAAAAACACAGGACAGACACCATTGATGGTTGGGTGGGGCTCGAATTTATTCTGTAATGCAAAAGAACATTGTATTGGCTGTGTGCGAATATGATTGTAATGAGTACTGGACAAACAGACGAATGAAACAAAACAATACAAATATGAACTCTTACACCTCTCTCAAAAACTGTGAATAATGAGTTTTTAGAAAGTGTGAATTTAGGTTTTATTAACCCAATGGGGCATCTCTCTAATACAGTGGTTAAATGAATCACACAATGTCTTACACTCTAGGGAAGGGAGAGATGAAAATGATGAAATTCAGAAAGTAAAATAAAAAGTAAATGCAAAATCTTTATGCTGTAATTCGCACCGCTAACATGAAACAATTCATACACAAAAATGTGGATTTACCACTATATTCTACTTCGTATTACATACACAATGATATCTGTCCCAGTAAGAATATGATTAAATGTTCTTATTCTTAAATCTTCTACAATCTTATATATGTGCTTTTGCCTTTATAACTACTCACTTATACTTTGAATGTTCGAAATCATAGCGTCACTCAAAATGATATTTCTGCTGGGATCATTGTCTTTAGATCTCCCATGTTGTTGGTACCCCGCTATTAGATGTCACGAAATACACAACAATTTGAGTTTGTCACTCTGTTGACCTGTTAGAGCCGCCAAAGGATTGATCCTCACATATAGATGACGAACAGGACAGACTAACAAACACACTGATGGACGGACAGACAGACATGATGATAGATGTGATGACTACAATAAATGAAATTTACACGAAATGGAGAGAACAAGAATTGACACAATGCAGATGAAAATTAATAAAATATTTATATAAAAGAAAATTAGGCAAATAAAGAAAATAACAATATCAATCAATTACAGTGTTACACTGAGCACAATGCTCGAAATCACTATCAGAGAAAATTAGCTTCCCCTAACTATATTCCCCTGAACAGTCTCTTAGTTTCCTTCTCAGTTCTTCAAATTAGAACAAGTTCACAATATTCACTGCATGGATAATAGACCGTTCTCACACTCCTTGTGTTGAACTTTTCATTTTGCCACATGTATTTATGAACAAGTTGCCTCAATGCTCATAATACTTCGTGGTTGACAGATGAAAAATGGATGGGAAGAGATATTCCCAACTTTACTTAGTAAACATGACGTAATTTCCGTTATACGAAGTTTCACCTCAAAATATTGCTCTTGGGAAGCTACTGTCTTCATGCAAAAACCACATTCCCATGAAGAATCTAATCTTTCTGTCCTCCTTTTTTCCTTTCTTTTGGATTCTAGAAGATTCACACCTTGTGATCCTCTCTCGCTGGTGCACGTGATTATAATTACACATATTTCACTACTCAGGCAAATTCTAATGCGCATTGGCTAACTTTCCTAGTTTTTGCTCATCAACAATTATACATACAAGCACACACATTTGTGAATAGAACTGCATTCATTCAATATATAAAATCCTCCTTAAATGTATATATATATATGCATGACATGATACACATATACTATGTCTGCACACGTCAGTCTTAAACTAAATGAAACCTGGTGAACAAAATAAACGTTTAACATTTATATATGCGTGTGTGTATGCAGGCACTGTCACAATCGCGTTTTTTGACAGGGGTTATTCTGCCTAGTCCACTAGTGGTCTTGCGCAGCCCATGAAATAAAAAAAAAATATTTTGGTTCCATGTTTTTCTCGTGACACACTTATTCCATCACCCAGCAAACTTCTGTGTGCCCTCAGGAAAACAAGAAAAAAGATTTTGGGTGACTGACAAGCCTCCTATGCATAGACTTCTTTCATTTCTTGGTCACTGACGAAATTACAGCCTCTCAGAGTACCTTTGACTGGAGCAAACAGCTGATAGGCAGATACTGCCAGATCCACAATAAAAAGACTGATGGTCTAACATTTCAAAGTTCATTTGATGGAGAGTTTCAGCAGCGTGGGTGGCAACACCGGAAAGACAAAAATAAATTGTATCACTGCATGCTGCCTCTTTTAGGAGCGAGTATAGGAGCAGCCTTATTTATTTTGTTACGGGTAAAGGGTATTTCACAGTCGCTTAGGGATTTAGTCATTTTACCTGCGAGTAAAATAAATGCAGCAAAAAAAATATAAATAAACATTTTCGGTAATTTTCTGACTCATAGAGTGTGTTTCTGCGTGTGTCTGTGTTTGTGATATATCTATCACTTGCTTGATCTCTCTCCAACTAACTATGAAATTCAGAAAAATTAGTGTCACGTATTACGCTATTTTCTTTTAATACAGACATACGCTCTAGATGACCATGAATAGTGTCAATGCACTTTGTTTCATTAATTTAACTCTCTGAAATAGTTGCGTAGACGTTTCTAAAGATGCTGCAGAACAACATATTTGCACCATTTTGCAATGTAAACTCTGGCTTCAGTATTTATAGTCCACACTGAATTACTCGCTCTTTGCACTCACAATTCGAGGAGCTATTGACCGAAGACAACGAAGATAAATGTAGAATTTTATTAATATATATACACTACTAACTTTGATTTTCTCGGCCTTCAAATGTGTTAATTTCATTTATGAACTGTGACGGTTTTGTAGGTCAAAGATGCAACAAGGCAGCAGACGACCTTGCAGTTCTTTGAGGTCACGCGTCTGAAGACATTGGCATATTGTGTTATGCAAATTACCTTTATTTGCAAGGCGATTTTCTGATGAAGCGCAAGAATACTGAGTTCAGAAGTTAAGTTCGATGCCCACATTCTTGGCGATCTCTTTAAGCTATGGCTCTGACCCTGCCCCCCCACAACCTCCCCCATAAAGCAGAGCTATATTCCCCGCATCCCATAAAGTTAAGCGATGGAGCCCAGTGTGATCTTCCACTTAGATAGTCTTCAATAAAAGTCAATCTAGACAAAAGGAAAACTCGTTTTAAACAGATATTGTTTTTCTTGGCTGATAGTGACTGTAATGACTTCAGTTCACGATTGAGAAATCAGATGAATTACAGTTTAAAAGTTGAGACAGACACAGAGAGAGAGAGAGAGCCTTTTAAAATTGTTTCACCGAACGTTTTTTCTTTTCCTATTTCATTGAAATAATGTAGGAGGTATTGAATTTAGAATGTAATTGTAAAAGAAAAAAAGTATAAGTCCTTCATAATATTATTTAGAAAGAAATCTATTTTCATCTGTTTGAAAAAATTAGCAGAATAATTTATTAACGATATTATTATTAATTACATTCGTGAACAGCTACGTATATTGCACACACTCTAAAAGCATGCCACATTGATCGCTCGAAGAATTGAAAGGAACACGGTACTAGACACCTATGAGAGAACATGGCACCGCAACAACTAGCAACCGTATTCTGTAAGATATGGGGCATACCTTTTATTTGTTTGTTGTAGGAAAGAAAGATTATCAAGCATGCACAGTCTGACAATACTTAATGTTGAAAATCATCTAAAAGCTGTCAACATAGATACCATCATGTCCTCCGTGTGAGCTGGCAAACGTCATGGCAATGTTTGTAGGCAAAGAGACAGCGAAGATGTGAGCTGGCACACGTCACGGCAATGTTTGTAGGCAAAGAGACAGCGAAGATGTGAGCTGGCACACGTCATGGCAATGTTTGTAGGCAAAGAGACAGCAAAGATGTGAGCTGGCAAACGTCATGGCAATGTTTGTAGGCAAAGAGACAGCAAAGATGTGAGCTGGCAAACGTCATGGCAATGTTTGTAGGCAAAGAGACAGCAAAGATGTGAGCTGGCAAACGTCATGGCAATGTTTGCAGGCAAAGAGACAGCGACGACGAAAATAGCAGAGGAGAGATGGACGGATACATCTCGAATGTCCACGAGACGTGCGGGCTTCGAATCACAATGCCCAAGGTCACACGGAGATAAATAACTAGAATGCCTCTGAAATACACACTTGTAAAGACAAGTGGGACAATAGACATGGAAATGCAGGCCGAAGAATAAAAGGGTGACTCGTACACTCTAGCAATTTCCAAACTCACCTGAGCACAGGTGGCCTTAGGCAAATCAGTTGAACGCCAAGACGAGAGACTTGTACTACGTACTGTTATGTAACGTTCTTTTTTTAAGTGCGATCTGTTCAAATATGTCGCAACCATGGAAATTATGTCAAACAGCAATAGCAGAAACCTAAATGAAACCACATTTGTCCGTGATGGCACTCAATCAACAGCTCAGTGGTCACAACACATGCCGAGTCTCTCTGTTCTGGAGATGATCAGAAGAACACGCACAAACTGTCGGAGCAACAGCCCTAGCAAAGGGCCGTGACTACACAATTATCTGTCCAGCACGACAACAATTGCGCCTTGATTATCACGGGAAAATAATCATCAAATACGCCTCCACTAATGGTTTCCGCTTGATTTTTTGTGCTGGCTTTGTGAGCCAGTAAGAACCCTAAATGCACCAAGTAGCGTAGCACGTTTACGACCAGATTAAGAATGGGAGGGAGTGGGTAATTAACAGTGAGAAGCAAGAAAACAAGATCCGCAGGACAATCCAACCCTCCAGTCATGTCAGCAATAATATTGTGAATATTGCGTCTGTTCACCGGTTTTATGGCCATTCCTCCTAGTCGAAACCAACAGCCCTACACAAAGCAAACGACCTAGTGGCTAATGCGTATGCTTGAAAACTGATTTAATCTATTTTATTTCCTTTGCCATTTCATAATAAACCAATGATGTCATTGTAGCAGCTCGTACTATTAAATGCTCTTAAAATAAAGTCTCGGATCTAATTAAGTAAACTATTTGTAAATTGTCCAATCTAATTAAACACACAACGTGAACTTTCCTACTGCCTAAGTATTCCAATCATCAACTCTATTTTACTTTGTTGCTTTCATTGTAAACTTTCCTACAGTTTCAGTACTCTGGTAGTCAAATCTCCTTCAAATTCAGTATTCTAGTAGTCAACTCTCCTTCAGATTCAGTGCTCCAGTAGTCTTCTTCAAATGCACTGCTCCAGTAGTCAACGCTCCTTCAAACTCAGTGCACTATCAATTCTTCTACATCTTCAGTGTTCTAATTGTCAACTCTTCTACATCTTGAGTGTCCTAATTGTCAACTTTTCTACGTCTTCAGTGTTCTAATTGTCAACTCTTCTACGTCTTCAGTGTCCTAATTGTCAACTCTTCTACGTCTTCAGTGTTCTAATTGTCAACTCTCCTACAGCTTCATTATTCATGTGATAAACTGCTGCTTTAGCATCCTCACCATAACAGTTCTTCATACTCAAGGATCTTTAATAACGTTGTTCATTATCAAGTAATCAATCAGAAGCATGTGGGAGTTTACCTTGTTTTGGAATGGTATCCAGTAATTTAGTAAGTAGATGAACTGGATTTATTTTACAAAAGATTAATTTAATGACACGTGTATTTCTTTGCTTCATTTATAAAATGTACTATTCAGTACTGAAAAGTAAGCATATTATCTAATCAAATAAACTGTTTTGTTTATAAACTTTAATTATGTATACTGTTCAACAACTGTCGTCTGTAATAAGTTCCATAACTATCTTTCATAACTTGTTCCACAACTGTCTTCTTTAATATGCTCTATAATTGTCTGTCATAACTTGTTCCACAACTGTCTTCTTTAATATGCTCTATAATTGTCTGTCATAAATTGTTCCACAACTGTCTTCTTTAATATGCTCTATAATTGTCTGTCATAAATTGTTCCACAACTGCCTTCTGTAACTTTTTCCATAACTATCTTTCATAAATGTTCCATAACTATCTTTTATAACTGTTCCATAACTGTCTTTCTTAACTTGCTCCACAACTGTCTTCTTTAATATGCTCCATGAGTATCTTTCATAAATTTGTTTCCACGATTGCTTTCTGTAATACCTGTCGTTCATAATTTGTTACACGCACGCAAACACACACACGTCACATATTTGATGTGTGTATGTGTTGTGTAAATGTACTAACAGATGTAAAGACGACACCACAAATAGACACACACACACACACACACACACACACACACACACACACACACACACACACACAAAAACACACACACAAAAACACACACGTATGAACTATCGTCACTATAGATCAGGCAATGCGATTCCGTTTCACTTCAGCATTCTCTCTTTTCTTCAATATCTACAACTTTAATTTAATTTGCAAGGCCGAAAAAATTTGTAATCTCAACAGTGCGATGAAAATGAGTAATGCAAAATGACAAATAAACTGGAAATAAAATCAATGCAATGCGCTGGACCTAAAAATCACGGTCATGCCCTAAAAATTAAATCGGTGAGAACGAAAACTGTGTAATATTTATTAAATAGCATTCCTTTGCTCCTCTTAAAAATGTGTGCCCTTGTTGATTACAATGTCACATAGTGATGTGCCAGAAAGAAAGAATTACTGAATAAACATCATTTTGATAAATATCCAATGCTATTAATTTTAATCAGAGAAATACTATATATTGTATTGACATATATTTAGGATTATTTAGATATAATTGTTTGACATCAAAAACGGGTATTTGCAGAGTAAATAGAAAGCATAATTAATTTGTTAGAAGAGTGTTATTATAATGTAACCGTAAAGCACCCGCCCTCTTTGACTCCGGAGACCCCAGTTATTGTTGTTATATATTTTTATTTTTTCTATTATAGCTCTGAGTATTTTTCAGTATTATTAATCTATTTCTTTCTTTCTTTCTTTCTTTCTTTCTTTCTTTCTTTCTTTCTTTCTTTCTTTCTTTCTTTCTTTGCCTCCCCTATTTTAAAATTTAATTGTTCTATAAATTGTTAAATTGTAAGAGTAATCTGACCCTGGGTGCTCCTTATGATGTTATTTGTGAAAGTGTCCGAGTTGAAGTAAACGCTCGAGGCAAGAATATTCTAGACTTGCTGATGTAATGCAACCAGTGGGTAGTTTTATTTATCCAATGATTATGATTTACGAGAATGAGACCAGCCAATAGGCTGAGATTAAAAAGCTTACCTACTGCAGAAAATTTTATTCTCTGATCACTTTGAATTTGAAGTGGCAAAAAAAAAAGAAGTCTGGTTTTGAAAGGTGGCCGTTAGCTTGATGGTGAGTGAAACTGACTTCAGAGAGAATGGACTTAGAAATATTTCATGCATTTTTGCTATTGATATATTATAAATGCGATTTTTTGTATAGATATACTATGTGAGTTGACTTTTATTTCTACAAGTGTTTGAACTAGGCTGCTCACATGTAATTTGTTAGACATGTGACATTGTTTATATATGCTGTATTTGTTATGCTCTGTGCATGTATCAATCTAATGAATACTGTTGCAGGAATTTGTAAGTTGAGGCTGGAATATAAGAAAGAATGGGGCTACAAAGTGATAAACTGGAAATTTAGGTTTGCTCCTTAATTATATTTTGCATTGAGCAAGTAACCTTTTCAGTTGCCTATTTTCATGTGCTATGTGAGCCTCGTGGTTTATTGTTTGTAAACCGCTCCGATTAACAAGGTAAAGACAGGATATATGTAAGTGTAAGAACACACTACACTCTCCTGATGTGTGGTGGCAAGAAAAGTGGACTACCTGAACAATTTCTAGTGTAGAAAAGCTGCTGGACTTCGCTACATTTATTGTTCTGTCTGAAGGAGTTGACTTGGTGAAACGAATTGCCCATGTTAATTCTAAGTAGTGTTTTTCGAGTGAGGCATGCGGAGTTGGCAATATAACTGATGATGATAATTTGTGTCTTTGTTGCAAAAGCATGCAGAAGGACTATTGAGACAGCAATTAAACAAGATTATGTAAAACCATTGTCCCTTATCTCTAATGACTCCATTTCTTTTCATTGATAAGATATCCGGTGATTTGTATTGACTCTATTGCTGATTTGTAGTGTATGCATAAGATGGTGAATTATTATCTGAACATGTGTTAATAGAAATATTGTTTCGAGTAATATATTTCATTGTATCAATTATATGTATATTTGATTGTTGATTTAATAATTTATTGTTAAATGTATTGACTTTCTTATGCATTTTGATAATTTTATGTAATTGGAACTGGGGTCACTAATTATAGATTAAAATTCGGATTTGTCTTCTCCTTTAGTAAGAATTTTTCCACATATGAAAAATTGTGTGGCAGTAAATATTTATCTTAAATGTTGAGGAAGAGATAAAATATTTACAGCGCCCCGTATATCTGCAAAGTGAAAGAGATGAATGGTGTCTGCTGGAGGATCATTAATAAAATAAATTAAGATTTTCATCACTTTTAATTAGCTTGGATGGTTAATTAATAAATAATAGTCATATCCATTAACTAAGCGACATTGCCGTCACGCTTTCTTTCTTTCTTTCCTTTCAAGTGTTGTTGTTTTTATAATTAACACATTACTTTCTAAAGTTGTTACCATGGGTACAATTGTAGGATTATTTGTTAACTAAGAACGTGTGCACATTTCTATACATATTAATCCACCGACAATATGGCTTCAATGTCAGTTGAAATTTTGAAGTTTGAATTTGTTACAATTTTTCAAACATTCTATTATTATTAAGGGAGGGTGGATTTATATATATATATATGAATGGTGCTATAAATTTTAATGAATCAAGGTAGACATTTAAACCCATTATTGCAAGATTTCAACAGTGCGAAACATATAGTGAGAGCTGTCTGATTAGTTCTAACATTCCTTATAACAATGAAGAATTATAAAAGGTACCCAGTGTCAGATTTGACTGCAAGAGATTGGATAATTAAAACATTAAGGGTAACAATTATAAGTTTTAGAATTAATAAGAACTTAAATCTCCAGGACCCTGTTCGCATATTGTTTTAATTTTATTTTTTAAAAACTGCCATTCTCAAGCATTCATACATTGGCTCTGACAAAATAAAATGTTGACAACCCTGATGATGATGTTCACAAAAAATATTGATAAAAACGTCAATGATAATAATGATAGTACATTAAATATGGATGATATGATAATATATTCTTTTATTAATTTTATTAATGGAGTCTACGTCACTCAATGAGTGTTAATTTTAAATAAGGTTTTGGCTCTACTTCATGTTTCAATTTTTAAATTATTAACCTTTTCATCTGTGATTTTTATTTGTATCTTTTTTATTTAATAACACAAATGCGTATTCCTGCAGATATTAACAAAAAACATATTTCTATTCCTCGTAAAGTTCAAGACGATTCGTATATGACATTTCGTCACAGTTTCTCTTTGCGCTGTTTAATGAGCAAACATTGGTAAATGTCAGCAAAGTTTATTGATTGAAGATGTCCACACATACCTGAAAAACGTGCCGCAAAACTAATTGAGATAAAGGAACAGTTTTTAAAAACAGTTACAGTGGCAAGTCCCAGGCTTTTGTACACAATTCACACTTAAACGCGTGCAGTCCCAAAGATTTGTCATTAAAACACGTGCAGTCACTAAGATTTGTCACTGAAACACGTGCAGTCCCAAAGATTTGTCACTGAAACACGTGCAGTCCCTATGATTTGTCACTGAAACACGTGCAGTCCCTAAGATTTGTCACTGAAACACGTGCAGTCCCTAAGATTTTCACTAAATACGTGCAGTCCCAAATATTTTGTCACTGAAACAGGTGCAGTCCCAAAGATTTATCACTGAAACACATGCAGTCCCTAAGATTTTTACTAAATACGTGCAGTCCCAAAGATTTGTTACTGAAACGCATGCAGTCCCTAAGATTTTCACTAAATACGTGCAGTCCCAAAGATTTTGTCACTGAAACGCATGCTTTCCTAAGGATTCGTCACTTAAAACATGCAGTCCTAAGATTTTCACTAAACACTTGCAGGCTCTAAGATTCGTCAATGAAACACATGCAATCTCGAAGAATCGTCACGGAAACGTACAGTCACTAAATCACGTGCAGTTCCAAAGATTTGTCAAGGAAACACGTGCATTCCTATAGATTCATCACTGGAACACGTGCATTCCTAAGGATTCATCACTGAAACACATGCATTCCTAAGGATTCATCACTGAAATATATTGTCACACGCACACTCCTGTAAAAATAGATTACAATCAAACCTAACTCTAGGACAGTTGACCCTTATCCCTGGGCTAGAGAACAGACTGAGTAGCAATTCACTTTAAATGGATCTTTCAGAGTGCAGATCAACCACACAACGAATGTACCAGAAACCTACCTATTATTCAGCAGTCCAATGCATCTGACCATTGAGGCAGCATGTGCTTTGGCTCCTGGCATTAATAAGTTATAATCACACTTCACAGCAGCTTATTGCTAGTTGCTGACTCAGCAGGAACCCATCCTATATGTATATTACTACTGAAAGTAAATGGTTTTCCTTGTTTAACTAAATATTATAGCCATATTTATCTTTAACCTTAAATATATTTTGTATTGCTATGCATTTCTCTTAGGACACTAGACAATATGATGACCATGTATGTACAGATGTTCTGTCAGGGAACACGTGTGGACAAACTCTTAGTCCATGTGCTTTTACTCTCTGAGCAGCACATCATTTCTGATGTTGACTCTAGACAAGCACTTAGCTGCAAAGCAATGCCAGAATGGAACAACCCATGGGCCAGAGACCATGGTTCAATGGGCCATGTGCACATCTGTCCTTCCACTAAAATCCTCGACACTAATGTCATGTGAATCCTGAGATAATTGGGCCATAAAGTCAACAACTGTACAGCTTCTCTCAGAGCTTTCCTTATAATGTTGCACATAGGAACATAACTCAAATAATTATAGGCCACAAACACTACACAGTCATGATTATGAATGAGATACATTTGTAAACTCTAATTATATCCATCGAACTATTTACTATGTGTAACCATGGTCCAGTTTTGTTTTATTTCTTTGTTAAAATATGCTTTACTGTTGATACTTAGACCACTTGTTTCGGTATGGCTCACTTACATGTCATATGTTGTAGTCTAATTAATTATTTAATTAATGCACCTGGCTGTGTGTATCAGGTAGTCGAGAATATAGCTGTCTACAATGTCTGTCTTCCTTCTTTCCAACATGTGTGAGCAGCCAGGTGTGTTTTGTAGATTAGCCTATGATTTCAGATAGGCTGGGTGGTGAAAAATTAACATCTTCCCCAGCAAAACGTCTTGCACGTGCATCCAAAGATTCATCTCTAAAACACGTGCAAGCCCAAAGAATCGTCACTGAAACACTTGCAGTTCCTAAGATTCTGCACTGAAACACGTGCTGTTCAAAGATTCATCTCTAAAACTTGTGTAGTTCCATTGTCACATAAACTTGTGTAGTTCCATTGTCACATAAACTTGTGTAGTTCCATTGTCACATAAACTTGTGTAGTTCCATTGTCACATAAACTTGTGTATTCCATTGTCACATAAACTTGTGCAGTTCCATTATCACATAAACTTGTGCAGTTCCATTATCACATAAAGAGATAGTTTAAGTGTTTTGTCACTGCAGCATAAACAATCTTTAAAAGTTTCCTCTCTCCACCATAAGCAGTTTTAACGATTTGACACAACAACATAGAGAGTTTCACATGTAGGGTTATATTAATGACCCTGCCACAGCATTAACTAACTGAATTATTAAATATAAATTTAATTATAATGCTGATAACAGCCTCATGGCCTAATCTACCCTTACAATCCTTATATTCAGTCTACTACATAGACATGCACACATACGTACGTTCCTCTTGACTTGGTCTTTAGACCTTGTTTGTCTCTCTGTTGTGCTGCATGAATAGTTACGTGTTTGTAGTGTGTATATGTGTTGATGCATGCATAGGTTATGTTTCTGATTGTGTATGTATTGGTGCATGCATAGTTATGTGTTTGTGACTGTGCAAATGTTTGGTGAGGGCAGCGAGTTATAATCCTTCATTGATGAATGTCGTGTCAAAGACCATTCACTACTGGGCTGTCATTGACGACTGGAACAATATTGCGCATGACTGATTAACAACTGGCCACAACACTAACTAATGTCACTTTTGTGTTAATGTTGCTCCAGGGCGGTGAGGAATACTTGTTAGAGAACGCATTATTCTCAGACTAATGTTTCAGACTCGTCATTCATTTCTCAGAGGTCATCATGTCGTCACCCTTATTCATACCCACTCACTCTTCACACCCACCCTGCATACAACGTGACATGACCTTCGGGTGCTACACGACATTTTTGAAACTTCAAGAGTTAAAATAACACAACTCAGTTAAAGAATATACTAGAACTTGCTGATGTAATCCAAATCAGAGAGGATGAGTAAATTTGGCTATCAATAGTTTAAGGTTTACTAATAATAAACTAGCCAATGGGTAGAAACCTAAACCTGTCTGTTCAAGAAAGTTATATATTCTAATCACATTGATTTTGATGTAATTCAGCTTCAGTCATGAAACAGCGATCATTAACTTAATGGTGAGTTAACTGATTGATTGAGAGAGACTGGACTTAGAAACATTTCATACACAAGGAAGAAATAAGAATTCACGCGTATGTATACATGCATGCATGCTTTTGTATGTCCTTATGTATGCCTGTGGTTGTATGTATATGTGCATGTCTGTGTATCTGTAGGTAGTTGTATGTGTGCATGTCTGTGTATCTGTAGGTGGTTGTTTGTGTGCATGTCTGTATATTTGTAGGTGGTTGTATGGGTGCATGTCTGTATATCTGTAGGTGGTTGTATGGGTGCACGTCTGTATATCTGTAGGTGGTTGTATGGGTGCATGTCTGTATATCTGTAGGTGGTTGTATGGGTGCATGTCTGTATATTTGTAGGTGGTTGTATGGGTGCATGTCTGTATATCTGTAGGTGGTTGTATGGGTGCATGTCTGTATATCTGTAGGTGGTTGTATGGGTGCATATCTGTATATCTGTGGGTGTATGTATGTGTGCATGTCTGTATATCTGTGGGTGGTTGTATGTGTACATGTCTGTGGGTGTACGTATGTGTGAGTATGTGTATGTGTGTGTATGTATGCGTGTGCCCGTGTGTTTGTGCGTGCGGGTGAATGATCTTTAATTAGCAGATGTCTAAGCAAGTCAATTACCGATTTCATTTGCCGATTGATTCATGAGTTTTGTCTGTCTGGGTGACCCGTCAAAACCGCGATGGACAAAAGCGCGCCGACAAAATCGCGCTCTTTGAAATCGACAAAATCGCGCCGACAAATGCGCGCCGACAAAATCGCGATAAACATCACCAAGTAAAGAATGGCAGGAAGTGTTATGTATGTTCGCTCTATTACGTAACTTCTTTTCATTACATTTGTGTAAGGATTATTTGCACTCAGTATCTCTTAATATTGATCTTTGATGTATGCTTCATTCTTTTCATTGCATTTGTGTAAGGATTATTTACACGTAGTATCTCTTAATACTGATCTTTAAACAAAATTATTAAGATTAGATATATGCTTCATTCTTTTCATTACCTTTGTGTAAGAATTATTTGCACGTAGTATCTCTTAATATTGATCTTTGATGTATGCTTCATTCTTTTCATTGCATTTGTGTAAGGATTATTTACACGTAGTATCTCTTAATACTGATCTTTAAACAAAATTATTAAGATTAGATATATGCTTCATTCTTTTCATTACCTTTGTGTAAGAATTATTTGCACGTAGTATCTCTTAATATTGATCTTTGATGTATGCTTCATTCTTTTCATTGCATTTGTGTAAGGATTATTTACACGTAGTATCTCTTAATACTGATCTTTAAACAAAATTATTAAGATTAGATATATGCTTCATTCTTTTCATTACCTTTGTGTAAGAATTATTTGCACGTAGTATCTCTTAATATTGATCTTTATGTAAAATTATTAAGATTTGATGTATGCTTCATTCTTTTCATTGCCTTATTTTGAGGATTATTTGCACTCAGTATCTCTTAACATTGCTTTGTGTATCGTAATATTGATATCTACGTATGTTATTATTACATTCTTGTACGATTTAACATGTATCATCGCGATTTTGTCGATCGCGATTTTGTCGGCGCGATTTTGTCGTCGCGATTTTGTCCATCGCGGTTTTGTCGGCGCGCATTTGTCGTTCGCGGTTTTGTCGGTGAACCGTCTGTCTGGAAATGTTTATCTGTGCTTATGTTGGAAGATATTTTCCTCAAAAATACAGTTATTGTGCCATTCAAACAACAAAAATAAAAACGAAATTAAAGAACAAAATGCCAAACTCAAAGTCGTGTTTATTTGTAATGTGTGAATATACTTTTATTTCTTTCTGATTTTCAATCGGACAGCAAGGCGATTCAGTAAGGAAATCATAATATAACTAGCCAATGTCACTGGGGATTCCCGATTTACTATTTCCATTAGGTATTCTTTCTGATTTTCAATCAGACAGCAAGGCGATTCAGTAAGGAAATCATAATATAACTAGCCAATGTCATTGGGAATTCCCGATTTACTATTTCCATTAGGTATTGATGTGATAGACAGCTTTCTATTTTCTTCTTTTTCACTTTTCTTCATTTTCAATGAAAAGACTCTTTCAGGGCAAACAGCAACGATATTCATCGCTGCATGACATCTTTTAACGGCTCTCATAAATAATTTCGTTCAGCCAATATTAATCTTACTCCACAAACTAAACTATAAGGTACGCGATTTTAAAATCAGAACCAATAAAACAACGCCTTATATAACGTACTGCCTGTACTTTAAATCAGAATTTCTTTAATGTCACCTCAGGTCAGAAACGTAGTAATATTTTTCTAAATGTTTAATTTACGGAATATGATTATCAATTTTTATATAATAAATACATAATGGTTTGAAATGGACACGAAATTATGTAGCAATGAAAATACAACGAAAATGAACAGTAGCATTGACAGGGTTATTGCTGAAAAGGTAAGAACCTGATCAGATTTTTTGTTTAAATAATATTTATAATACAGCAATGTTTTTATCGGGCAGCACAGCAAGCAGGCGTTCTCGGCACTAATGTCATAATCTTCTCTTATGAAAGGACGTAGTCTGGGTGACAGGAAACGAACGATTTTTGAAAAGAGAGTAGAATCATTAGTTTACAAAATCTATATGACAAATCAGTCAAAGAATTCATTTTGCTAACCAACGTCATGTAATCCTTTGCCAATCAAAGCCACATATTCTCTTCAGTAAGGAAAGCTATTAATTCTTTTCATTACTCAAAGCCAAGCCACATTCCCTTTGCCAATCAAAGCCACATATTCCCTTCAGTATGCAAAGATATTTATTCTCTTCACTTATCAAAGCCAAGCCACATTCCCTTTGCCAATCAAAGCCACTTACTCTCTTCACTAATGAAAGTAACTTATTTCATTCACTGATGAAAGCCACGTATTCCCTCCATTTATCAAATACAAGTAATCTCTTCACTACTGAAAGCCACTGATTACCTTCAATAATCATAGCCAAATTCCCGAGAAACAGGAGACCCGTACAAGTATGAATTAAAAAATCTCAGGAGTTCGCAGCCAAAAATTAGGTTAAAATATCACTATGTACATAATGAAAAGCTAATTCCAAACTAGCCAATAGAAATAAACCAAAGCCACGTGGCCATAAAGAACACTTCACAGATGTATAATAGTGATACAGTAATAAATATCGACTACATCACATTAGTTATTTTCATTCTTCATTTGCTGTTATTAGAAGTAAATACACTCTCCGGGCGAATTTCCTGTAGCTGACACATCGATATTTGTGACAAAATTGACCTTAATAAATTGTTTTAAACTTTTCAATAAATACTGCATCCTTACTTTTCTTTCTTTTCTTATTCGCTTATCAATCCTATGTTGATAGTATATTTGTCAATCATAAGACTTATGTGACAATAGAGACGTAAATAAAATAAATAAGCAACCAGTTCACCCAAACATTAGCATCCTACTGTAATAATCAATTAAGAACCGGTAATTAAAAACTAAATAAGTAAATACAAAATATTACAATATGCCATCAATCTGGCGATGTCAACAACAACGCATGTTACAAGCATTATTGTTAATCTACATTAGTTATCATGCATAATGTATTCTTTATCTTTACTTATTTAGTTAGATTTCTTAATAAAATACTGTTTGTATATAACGTGCAAGTCTGTATTAGTCAAACTTCTGACAATAGTGACATACGTTATAGAAATTTAAAACTGAATAACAAACTTTTAGAATGTATAGTTATCAATTTTCAGTATAATATTTTCGACAAAGAGTTGGACATTAACATGGTCATCGTCACCCTCCCTCATCATCATATTTATGGATGGCATTTTGATGATAATGATATATTATTATTATTATTATTATTATTAATGTATGCTTCCATATTGCATAAGGTAGGCTTATCATAAAACAAATATGACTGATTTTAATTATTCCAAAGGGAATGTCTGTTCGCGACATATTCATTCTTCTTTGTTATTGTCTATATCTGGACTTACCTAATTTTATCTTGTTTCTTTTTCATTCTACACAAAATACACGTGCAGAAACAGATACACACACACATACACATACATTATTATCCTTTCCTTCTTTTAATAAGTTTTGTTTAAAATACATATGGTAAACGATTTCATTTCTTGACAGCTTTGAGATTCTGTTCAGCTCTGATTACAGATTCTTTAATTAAAATTAATAAATAATTTAGAGTATGACACACCAAACACATTTTATAAATATATAGCCCTGAAGTAGCACCATGAGGGGACATTGTATAAAGATGATTTCCACAGTAATATGTATTTACACAAACGCACACATGCATACACAGCATTCGTTAACTGCGTCATCGTGCACACTCTGTTATTAGTACACAAAGAATTGCACTCGTCAAATAAATTAAATAAATACACAATGATAAATAAAATTACACAAAAAAGGTTTGCTCTATTGCAATTGTGTGTATATATTTTGTTTTCTTTGAAATCAAAGACAAATTAATTTAACCGCAGATATGCAAAATACAAGGCACAACCAATGCAATTCTTCAAGAAAATAACACGAACGTTTATTCTGTAACATACGTATCCTAAAGTACCCTGAAGTCAGTAAATAATTAATATAATAAAAGTTTGTTTTCCGTACAACAGAACGTGAACAAATATTTGTGTTGGATTTGTGTTTTCTTCTTTTTTAGAATTTAATATCTATGCCAAAATGATGCTACTTTATACAATAACACAAATATTTGCTCTCTTTAATATACATGTTTAATAAATGCAACCTTTAGCAAAATGAAAATGAGGAAAGGAAAGGAAAGGAAAGGTGTAGATTCCATTCGAGAATTCATCCAACGATGGAAATAGACTTATCGCAGAAATCAATCAATCGATCAGTGGGGCAAGAAAGGAAAACAAGAGGAAAGATAAAGAAACGGAAGAATAAACAAAATACACTAATGACCGAAATGACTGTGGGTAAGAGAGAAGGGACAGGAAAGAGAATAAACGGGGGCAAAAGAAGAAAAGAGGGAAGAGGTAGGGAACAAACAAAATGAAGAGAGAGTGGAAAGAGAGTAAAGGGGGGATGTAGAGTGGGGGGGAAACACATGTGGCCCATCATAAAACCCGGAGAAATACTTATGAAACGCGTCATTTTTTCAATAACCATTATATGATTGATATCTGCAATAATCTACGAACTCTTTAAATGCTTCACGTATGGGAAGTGTAAATTGTTATATTCATGTCTTCTGTCTGCAAGTCTTGGTATAATTTAGACATGAAGACCGTAACATGAATTCGGTGTAGGAACAATAATATTAGCAATAATAAATAAATAAGGAAATGGGGATGGCGAAATAAAATACGTTATTTCCAAGGTGATCACTAACTTAACAACAACAACAATAATAATGATAATCATCAGCATAATAATAACAGTGTTGGGTGAACATTACATGCATTTGTTTCATAAGAAAACATTGTCATGGGTATAGGAAATGTACTACTGAGCACTAGTAACTGAATTATAAAACTCACTAACGTATAGACAATGAAAAAGAACAGAACAAATGAAACATTATTTTTAATCCCCTCGAGAAACCGTGGAGACAAATAAAAAAACAAAACCATGGTAACATTGTCAGCAAATGATAGTACTGTGTGATTCCACTCTGTTTTAAATGGCAATTATTTACATCTGAAACAGCGTTTGGTCTCGCCAATGTCCAGCAGAAAAGTAGACCGCAGGGACAGCGTTGCACAAGATGGCAGAAACGCTAACAAACAAATTTTGGATCGATTGCAATGCAATGACGTCTTTTGACATTTCGCATTTCAACAAAAGAACATCCCACAGACATGATGGCGTTAATGATGCACACTTAAATGTGCAAACCACTGCGCCTAACAGAGCACTCACTGTAAAGTCTGGTGCCAAGAGAGCAGAGCAATATGGGCGATGTGAGCACAGATGTCTCCCTCCACTGGAGAGAAAACGATGGCTTGTTTTTTAGAAATGGATACTTATAAAGAAACATAACAGGCTACTATAGGGCTCTACATGGGTAGACGGTAGTATATGGAGATAATACAGCGAAGGAATATTTACACAGTAATAAATACGCAGTAAGAGAAAACTCATCAAAATTGCTGTTTGGACGAAACATTATAACGTGGTCAGTAACGCAGTCTGTGCACTACACAGTGTAACGCAGTCAGTGCAATACACATTGTAACGCAGTCAGTGTACTACACATTGTAACGCAGTCCGTGTAACGCAGTCCGTGTACTACACATTGTAACGTAGTCCGTGTACTAAACATTGTAACGTAGTCCGTGTACTACACATTGTAACGTAGTCCGTGTACTACACATTGTAACGCAGTCCGTGTAACGCAGTCCGTGTACTACACATTGTAACGCAGTCCGTGTAACGCAGTCCGTGTACTACACATTGTAACGCAGTCCGTGTAACGCAGTCCGTGTACTATACATTGTAACGTAGTCCGTGTACTACACATTGTAACGTAGTCCGTGTACTACATATTGTAACGTAGTCCGTGTACTACACATTGTAACGTAGTCCGTGTACTACTCATTGTAACGTAGTCAGTGTACTACACATTGTAACGTAGTCTGTGTACTACACACACGGTTGTGATGTTCAGAAGCAGGGCAACAACTACAACAAATACACATGAAGTGCTTTGCAGTTCATGTACACAAGTTATTGGTGAGTATGCAGGTCGAGTATGGTCTGGCATTGCGAGTGTTATGTGGTCTGTTGTTACAGACAACAGGACGTTCGGGACATTAGATGCTTTCTGTTGAAGTCTTCACTTCAACATATAAACTTTATCATATTTTGTTTGCTTCCATTATTTATAACAATTCATGCTGTGTATAACTGGGATGAGTTACTCATCACTGTGATAATGTGCATTGGAAAACGATTATTCCTAATTGCCAGTTATCTTACGTGAGATAATAGACACATGGTACGTATGGTTATAACCCGATGATCGAAATTGTAAATGCAAATCCATGAATATATCGAAAGTGCTTTCACAGCAACACAGTCATGTATATATATATATGTTTCAGCTATCATTAATAGGAGATCTGATAAGAGTCCAGAGCAAAAGAGGAATCATACAAATGATACATACATAAATACAACGATAAAAACAGACAGACAGACAGACAGACAGACAGACAGACAGACAGACAGAGAGAATGTATGTGAATTCTCTACATACGTCACACATAAGTAACTGTAAAATTATAATTAAAGGTAATTCTCTTTTCATAGTATCATATCACTTTACAGCTGTTTTTCCTCCCCCTTTCCTTAAGAAACACAAACAACAACAAACCCTATCCCCAGGAAAATTAACCTTGCACACTAAATACATGTAATCACGCAAATGCAGCTTTAAGATCTCACGACATCTCACGACATTTTACAAGTACAGAAACCTTCATATCATATCTTTCCCTCCTCCTAAAAACACATTCCACTCCCTCCCCTCCCAAACACACACTTTTCGCTTCTCTCTTACAAACTATGTGCCATCTACCATAACTGAAGGCACGATCGATATATTAACATGTAAAACAATTAGGAACACACGCAGAAAGTGCATAGGTCAGCTAAACCTTTGTTCCACACGCAGAAAGTGCACAGGTCAGCTAAACCTTAGATCCACACGTCGACGCTAGTCATGGGGAAAAAAACGATACAATGAAGAGATTATGACTGGAAGTTTTATTTTCCTTTGAAAGACTGGTAAAGAGAAATTGTAAGAAAAGTGCTGATCGTTTTCTTCAGCTGCTTTGTGTTTATTTATTTCAAGTCGAAATAAAAGATGGCAGAACAAATTACCAACGACAACGAAACATAGGGGGTAATTTTAATTTTAGAATCAATCTTGAATCCGTATAATGTACGCTTGTTTTTTGTTTGGGGTTGGTTTTTTTTTGTTTTTTTCTTGTTGTTTTTTTTACATTCATGCGTAGAACTGGCCAGACATCTCTTGACGAGTAGAGTCCCGGTGAGAGATATGATGCATCGGTTCTGGGGAGTTCAGTCCCCTGTCTGAGATGCCACAGTCTTCTTCAATAAGAGTGAGAAAGACTTTTACTTTTTATTCTCTTTTGAAAAGAAGTGAAAATTGTCAAATTTGTACTTTAAAATGTAGTTTGTTTTGACAGGGAGGTCAAAGCTGTATTTAATATAAATGCCAAAATCCTTTCAGGGTCTCAGAGTGCTGAGAAGAGAATGGTCTCCTTGAAGAGGAGGGAGTGAAGTGTCTCCTAAGAAAAGAGCGCACAAGTTCCTTTGAAAACAGAGCAAAGAATACTTTGTGAGAAGTGCGAGGTTACTTAGAAGAAACTAGAGTCTTCTTGGGAAAGAAGGAAATATCTCCTGTTTGGAGTTCGGATGAACTTCAAACTACTCTCCATCGCAACGAAGAATTCCGACTTACAGTAGCCATTGGCTGTTTGATTTGTAAGGAAAGGGCAGATACATAATTTGTAATTATCCGACAACGACAACAAAGTGACATTTAAACAGAAAATTAACACTGCCGCTCTCACACCTTAAGAAGTAGGGAAAAGAAAGTGATTAAGAACGTATAAAGAAATGCGTCTTTTTTAATTTCTTTAATTTGAAAGGGTTGCTGAAAACATACAGGCACTTCATATGCATTGTTATATATTTGTTTGCTCTTGGTGTTTGTTTCTTTGTTTGCTTGCTTGTTCTGTCTGATTTTCTTTTCTTCATCCACCCTCCCCCCCCCCCCCTTAAAGTTTAACAGTTTATATTTATGTCATGGATTTTTGACAAATGTGTCTAATTTCATTTTAGTTCTTACCATTTAAATCGAAAGGGCTTGTTCTCAACTTTCTTCATATATATATATTAAATCTTAGGGCGCTGAACACGGCAATACAATTTAAAATGCATTAGGTGGGGTGTCTTATTTCTATAGTCCAAATGTTCTGCTGTAGCAACGTAGTTCTACGCACAAGTCGTTGGAATCCCGGTAGAAAATTATAATTTGTGTAAGAAAGCATAACTCTGAAGTACTTATCACATAATAATTATTTCCCTTGTTTGATTGGCATCTAAGATTTATTCTTCTCATCCCACTGCTATTGAAAACAGTTAATGTCTGCAATAAAACAATAGATCTCAACGCTAGCAGCATAGGATGCGCCCTTCAGCTCTACATGACGCCCTACTAGCATGGGTAATATTACGTATACAAAAACTTAAACTTTAAAAAATCAGCTTAGGGACAGTAACACTTTACCCCACCCCTTACCCTTCTTCTAAGTCTATGAGGCAGTGTATTTCGGAAGACTCGTTTAATTATGACTTAGTACAAGGTTTTCACTAAATCAGTTAACAAAATTAAACTTTTGACAAATCAGAACAATTATGCTCATATATATAATTTATAATAAACTACTTCAAATGGCATTCTCTTCACTTTAGCCAGGTGAGGTATGTGAGTTTCAAAACAAAAGAAACAACCCAGATTAATATGAATGTGTACTTTGTATGGAAGACAATAATATGCCTACGAATTTTTTTAACTGTGTAGAAAACTGTCTATCATCGTACGCAACTGGTAACTGTGTGGAAAAGTATATCAATCAGTGTACACAAATGATAACTGTGCAAAAAAAAATTATATCAATAAGTGCACTTAGCTGTGTGAAACGTTTCGATACGGACTTGGAGTTTGTTGTGTTTAATACATAAGGAAAGTAAGCAGCATTTATTTTAATCCGTTGCACATTGCTTAATCAAGCGTGCACAAGCGCGTAAAACAAATTTGAAAAACAAACAAACAACAAACAAACCTTTCATGCATGCTCTTGACATGGTCTATTGGAAATAACTAAGCATTCTGTCTAAGGTTACTTAATCTGTCAAAAGTGACTAAATATTTTGTCTAAGATGAGCACCTAGCCTGTCAAAATGTTTTGTCCATGGCGACTCCTTAGCCTGTCAAAATGTTTTGTCCATGGCGACTCCTTAGCCTGTCAAATGTGACCGCTTGTTCTACAAAAGTCACTAATGACCCTTTCAAAGGGAACCAGTTATTGTCGGAAGTGACGATAACTGAAACTGTGAAAAGTGTCTTTAATTTTTTTTCTTCGTAATTACTCCTGTCTCTAGATAAGCTCATAAAACATAGAGCAGAGTACAGTTCATTGACTAAATAATTATCTACACACTTGCTCACGCTTTCAGAAACAAAATGTTCTGGTTCGCGTATGGATAACTAGAGATGGGTTTTATGTAATTCGCTTTGTAAGCAAACGAACACAAGTTTTACAGGTCACATTAAATCATTAAAACACAGGTTTTACACTTATTAAAATGCACATGTGTCACGTGAATTCACAATAGCCACAGATGAATTGTATCCCGCACAAACAACGATATACATACATCGTGTCACAACACTCACACACACACACACACACACACACATTTTTCACGTTATTTCTATCATCATGGATGCACCTTAACAATGTCACTGTGGGTATAACTGGCCTGATATTGGTTTCATTGGTAAGGCAGAGTTCGGGGTTGGAGCACGCATGAAAGGCTGCACAGAGTACAAAGTTGTTGTCAATGAAAATTTGCGGTGAGGTACCGTAAACGCCTACAAACTGTTTCGCATAGACACCAAATTCAATGAGCATTACTAAAGAAGGGCTCCACAGACACCAAATTCAATGAGCATTACTAAAGAAGTGCTCCATGAGCTACGCACAGCTATCCCATACGAACTGCCGGACCTGTCGATGTCACAGTCTAATCCTAGAATCTCAGTTGCTGACGGGGATGACTTGTCATACAAGTATATATACAAAATATTCAACCCCTTATTTATTCTCTTTCTTCTTCAGAACCGACTTAGATGTACTAACCGGGAGAAAAGAAAAGTGCCTGAAACTTTAACCAAGGCACGAAAAAGTCAATAGCTTATTTACAAATTGTCTGTGGATACTTGTGGTCGATCTGTAACAGAAAAACGGGTCTTAGAGACCAATCAGTTCTCTGTTGTTCTTTTTGTTTTCTTTCGGCCACCAGGGACATAGTGGTCTTTCGTTGCAAAAGTATTTGGGTTTCATCGCCACCATGAGCGGCACTAATGTCCAGTCTCACTGTCTCTTGACGGATGTAAGTAGGAATCAAATTCGTTTAAGTTTGACCTTTCTGGTAAAGGCAACGAGACTGTGTAACTGTCTGTAAGAGATTTATTTTTAATCCTCCAATTTCCGCATAGATCTTCGGACAATTGAGACTCCTTGGCATCGCTTGCAGCAAAAGCATAACGGCAGGTCACGTGTAAAAATTAAAAAAAAAACCAGATTAAATTCAATCAACGGCATTCCTTAAGGAGTGATGAAAGGCTGCTGCACTATAACTGTCACAAGGTGCGATGATTACGTGTGAATTTAACACACACACACAAAAAGTAAAAAATAAATAAGTACACATCACTCACGAGAAATACAGAGACAAAACAACAAAAATTGTTTCTTAAGAATATAGCTATTAAAGAACAACATGTGTCATGCACTCCCAACAATAAAAGCACTACAATTAGCCTTTAAAATTAAAAAAAGGAACATTAATGCGAGTTATTGCTTTGAACATAATAAATACGACCTTTCAATTTTGCCTTGGCGCACCGATAATACTACGATTTTGATTTAGCGTGCGTGTCAAAAAAAACAGAGAAGGAGATGCGATGTTCATCACTCTTGTAAGTTGCTTCTTAGTTTACATTTTTTTTTTGTTATGGAACCAATAAAATAAAATGTAAAACGAATGCAGAAGTCACACTTCTGTAGAGTGAGACGTCTTGTTTTAAGCGCGGAGTCAATCTTCTATTTATTCCATGTTTCTGGTATCTCAGTACAAGATGTACACTGTTAGCAGCAGGTTGGTTAATACAGTTTCGTTTTGATGATACCTAAATGCAGCCTCCAGCGTGTCATTTCGTGCGCAATACATTAGAAACTGCGGCCTGCACTCAGCGACCATTCCGATTGGTTGTGTGTAAGTCACGTGAGACAGAAATCACGACACGACTCTATAAGACGAGTCATTGTACGTGTCCTTCGATTCGCGAAATAAAGAATATTTCTCTTCTTGCTGTCTGCTTTCACGTTATTGTCCAAACAGCCATCGCATATACTGCATCGCCGTTGGTCTTCTGCGCACCATCTGGGACATTTGGTCACAAACCTCATAGATTTGGTGCCAGTGTTATTTATTAATAGTCACCCGATCCTTCCTTAACTGCCTTTCGTCGGTGATGACGCAAATGAAACTGATCTCGCTGTCGCGCCTTAAGGACTTCTCTGGGCACAGAATGTTTGAATCTCAGTGGACAATGTCCAGTGGTGACGTCAAATTCCCCAACGTTGCAAACGGGCATATCGCATTTTCCCAATTTGATACATCTGTGGAGAGTAAACCAAAACACCATACATGAATGACATTTGGATGAAGGAATGAAATTGTGACGGTAACACCACTTAGTTAATGAAAATGGTTATTATTATTATTAATTAATCTTTCAAAACTAATTACAAGTGATGAGAATTTTAATTTATTTTATTAATGATCAGACAATATTCATCTCTCTCATTGGCTGCCCTGACAATTTAATAAGTTATATAACAATTTAATTTTAAAACTTGGGAGAGGCAAATTTACTCTGTCTTAGAAAGAAAGGAAATGGTGGCAAATGAATAACAGGTGTATTCATCGGTTTCTATGTATTTTTTGTCTGATATTCATTGGCCCAGTGAAACTGTTAAAAATGTGTTCTCTAATTTCATTTACAGTAAATTCAAGTAATCGCTCTTGACTGCAGAATGATAAGAATATATTTACTAAAGAAGAACAAACTCAATGAAGAAAACTGAACTGCGCTCGTCGTTGAAAAGCGTGGTGAATATATTATCCGCTACATTATTACGTATATATTATCCGCTACATTATTACGTATAAATTATCCGCTACATTATTACGTATAAATTATCCGCTACATTATTACGTATAAATTATCCGCTATACCGTATCACAATGCATAAATTATCGGAAATCCTAAAGCATACATTATCTCATATATAATAATCCAGATGTATCCAATGTATCATATTGCAGTCATTATCCGCTATTGTAAATTTTTAGATACTACTGTTAATTTATTTGCTGTATCATAATGCATAAATTATCCACTACACCATATTGAAGACAATATTAACTATATCATAATGTAGACAGCCACTATATCACATCGTAAATGTTAACCATTAAAAAATGTTGTAAACATTATCCACTAAATGTAGACGTTATCCGCTATAATGTAGTGTAGACAATAAACCAATATATATTACACTATATACTTTATCCGTATGCCCAAATATCAGTCTTAAACTATATATATAAATCAAAATGTGGAGATTCACAAAACCATAATCTAGACATAAGCATTATAGTGTATAAAGTTTCCTCTATATCACAGTATATCTACATTATCCGCAATTAAACGCATTTCCCAGCAGTTTCATGTAGACACACTTCAACAATGCTTAATGTGATAAAAAAAAAAAAAGTCCACATATCCTGCCTGCATCCACCCGACTAACTTTAATTATTATACTTTACTTTCTTCCTCAAATCAATATCAATCTGTCCTTTCTCTCCCCAGTACACCCCTTTCTCTTTCACATGAACCAACACGCCTCCTCAAATCCTCATGTACTCTCATATTGCTATATCGGGGTAGGGGGAGGGGAAGGGATGGAAAGGACTAAGGTAAAGATTGTGCGCTACTTTGTTTTCCAAATTTAAACACCCAAGGAACTGAAAATGGCTTCTGACTTCCCACGACAAGTTCGGGAGTTACAAATTAAGGGAGAAACGGATCTTCAATGGTTGTGTGCCTTGTTCGTCAGACAGGAAAGTGCGATTGAGTTTACTTGAGCAGTTATTGCTGTTGCTCCTCTTGTTGTTGTTGACTCTCATTATTGATCGGAACTAAAAGCTTTGTTAATTTTCCGGCGTGCACACCACGCTGTCATCCCAGTGAAGCACGATAGCTCCGCTGATATGTCTACGTAAATAATGAGCGACTAAATATATTTTGTCAATAATAATAAAATAGGCTGAGAAAACATTTTAGCGCTGATGGAATAGCCTCTAATTTATTTATGTTTTAAATTGAGAACCAGAATATATGAATGACTGTTTCATCTAATATTCCATTGCTTACCCTCTCTACCCTCAGACACATACCACAGCGCATTAAAATTTTAAAATTCCAAAAATATCAGAGTCAACACAAATACTTAAAGGCTGTGAGATTTTCTTTTTCAAAAGCTAACTGCTTCGCATTGGCGAGATATAGCAAAAGCCAACACAAATAACGCTAGCATGAAAGTGTGTGTAAATAAAAAAATAATCTCTCACTTATACAAGCACACGTCTGCATTGCAAGTCAATAGAAAGAAAAAACGTGTGCGTATTGATTTCATGAGGGTTAAAACCCATTTAACTACACAGACACACACACTCGGATGCATAAACACAGATGCACACACACACACACACACACACACACACACACACACACGCACGCACACACACTGAATACACAGGCACGCGAATTTAAATCGAATCTGACAACTGATACTTCTTTTTCCTTGTATGAAACATGTCTTAAGTAAAGTTCTATTTTTTATCTTTTAATTTAAAAATTCCAATGAATGCCTTGTACTTTTAAATTTTGTTTTGATCTTTTAACTTAAAAAAGCCAATAAATATGTCTTGTACTTTTAAATTTTGTTTTTGTTCTTTTATAAGTAAGCACGCAAGAAGAAAATCATCAAAACCAGTAAATTGTCTTGATACAAACAGAATGGTGCCTCTCAATGCTTCTTCTACACTCATGGCATATGTCTGTAAGCAACATTGCCAATTTAAATATGTACCTCTTATTGTTCCAGGGAAAGAATAGTTTTAATTTTATTTACATATAGCTCCATGAGGTCATTTAGTCCGGAAAAAAAACCCACTTTCCTGTACTAGCTGTAAGATACCGAGTATAGTGAGACCGTCATCAGATACTTGTAAATTTGCCATCGATCTCTGAGCAAATCTTCAAATAAAATTGCATTTGCCTATTCGGATTTGTCCCCTATTTTCTTTTTTCTTACACGATCACTACTTGCAGAAAGAGAGAAATCTCTCTTCACATCACTGGAATGCAGATCCTGTAAGAAATCTAAGAAATAACATCCCAGTATCCTATGTTCAGGCCGCTCTATGCATACAACATGAACTCGACGTTTATTTTGTGTTAAAAGCACCCTCACTATTATTGCAATCTTCATTGCTTCGAGTACGCCGCTTCGCTATCTCACTTATAAACTTACGTCAGATCCTCGTCGTCAAGGGGGACAATTCCATTCTTGATGTTGTCACACTGCTCGAAGATTTCGTTGGGCGGCGAGAAGCAGTCACAGACGCAGCGCCAACCATACCGGTACGAAGTAAAGATGCCCGGGCACTTTTTGCACCTGCAAGCCACCGATAAAATTCCAGAAACAAATCAAATTAATTGCAACAAAAAAATTATTTACATACTTCTGGCAAGTTCAGGACCACACACTGTTGGTTATATTATGTCAGTCTTTACATTTATAAAATAATATATTTTGCCTATATGGGTACTATCATTTCTTAAATACAAGCAACTATCAATGAACTAATCGCTTGTCTAATGGGACTAATCGCTTATCTAGGGCATTAATCGCTTGTCTAGTGGGACTAATCGCTTACCTAGGGCACTAATCGCTTATCTAGGGCACTAATCGCTTATCTAGGGGACTAATCGCTTGTCTAATGGGACTAATCGCTTACCTAGGGCACTAATCGCTTATCTAGGGGACTAATCGCTTGTCTAATGGGACTAATCGCTTACCTAGGGCACTAATCGCTTATCTAGGGGACTAATCGCTTGTCTAATGGGACTAATCGCTTATCTAGGGCACTAATCGCTTATCTAATGGGACTAATCGCTTATCTAGGGCATTAATCGCTTATCTAAGCTAAGGGACGAATCGCTTATTTAAGGGACTAATCGCTTTTCTAAGGGGACTTAAATGGCATGAAATAAATACTGGCGTCATGAGACGGCTTATTCTCCTCACGGTCTAAATGGTCCTTGCGATCACAGAAATATTCAGGGATTAAAAAAAATATTCTAGGATTAAAAGATAAATATATTTTCTATTAAATTAATTATCTACTGAGTAGATTTTGAGCATTAGAGATTATGTATTAGGTATTAGAGAAAATAATACAAATCTAAATGATAATTTACTTTGTAATTTCCAGTAGTTTATGTAAGATACATATATTTATATTCTCTTTCGTACTGTAGCTAAGAAAACACATAAATAAAAAAGAATGTCTTGCTGCCATTTGGATTGCGTGAATAACTGAATTTGTCCTATATAACATAAGACAATGGCGCTCTTACAAAATATAAAACAAAAAATAAGAAAATAGGTGATTTTTTAAATCAGGTTTCTGCGAGCGTGTGTGTGTGTGTGTGTGTGTGTGTGTGTGTGTGTGTGTGTGT